>JAJQZP010000151.1:0-384252 GCA_025403435.1 Artocarpus heterophyllus
ACGAATGAATCATTAATATATTTCAGGATAATTATATGAAACTAGATACAGGAAATCTTTATTATAGTAAAAGAGTATCTTATAAATATTATGGAAATGGAGCCTCTTTTAGTCCTCTAACAGTAGCAGAAATAAGTAGTTAACACGTGCACGTAACATGTTTCTCAGATTCAGGCCTTGCAAGAAGAAGTGGAACATGCTCGACAAGGTCAAAGGGATGCTGAGAGCAAGCTTTCTTCTCTGGAGGTAAGGCTCTCTTTCCTCACCCAAAACAATGTTCTTATAATTTCTATGCAACTCTCTCTTGACTAATCTTAAGGATATGGTTCCTTGTCTAGTGATCTGTTCTTCTTCTCTGTAACTGTTTGACATGTAATTTTAGGCTGATATACAAAAAATGAGGGTTGAAATGGCTGCCATGAAGCGGGATGCTGAGCATTACTCACGTCAGGTAATCTCTTTGATTATCCAGATTTTTACTTTCACCTTCTGGGATATTCTACAAGAGTTTCCATTATTTCCATCTTTTTTTATGGTCTACAATCAATCTTTCGATAACATGCGTTGAATTTTTAAGTAGTTTTTCATGGGAGCAGCGTAATCTTCAGACTTATTTAACCATTAACAAAAATTGATTACTTTATTTCATCATGCCATATTTTTATAGTTGCACCTTAAAATATGAGCCCTAGTATTTTCTTCTTTCATCTCGTTTTATTTCTTTATTCTTCACGATTTATTGAATCCTGACATTGCCTTGTTCATTGGGATTGTAATTTGCAGGAGCATATGGAACTAGAGAAACGCTACCGTGAACTAACTGATTTGTTGGTAATTTTGATTTACAAATCTTGTTTTATTTGTTGTATGACGTCCAAAAAATCTTTGACTGACTTCTTGTCTATAATTGTATCTACTATTTAGTACTACAAGCAAACACAGCTGGAATCTATGGCTAGTGAGAAAGCTGCAGCAGAGTTTCACTTGGAGAAGGAATTGAAGCGTCTTCAGGAAGCACAGGTCTGCTTTTAGGCGTTTTAATTTTCTTTGTTGGCATTTACATATTTTACCTATTCCACTTTCACTACCAAAAATACTTTTAGTCTAATGCTGATTCACGGTGATATTAAACAGGCAGAGGCAGAAAGAAGTCGAGTTTCTCGACGGCCATCATCATCTTGGGAAGAAGAAACTGAAATGAAGACACTTGAGTATGTTGATTCTTTTATGATTGCACAAAAGACTTTTTTATACTTCTTCCCATGAGTGTAACATACTATTGATTTGTGCATACAAAAGTTCTTATACATAGAAAGATTTTTATAGAGTTGGTAATCTAATTGAATCTCAATACATGGTTTTCTATATGTTTCTCTTTTGAAACTGAGGCTGATTATTTTGGCCTTTTTCGTCTTGGCAATGCCTTAAAAACTTGGATTCACTTCTCATCACTGATACGGTCGTGTCTCTCATGGCAATGGTCCGACCTTTTTTGGCTGATTTTTATTGATCTTCTTCTTAATTTTTGATAACTTGCGCTACAGTTGCATATTTCCTCGTTACTAGATAGATTTCTCGGACTCATTTACACATTGTTACATTTTCATTTGGCTGTGCTTAAGTCTCAATATACTTACTCTACCAAGTACAATAGCTGTATTCTTGTTCATTGTTTTAATAAAATCCCTCCTTAATTTGGATAATGTTTATATGTGGATACAAACTATGATAATTGCAGGCCACTTCCTTTGCATCACCGTCATATGGCCGCAGCAAGTATGCAGGTCCCCCTCCACTCCTATCCTAAAAACTCTCTGCTTATCAATAGTTTTCTAAGTAAAAATAAAAATAAAAAATAAAAAAAATAAAGAAAACTGCGATGATGACACCCATTTCTCAAAATTGACGCGTGTGCCACTTTTCAACGTGCAGTTGCAGTTACAGAAGGCAGTAAAGCTATTGGACTCGGGAGCCGTCAGGGCCACAAGATTTCTTTGGCGGTATCCCACAGCACGAGTTATATTGCTTTTCTACTTGGTAAAAACAGTTTACCGCATACTTAAAGAGACTCTGTATAAATGATACTAATATGGAATATTATAGATCACGTGATAACTGTTTGAGATCTTCTACAGGTATTTGTACACCTCTTCTTAATGTACCTACTGCATCGACTTCAGGTACATATTTTAAATCATTTTTAACTTTTTTTTTTTCCTTTTATGGTATCATTGTTGAGCATTGCTATGAGGTAAATATATACCAAAATATATACCATGTTTTGGTTTCAGACGAGATAGCTAATAATTTCTCTCTCTCTAGTTCTCGGTTAACTTGCCTTTTCTTTTGGAGGTTTGTCTGGTTTAATCATGCAAATGGGGTAAATGTTTTAGACGCCTTTTAGGAGGGATATCGATATAAACACTCCCAAGAGAAGAAATGAGAGAAATTACAAGACTTAGGACTGTAGAATTGCTATTCTATAATGCAGAAATACCGAGAAGGATAGCATCCTTTGAAATTATTTATACGTCCTTTTGATCTCTGACATAATATTTTGATCAGAAGAAATATCCAAGTACAACAGTTTAGTATCTTTAAAGGAATGTACATGGCTGAGTCAAATGTGTTGTTCGTATGCAGGAACAAGCGGATGATTTATCCGCTAGCGAAGTTGCGAAGTCCATGGGACTTTCCAACCCTACCTTAACATGATTGAATAGTTGCTCTTAGACTGTGTCCAACTGCCCAACACACAATTTTGGCGAGCCGGGAATTCCTCGACTATGATGTAATTATAATCAATACATAGAAAGAGTAGAACTTCTTTCACTGAATGAAAGGCTTAATGGGGTGAAAGCCAATTCCGAAGAAACAGCTGCATAATGGAAATGAAAAACTGGGTTTTGCCATGAAGATACTCGTTCTTTTTTCAGGCTCCGAGGCATTGCAAAATGTAGTTGTATCAAACGGAACAACTAGCTTGCCATTTTGATTCTTTGAACCTAATGCTTATTCAAAGTCTTGGGTATTTGTTGAAGACCCAAACTTGTTTTTGGCGCAACAGATTTGGACTCTTTTTTAATTGGACAATCGTCGATTCTTTGTTTCGCATTTTTTGTTAAGAAAACACTTTTTGGCGAGCTTTTACCTGTGAAAAGCGTATACATATGTAAATTTATCATGATTTATTTGATTTCTTCGGGCCTAAATACAAACTAGTTCTTTTAACATTTCAGCTGTTTGACTTTATGTTATTGATAAGAAATTATTGTGAAGCGACGGATTTTTATTAAGGTTTGTATTTATTTATCATTATGTTGATGTGATATCTTATCCAACTTGCAAAAGCTCCTTAAAAAGTGTTTGCATAATGGTTGCCGTCATGGCGATTCAATCAATTTCTTGCGGTGAAAAACAGAATCCACTCGTGGAGTCAGACTTGGCGGGGTTCATCTGAGATGAGAAGGTGTTTGACAAAATTAATTTTAACTAAAATTTTGATTGTTACAGTATAAAATTCTTAAATATTACAATAATTAGAAAAAATGAGTTCATATGTTACAGTTTTGTCTAAAAGTTTTAATTTTAAGTTTTTAACTACACTTATCAAACACCTTATGAAATAGCATAGCCCCTTAATGATAGCCTTATGGCCTAGAACTTTTTTTTTATTATTTTTTGCCAACGTTGAAAATTTATTTTGTGTAGGTGAACATTTGTTGAAATTTTTTTTGGGATTCTTATTTTGAGAAGGCAATTTTGCTCTATCGATAGCATAGGTGTTTTAACTGTTGAATTAAGATTTTAACTATTTGATTTGCGATTTCTCACGTTAAAACTTAGCAGTGCACAAAGTAGAATTGCTTTTAATTGTATATTAGACGGTTCAAAAGTTAATCCAACAGCTAAAACGTCAAGTTTTATCAGTGGAACAATTTCTTCTTTGCTCTAAGGACTTTCTTTTTTCTTGTTAAAATTATTTTTGGAACAAATATTCCTAGTAGGGAAAAATAACTGTTTTTATCTTTTACTATAAGAGAAGGGTGTTTGTAAAAGTGGTTCAGTTAAAACTATTGGTTGTTGCAGTATAAAGCTCACATATAGTACAGTAATTAAAAAAAAGTGAGCTACAGTAGAAAGTTCTTACATGCTACAGTTTTCGATTCAAAAGTTTCAGTTTTAATCATACTTTTTAAACATCTTAAAAATCTTTAGGATGTTTAAAAGAGCAGTTTAAACCATAAATTTAGGTTTGAGAACTGTAACATGTGAGAACTTTACACTGTAACTTTTTACTATATTATGTTAGAGCTTTATAATATTTACCATCCATATCGTTAGTTAGAACTATTCTTTCAGACACTCTGTTTCTTTTGAGAATTGATTGTCTTAATTGGGTTAGTCAGAGAAGGCATAATTGGCAGGATAGATGGAAAATGACGTGTTTGTTTCTTTTCTATCGAATCAAAATGGAAACTAGAAAATTATAGCAACTTTAGCTCCAAGTTAGTAGAGGTGAAATTTTTAGCTTTCTCTCAAAAAAAAGAGCATCTGGGTATTACATATGTATGTAGATCAGCCCAGTTTTTAAGTTTGGATTTTGCTGAAATAGAAAAAACCGAAAGAATGTCTGATTTTTTATGGCAGACGAAAAAAATGTGAGACTTGCTGTACTTGCTAATCTAATTGAACGAGAATAGTTTGTAATCAAAGAGCCTAATCCAAAAAGAGCAAAAAAAAGGCTCTCTCCCAATAGACGAAAAAGTCAAGATTCTGTGTCACTTTCTTGAGTGTCTATACAAAAGATTCTAATTTGACCCGTAAGACGCATAAACCTGCCAAAATATCCGGGTCCCCTGGGATTTGTGCCGTGATTTTTCCAGGTGTATAAGTTGAGAAATTTTTTGATGCCTATTTATAGAAAGTCCTTAGGAAAAAAAAAAAAAAAAATCTGATGGTTCATGCCTCATTTTTATTTTTTGACACTATTAGCTACATCCCCTTCAAAACTATTAGGTATATTTATTTTATGTATTTTTTAAACTTAATAGATTTAAATTTAGATTTGAATATTAAGATTTTTTTAGATACACTTTTGTTTCTTCAAAGTTTGAATAATTTGAGTATCAAGAATTCAAGTTTTTAGAATTTTTATCCTCTTAAACTTTTGATATTCAGATATCTTTGCTACAGTAAAAACTAAAATTCTCTCCTATATTTAAGGAAAAAAATCATAATTTATTCATTTGATATCCAATTGAGATGATTTTTTTCACTGTGTTTTTAATGAAAAGAAGAATAAATTAAGATTCATATTACATATTTTTTAAGATCATTAACATTAAGATTTTATTAGATTTATTAATAAATAAAAAACTATCTTCACTACATTTTCAAACACAAATTTTAATTTTATTCTATACTCAAATTAAAACTTAAATGCACATCCAAACGTCAATTCGAATAATAATTCAAATTACTAACTCAAATCCTAATTCAAATTACACTAACTTAAATTAAATCACTAATTTGAATCCATTTACCAAACGGACCCTTAGTAATTCCGAGTCTACAAAAATAACAGTTAGAATCTTATACTAGTTTTCTCTTATTCTGTAATTAAGGGTCTCCACTTGTTTCATCATCTCAAAAATCGACGGTCATTGCTAGAGCGGGGGCTTTATGGGAGACTACGAGACTTGATCCTTGGTACACGAAGAAGAGATGCCTAATAAAGGCATCCTAACCAATAGACTACATCTTTCTATAGTTATATAAAAAGTCCTTTTATGTTGCGGACTCATATCAATATGGTTATATTTTTTTTAAGATCAAAATGGATCAAAATTATTTTTTTATAGATTTAATAACCGAAAAACATACTTATTTATAAGTTACTTTTTAAATATACACCATAAATCCCCGAAAAACAAATTATTTTTATTAAATCTACTTTAATTACCTTTTAATTTAATGTAAACAATGGTGAAGCCATAAATTTTTATTTTAAGGACGTATTAAGTTATCTGTGTAAGTGTTTTCTTTTTTGGAAACTTCTCCCTTAAATTTTCACCAATAATATACATTTTAAAACGGTTAAATTTATCAAAGTCATTTTCTACAAACATAACAGTTGAAACATAAACCTATAAGTATCTTTTTTGGTCTTTATTAAAGAAATTGTCTTATTTTTATATTTTTTGGGTAAGAACCTCACAACTGATGTACATCTTGAAACCTTTAGATACTTTTTTTTTTTTTTTTGGTACCGGAAGAAAATTTGCGTTGTGTTTGTGGGGGTTAAGTTGGAGGTGTCAGTCTAATTTTTCTCGAATTCCTGTCCGGAACAAAGCTTCTAGAACAGATGACACGTGGCATCTACTAGATTCTCGCGTCAGTAGAATAGCATGTAACTAGACAGAATTGTTGCACCACTCGCCAGTCTAAAAAAATCGAGCGGGAAGCGAAGCACTTCTATTCCTATTCCACTGTCTTCTTGTTCTCATTTTATCAGAAGTCAGAACTTCTCTCCGTTTCTCAGCAATGGAGGTCTTAAATCCCGCTGTCGATCTTCTTCTTCGCTCGGAAGTTCCTCTTCCTCGCTCGGTGGAGAAATTGATGGAGAAAATCTGCGCCGATCACAGCCAGCCGCCGGCGACGCCGAGCTGAGGCGAAAGCTGGCGTCGGCCGGAGAAGACGAGGCTGTTCAGGTTCTCAGCATAATCGCCGATAACAAAACCAAGCTCAGGAGCCTCCCTGGCTTCGTCACCTACTTGCTCCGTCGGCCACCGCCGCAGCCTCCATTCTCGATCTCCCGCTCCGGAAAATCGCCATCTTTTGAATTCTCCCAGTACATTAGAAAATTCGGGAGGTGATCCTTGAATGTTGGCTTGCTCTGTTTCAAGATGATTTTTTTCAGGTTTTTGAGCGATCTTTAATTTGAATTGTTCAGTAACAGGTGCGAATGAAGCTGAAATGGAGGCTTTGGGCGAATTGGAGTTCAGGAAGCAATTCCTGATTCTCAATTATATAGGCAGGTAATGTGAAGTTTTCACTTTTTTTTTTCCACTCTTTACTCTCTCTGTGTGTATATATATATGCTTGCATGGTTGTTTTCATGAAATGCATACAGAAATGAGTTTCAGAGCGTCACAACGGCTGAAGAAATCAGGAGTTTTAAGCATCTCTCCATGGTACAGTTCGAAATGCAAGTTTGACAAAGCTTTGGCCAAAGATGTGTTGACCGGGAAGACCGTCGAATTATGAGTTCCGTTTTCTCTTTCTCGTAACCGTTCTCACATTTTGCCTTTTTTTTGGGTGTTTTGCAGTATCATGATTCGAATTCTGGAAAAACGCACATACATCGTTGTCATGTTTCTCCAGAAGGAAGTTTTGGATTCAAGGTCGGTTCCTTTTTTTCCCTAGATTTTTCTGCCCCTTACTTTTGTTTAAAAAGGATAAATTTACTGTAAATAAGTGAAATAATCTTCACATTCAACATTTCTGTTCATAGTACATCCATTTTGTCCTTGGTTTATTGGATGGAATTTGGCAAGAGTTCATGACGATGCACATACGAAATGAGTTTGTCTTATTTTCGTAGTTTTATTTCAGGTTCTTAGTGCAAAGTCTTGGACAAAATTTTGTTGTTTGAGCCCTTTGTTAATCTTTCTACGACAAAGGAACTGCATTTCCTTGTTCTTTTTTTTTTATTTTTTATTGATATCATGTATCCCAGGTATTCACGTTTTATCTTTTGCTTCAAAAATTTTGAATCAGTATTCATGATTCACAATGGTGTTATTACCGAGTCCATGAGCTATAATCGGTCTGTGGCTTAAATAATGCTGTGTCTGAAATTATCATTTACATTGACTTCTAATTCGGGGCCCTTCTTTAGAAAAAAAACAAAAACTCACTTACAAAAGGTTCTAGGGATGACAACGTTTTGACGGCGAAATTTGCTGAGGAAGAGGCTCGAAATTTTTCTGTTAACTCACTCACGTGATCATTATTATGCTGGATATGGCAAAATATGCAAAGAAGGCATTTTGGTTGGATTGCGCGGTTATTGCTTCTTTGGTGAGCCTTTTTCTTGAACTTTGTGATCTTATTTTAGAATTTTCAAGTTAAACTGATTTATTGTCACTGAAGTGATGATTAGCCTTTGTTAAGTTGAAGTATGAGTTTCAAATGCAGGTTTTTCTACTGACTATTTTTCATGTTTCTTTCGACATCATTAATTTCACTCTTTCTCTTTATTATTTATTTAATTTTTTTTATCTCTGCCTCGCTCTCACTTTTATGAGTGGGTTTTGACAAAGTGGCTCTCCTTATAATATTAATGAAATTTGCTGAGCTTTGATGGTTGGCGAGATTCGTTTCCACTCGTATTTGTTTTTCTTGTCCCAAAGAGTAGATCCGCATACATCAAAGTGTGTATATTTCTCTTCAACATTTATGATTCCATATATCATTCTCCAGTTCTCTGTCCTTTATCAGTATTTTACATGGCCCAAGAAGACAGTGCCGTATGGCACCTGTTACTTCCACAGTGACATACTTATTCACACGTGTTTGCATGCTTAACCTTCTAGCCTAGTTCATATATAGAATCTCTTAAAATTATCAAATATTTTTTTCTTATTTTTTCTAGGATGTGCAAAGAAAGGCATAAAGAATATGGTGCCGAAGAACTCGAAGAGAGTACAAAGAATGTGGACGACATATATAAAGGGGCTCTAGCCATATAGAATTTGAGTTGTAAGTATGCCATAGGTAAAGACGATGTTAGCAAATGTAACTTCGCTCGGAATATCCGCGGGTTCAGCACTCTTTAAACTGTATGCCTCCAACGAAAATGGTGAAAGGGGATTTATCTTCTCTCCATTTTTTTGAAGTAGTTGTTTTAATGAGGACTTTTGTTAAATTCCACGCATGTTTTTGTGTGCCCACAATTTGTCGTAATCATACATATATGTATGCAGTCTCCTAAGATGTAAGATGTTTTTCTGCATAGTACTTTTGAGCAATTGTGTTGATTTTAAGTTAATGTATCCAATGAAAGTGATTCTATCCTAGTATTTTGCCTTCGAAATGAAACATTGAAAACACATTCTATGATTTTTGATATAGAGAAATTCCGATTCATTTTTGCGCTAGTGTTCAAGGCTCATACTCTCTGAAACTTGAAAAAAAAAATTCTGTTATGTATTACTTGCGGAGGACACTAGATGAGGAGTTGGTGTTTTACCAATGATTTGATATTCTCTTACTTGATCTTTTGTTAGTTTTTTAGAGATTTCTGTTGGTTATTTTTAGGTGTTTTGTTTGATTTTGCAGGTTCTAAGGAAATAAAGCTCAAAAACTTAGTAATTGAGCAAAGAAGAATTTCAGCGTCGCGGCCACGGAAATAGACGCTATGACGCCACTAAGCGCATCAACACGTATGCAAACCCTAGGAGGGGACGCCTGATAAGTTAGTTTTAGGCTAATTAATTAGATGATTTTCACTTAATATTTTTGTTAGTTTTGAACAATTTATAAGAATTTAATAGTATTTTATGCTCTTTTGTAGGTTTTAAGGAAAAAGATGCATATTGACAAAGTGTGGGGCAAAACAGATCGAAAAATGAGTGAAACTAAACTCAGGGACAAAATAGAGCCTAAACGCCAGCTTATGGGCACCTAGGCACTCTTGTAGATGAAGTCTCACACAGAAAACCAGAAAGCATAGCGCCTAAGTGCCACAATTTGGGAGCCTAGGCGCCATTTGGAAGGACCAGTGTAGCACTTAGGCGCTACAATTTGGCGCCTAGGTGCTACTTCGAAGCCTAGGCGCCGCAGTAATAGCGCCTAGTGCTAGTTCAAAAATATCTCTATAGGCCTTTGTAGCGCCTAGGCACCAGAAAATCGAGCCTAGGAGCTATTGCGATCCCAATATAAATTCCAGTGTAATTTCGTTCTAAAATTGCCCTTTCAAACCCTAACCTATAAATAGAACATTATAAAGGGTTGGAGCACGAATTTTAATGGGAAAAAACTACAGACAATAAGGGAAAACTCACTGCTTTAGAGAAGAAGAACGCTGCAACCTAGAGACGGAAATCATCTTCGCATCCAAACACAGTTCTTTTCCTTACACTCATCATGTTTAAGATATTATTTAGGATTGTTTTTAGTTTCATTGGGAACTAATTTTTTCTATTCTAGGGCTATGATGTAGCTGGATTATAAATCTTCACTTTTGTTTAATTTAATTTAATTCAATTCAATGTTTATTCATTATCTATACTGAGTATTTAATTAATTATTAATGCTTGTAAAAGTTTACGCACCTTTTGCATGAATTGTGATTTAATTTGAGGCTGAGAAACGATAATTAAATTAGACCATGATTGAATGCTATGAGATTATCATAGGATAAAGATATCTATGAGACTTGTGTAACTGGTGAATTTTTTGTTCTTAATGAATCTTGGTAAGTTTAGAGTTTCCATAGAGATGTAGGAAATTTGCTTACTGGGATAAATTATTAATGCTTGAGAATGATTAATGACTACCTAAGAGAAATTCGTTGTCAGAATAGGAGTAAACATCAGTTGATTAAATTTGAATAGGATTAATTTAGGTGAAATCGGATGCCCTAGTCTTTTATTATTTAGGTTTTCATTTATTTATTTTGTTTTGTTTTGTTAATTTTCTATTTATCTTTGATTGTTCAAATAATTTTAGAGTTAACAAATTTTGGTACTTAGCTAGATTAACACAATTCTCGTGGGAACGATATTCTACTAATTCTTTATTACTTGTCTACGATTTTGTGAACTTGCAAATTTTTTGCAGCAAGTTTTTGACGCCGTTGTCGGGGATTGTTGTTTAATTTAGTTAATATTGATATCAATTAGCTCTAGGATTACTTTGAACATTTTTTTTAAGTATTTTATTTTGTTTTTATTTGTTCTAATTTTTTTCTTTTAAGTCATTTGTTTCCTAAGGAACTTCATGATGTTTCATCAGAATATCCTTGCAAGTTTTGCCCAACAACATATGGAACCATTTTATGCGGCTTGGAAGCGATTTAAAGAAATGCTTGAGCAGTATCCATATCACAACCTGCCAAAGTGGGCTTTTCTCCAAATATTTATTGAAGGTTTGCATTTTGAAGCTAGAGATTAGGTGGAAAAAGGTGCAGTTTTCGACAGTCATTCTTTTTTTTTTCAAGAACTGTTGATGAAGCTTACTCCTTTTTGGCGGATATGGCAGCCTTTAATTATCATTGGGATTTGAATTCTTCAATGCATAATTCTTGCTGTGAGAGGCACCAAAATCTTTCATGAAATATCCACCCCAACATGATGGAACAATCATGTAGCCAGTATCAAGAAGAGAAGACACCTTTGGAAGTTGCTTTAGACCATTTAAAGGCCACTCTTGAGGGAAGTCATGAAATCTCTAGCTCTAGGCGATACCCTGATAAACAAATCCGTTTAAAGAGCACAATTTTAGAGGGTCATCAAGAAGAGGAAATTACTACGTCAAATCCTTGTAGTGACCATAAAACGATAAAGGATGTGGTTTTGTTTGATGACGATTATGTGAAACCTCAAGAATTTGAGCCTCTAGAGGAAATAGAACCTCAAGATAAAGAACAAGAAACCTTTGAAATTGTGTTAGCTCAACCATTTGCTAAGTTGGGATCTTGCTCGATCAACAACAATTTACACTTGCTAAATCAAGAGGAGTCCATCCAAAACTTTGACTTTTATGAAGACCAAATTACAGGCATGCTAATGGATAGCCAAAAGGAAAGGAAAGAGCAAATGGAAGGGTCATTAGAGGAATTCCTATACGAGGAGAAGCCACGAGGGTCATTAGAGGATATAGAAGCATATAAGACCGTTGATTTGAGCTTATCAATGGTTCCAATATATAGATCACCAACCGATTCGTGTTGGCCATGGACATCACCACCATCACATCTCACCCTGTTCAAGCTTGAGCCAATAATGAAGTTCCCATCAAAAGCACATCATTTAAAGACATTTGTTGTTGGTGCTATATGCGAATTACTTCTAAATCTTACCAAGCTTGAGGGCATCTATAACCAAGACCCGTATCTAGTGTTATTTGACACTTACTATGGGCGAAAGCCACACTTTGACGAGCGCTTCTCTGAGAGTCAAGCTGATGACTATAAAATAAGTACTTCTTGGGAGGCAAGCCAAGCTCGCTATCCTTTTCTATTTTAGTTTTCATCACATTATTTAGTTTGTTAGTTGTTTCTTTTAGTTTTAGTCTATTGTGCAACTTAATCATGATGTAAGTCTCGATTCCAGGTTTTCGGGGGACATCAAGGCACTCAGCTTGCTAAAAAATAAAAAATAAAAAAACTGAAACCATGTCTGCAACTAGGCACAGATGATAAACCACATGGCTATGCATCTGAACATGAACTTGGACGATTTTCCCATTGTCTTTGCTTTCAAGATAATGAAGAGAATGAGGATGAGGAGGAATAGGCTGCCATAGCCTTTAGTTTAAGGAGTGTTCTTTCCTTTCTTATTTTTGTTTTCTTTTTACATTGAGTACAATATATTGTTCAAGTTTGGGGGTGGTGTGTTGCTTTATTTTTTTCTATGTCAATCAGTCATTGTGGTTTAATTAGGTTTTGGTTTGGGTTTTGTTTTGTTTTTTTCTTTGCATTTGATAATAATTAGGATAGTAAAGTTATGTCGTTTGAGCACTGTTTAACTTAAATCATAGGAGGCCGATGATAAGACTATGGTTGAAATGGAATTCTTGTTTGAGCACTTTTAGGGGATAATAATTATTATTGGTCTATCCTTGTTTTTCTTGTGATTTGTTTGCCATGCTGTAATTCTTTGAGCACTCACGCCTTAATCACCTAAGTATTCCACACTTAGAGGACTTTTATGTTGATTAAGTGATATTTTTGATCTCAAATAAACGCTAGAACCTATTTGATAACCATTCGAGATGAAATCCTATGCTACACAATATTAAGGATATGATTTAGGCCATTTTTGGACCGTTTGAGCCTTTCAAGCCTACCGTTGACATCATTTAATCACTAGTTACCCCGTTGAGTCTTATTAGCCATTTTCTTTGTTACCCACATAATCAACCTAGCCTTTGAATAATTTATCCTACTTAGTCCCTTACCCATAAACGTGACTAGTTGATTCTGTAAATTATTTAAAGGTAATTGGCATTACGGGAGGATGGGTGGAGTTTTGAAGAACTTATGAAGGAAGTATGTTTTCCTATTATTCATTCATGGGTGCAGTTTTGAGGATTGTTATCAAGAGATAATGTATTCATGTTTATAGTTTTGAGTATTGTTATCAAGGGATTATGTATTCGTGTTTATTTATTGTCAAAAAAGAAAAGAAAAGAAAAGAAAAGCACAAAAAAAGAAGAATAAAAGAAAAAAGAAAAAAATAATACATACATCAAATAAATGTGCTACATATGACAAATGGAGTGCTACATAAGTTTGGGGGTGTACTTAAAAAAAATAAATGAGGTTCTGAGACAAATTGTGTGTTTATGGGTGAATTTGGGCCACATTATGTCATTTATCTCACCTATTCACCTTAACTACATATTACAAGCCGAATAAAGTCCTAATGATCTTTGATGTTGTGATAGTCTACATTAGTGGAGCATGGGTTTGAAAAATAGGCTTATGGAGTTCATAAATTTTACTAATCTAGAGATCTTTCATAATAAGCTTGTTGACATAAATTAATCCGAGTGTAGGTACATAAGTGCTAGAGGCATCACATACACACACTCAAGGAATTATGAGTATGGTAAACTTGAGATTTAAATTGATTTTTTTTTACATGATCACAAAGGCTAGAGTTTCCTTTGAGTCATAAGCTTTATGCAATCTTTGAGGCCAAGTATGATGAAAAAATAAATCGATGCTCAAACTATGTCATGTGTTAGTGTCAGTCCCGTCTTTTTGTCTTGTTCTTTGTTTTTTTTGTTTGTGTCTTTTACTCGAGGATTAGCAAAATCTTAAGTTTGAGGGTATTTGACAAGTTAGTTTTAGGCTAATAATTAGATGATTTTTACTTAATATTTTTGTTAGTTTTGAGCAATTTATAAGAATTTGATAGTGTTTTATGTTCTTTTGTAGGTTTTGAGGAAAAAAATACATATTAGCAAAGCGACAAAACGGATCGAAAAATAAGTGAAACTAGACTTGAGGACAAAATGGAGCCTAAATGCTAACTTATGGGTGCCTAGACACTCTTGTAGATGATGTCTCACACAGAAAACCCAATAGCATAGCGCCTAGGCGCCACAATTTGGGCTCCTAGGTGCCATTTAGAAGGACCAGTGTAGCGCCTAGGCTCTACAATCTGGCGCATAGGCACTACTTTGAAGCCTAGGCGCCGTAGTAATAGCGCCTAGAAGCTGGTTCAAAAATATCTCTACATGCCTTTGTAGCGCCTAGGCGCCAGAAAATCGAGCCTAGGCGCCATTTCTATCACAATTCAAATTTTAGTGTAATTTCATTCTAAAATTGTCATTTCAAACCCTAGCCTATAAATAAAACATTATGAAGGGTTAGAGCATAAATTTTAAAGGGGAAAAACTACAGACAAAAGGGGAGAACTCACTGCTTTGGAGAAGAAAAACGGTGCAACTTAGAGACGGAAATCATCTTCGCATCCAAACATAGTCTTTTCCTTCACTCATCATGTTTAAGATATTATTTAGGATTGTTTTTAGTTTCATTGGGAACTAATTTTCTCTATTTTATAGTTACGATGTAGCTAGATTATGAATGTTCACTTTTATTTAATTTAATTCAATTCGATGTTTATTCATTATCTATGCTGAGTATTTAATTCATTTTTAATGCTTGTAAAAGTTTGCACACCTTTTGCATGAATTGTGGTTTAATTTGAGGTTGAGAAGCAATAATTAAATTAGACCATGATTGAATGCCATGAGATCATCAAATGATAGAGATATCTATGAGACTAGTGTAACTGGTGAATTTCTTGTTCTTAATGAATCTTGGTAAGTTTAGAATTTCTATAGAGATTTAAAAAATTTGCTAATTGGGATAAATTCTTAATGCTTGAGAAAGATTAATGACTACCAGAGAGAAATTTGTTGTCAGCATAGGAGTAAACATCAGTTGATTAAATTAGATAATTTGAATAGGATTAATTTAGGTGAAATCGGATGCCTAAGTCTTTTATTATTTAGGTTTTCATTTATTTATTTTGTTTTCTTTTGTTAATTTTTGATTTATCTTTGATTGTTCAAATAATTTTAGAGTTAACAAATTTTGGTACTTAGCTAGATTAATGCAATCCTCATAGGAACGATACTCTACTCACTCTTTATTACTTGTCTACGATTTTGTGCACTTGTAGATTTTTCACAACAACGCCATAGCCCCATGGAGTTGTGCCATAGTGCACATTGAGATGAGATTTTCTGACTAACGCTTAGCGCTGCGGCGATGGTGCTGCCTCAAATGCCAACGTGATTTTTTTGCTCAGTACCGCAGTGCCCGTCAATGAAATTTTTACGAAAAGTCTTGTTTTGGGCCTATTTGAACTAGTTTCATCTCTAGAGTATAAATAGCTCACTTTAGGTTATTTTTAAGGGTTCTTGGACTCTTGAAAAAGAGAAAGAACAGTTGCTACTGTGAAGGAGAAGACGGTGCTACCGGGAACAAATTTGGCTTCGATTTCGTCAACTAGTTTTCTTCTTTCTCCTTTTCTCATGTTTAAGAATTTGTTTATGATGTTTTCTATTTCCATTATGTTCTAATTTTGTTTTCTAGGGCAATGATGTAGCCCTACCATAATGTTTTGAATTATTTTATCAATGTAATTGATGGATTATTTTTTCTAATTGAATATTCCTTACTGTTTTAATGCTTCTAATTAACTAGCCACCAATTAGATGAATTGTTAATTCATAATGAAACCAAAAGGATATTTATGTTTTTTGATCATTATGTTGAGTGTTATAGATTGAATGTAAAATAGAAATATACTTGCATGATTTGTGTGGTTACTACATACATAGCAATATAGTGGGTTAGCAATTAAGGGGATTTTTGGTGTGACCTAAAAAGTAGCATTGAATAATTTAAGGATTTTTGACCATCAACGAGGCAAATAATTTGAGGTTTTATTGTTAAATAATTCAAGGTAGAATGGCTTGGTAAAATCAAAACCCTAAAACTTCATAATATTGAATTTTTCTTAATTTTATTGATTGCTTTTATTTTTGTTTAATTGTTTAATTTTCATTAAAAATTTTCATCTTTTAACTTGTTCAAATAAAGTTAGAATTGACACAATTTTGATAGTTAATATTGATAAATTCTTGTGGGACAATTCTCGGTTTTACAAAACTTATTATTTGATAACGTTAACGTGTACTTACTGTCACAATCCGCCTTTTTTGGGCTGTGATAAACCTTTTTTTTACTTACATATAGGCAAAGCTTAGGAATTTTTTTTTTTTACATATACCGGTTTTAGTAACTTTCAAATTACAAACATATACATATTTTTTCATAAACAACCTTCCTTTTTCAATACTGTTTGCTAAACATTACTTTTCAAAATAACATAGAATATGTTACAGCGAAAACAAAACTATTGCGATATCCATACCCATTCTGCACATTACTCATCCCTCTGCTAGCTCATCAATAAAATTATTCTGACCTTCTTGTGAGAATACCTACAGCCTGAAACACTTAATGAGCTTACGCCTAGTAATTCCCAATACGGCCTACATGCACATTCAATACAATGCGCGACTTAGTTATGCTTTCTTATGAACATTCTTTATTCTTTTCATATCTTATCTCTTGCTAGGGCCCAAGTGTTCGTACCATTGCGCACGTGGTCTATGTGACACCGTGATCATACTATATCCTTAAACTCCCCTTGAGTCAGAAGTCAGTACAACATTTTTCTTCATTTCCGGTGATATATTTACTAGTCTATTTATTATGGTTGTCAAACCATATATGACATGATAATCACGTGTTATACACGAAACATAAATACTTTTGTACAGCATAGTACACACAGGTACATACTTTATGTGCATGCAAGTACACATTAATATATACACATGTACATGACATAATATATACACGGGTATTTAATTATATACTTACATATACACATTAATATACTTATAAGTATTCGTACCATAGTATACACACAGGTATACATATACATATTTCACATTTTATACCTACAATTCTATACGGTAGGTGGGACGGGTACTTACTTGATTCAAGTACTGGACAAGTCGACCTTAGTTCCCTCTTTTCTAGACTTCTAGGATCTTGTTGGCCAATTACAAAGCTATTAGCCAAATGTTCACTACTTCTTCAAGGCTCTATGTATCATTACACAATAATCGTTAATTAATAACTTGAGTTGCATAACTATATACAACTCCAAAACCTACTGATTTCTTATTCTTATCTTATTCTACCTTATTGTCTCTAACGAAGGGCTAAAATCTTTCCAATCGTTCCTTTTTTCCCTTTTTGAAATGTTCCTGAGCAGTTTGGGTTACTCGGGTAAAATGACGATTTTGCCCCTAGTGGGCTTACTAAGCTTCCCGAGTTCAACTTTGTTATTTTAATAGAAATAGCTACGTTTTGATCTTAGAATAATAACCTAGGGTGTCGGGTCTCTTTAGTTACATCTGTACCCCATTTTAATAGAACTTTGCAATCATGCTCCTTATCTGAAAATTCTGACAATTTTATCCCCGGAACTAAAATTAAGTTCTTTAAACCAGAATTTTCTATTTTTGATGAGGAACATTTGTACTCAAAGTACCATATTCAAAATCTTATGAAAAAATGACATTTTTGCCCTTTTAAATTTTTTTCCAATTTTAACTAATTCTTGCAAAATTAAAATCTCACAAACGGTTGAGATTTTCGATGAACTGTTCATGATAAATAATAGTTTCATTGAGACTTACAATTTTTGTGTTTTAACTTTTTTAAAATTCTCACTGCATAGGGGTGTTTTTGGGCATTTTTTAAATCTATCGAGGGAAAACTTTTTCTTACAATTTAGTCATTGGGTTATTTTTATAAAAATCTGTTTTAAAACTACCTTCCAGTCACTATATAGGCAGATTCAACCTTTGCCTATGCCATTTTCAAGCCCAAGTCACATTTTTTTTGCAAAACTACCTCAAAGTTCCCAAAACTACCCCTTTTGTACTAAATGCCATTTTTTTCATTTTTCAAACCCAATTTCAACTACAACTTCCACATAACCATGAGGTTAAGAAAATTAAATCATAACTTACATAAAAAGAATTACATGCCTTTTGAAACAATCACCTAAACATACAAGCAAATAAACTTTAAATTTGAGAAAAATTAAACTTACCAAAGAGAGATTTGTGAACTCAAAATTTTCAAGAGCTTCCTTGAGATTCCTAAGCATGATTTACATGTACAAGAGACATGCTTATGAAAATCCCCTTATAAAACCATGAAAACCCTAAGAAAATCCAAGAAAAAGTTTGGATTTCTTACCTCAAAATTGATAAAACCCTTTAAATTTTACTTCTTGGATCGTGTTTGGGGCCAATTTGCAAAGGTTTGGGTTTGAAAACTTTTTTGGAAGAGTTTCTATGGTAGCCATGGGTGAGAGGAAGAAGAAATGGGAACATTTTTTGGCTAAACTTGCATTACTTTATGCTTATCCTATAAGTGACTCACTAAGTAATCCTTTAGGTTACTAAGGTGTCTTAATGGGATTGGGCTACCTTTCATGGCATGGTGGTCCAATGAAATCCAATTGGGTGTCCACTTGGTGGGCCTCAAAAATTTACAGTGTGCAATTTTTTACCATATAGTATTTTTTTTACACTGCCGTGGTAAAATCAGTGCAAAAAATATCCTTAGACTGTATAAAATATTTTACTTGCCTTTGGTGTATTTTTGGAGGCCAAACATGACATTTTCTATATCTACGTTTTCACTTTACAGTATACTTATACTGCTTTGGCCCCCTTTTTACACTGGTTTAAGGTTTTGGTGGACTCTATATCTTATTTCTACCTTAATCATCTATCCATTTATATCACAATTTTATAATTAATTGCGATATAAAATTCATTTTATGGATACTATTTACAAATTCTTGAGTATTTAGACTTACAAAATCTGTATTAACAATATCCAACATTGCATCATGTTTGCAGTGAAATTTTTAATTAATACTGCTTATTATACGTTATCGTAATTTTTACAAAAATCTAATTTATAAAGGTAAAATTATTAATTAAATCTAATTAAATATTAGATTTTATTAATGCATTTTCCTTGGCCATTACACTTACGTTCGCAAAAATTTGCATCACTAGAGGCTAGAGGCAAGGTAACCTTTTGTAAAGTTTTTTTTTTTTTTTTTTTTGTTTTAAATGGAGTGAAAGTTCTTTTGAAGTGGAAAGTAAAAGATTCATTTTTTTTTTCCAGAAGAAAAAAAAACGCATTCTTTGCTTTGTTCGCATCCGGGCTATGTGTGTGCATGTGAGATGGCTATTTGATAAGTGAGGCCTCTCTCTATGTGCACTATCTCCACAATGTTAAAAATCACAAGTAATGTTCAACGTTCAACCGCACACACATACACAAATAAGACTCATAATGTGGGATTTGGTTATATGATCACTCTCTATTAGTTGATGCGATTAATATTAACAGTGTCAGTGTGCCCTCAAGCATTTGTCTTTTATGAGTTTGTTTGAAAATCAAGTTGAAATTTGATGCTAAAACTTAAATACTATAGTATTTGAGAACTATACATTATAATATATTTTTATTTTATGTTATTATGTATTAAAACTTTATACTGTTAAGTGTCCGAACATGTTGAGTTTTACCTTGATTCTCAAATTTTACCTCCGCTTGAGTACGTCCACTTAAATTTCAACATGCAAGGTTTTACTCTTAAAAAAAAAACCATGCAAATTACTCTTAAAAAAATAGGACTAAAAAGTATTAGTACAAGGTTTTCTTCCATCGGAAGATTCTGCACAAAATTTTCCTAAGGACGTACAAGATTCTGATTTGACTGACGTGACGGATTAAAGCTTGCCCTTTATTGCGGAATTCCCTCACTTTCCATATCTTGCCGAGTTAGGAACCTTATTTTATCATCCTTAAATAAAACAAAAAAAATAAAGAAACTAAGCAAGTACTAGCAGCTAGTTCTGAGTCTTCAGGCCTAGACCCGACAGAAATTGAATTATTCGAACGTGAAAGCGACCAGACTGCCACGTCATCAAAATCGAGCGGGAAAAACTAGTTTATGTGGAGGCCATTCGTCATTTCCCCAATTAAATTTTTTGGGCGGCTTTTTTTTTCAAATTCTTCCGTTTATATATATTTGTTGCAAAATCTCTTCTCTGCTCTTGTCTTCATTTTGTCAAAAAAAAAAAAAGAAGACAAAAACAAAAACAAAACTCATACACTTTCTCTGTCCGTACGAGGAAAAAAATTCAAAACGAAACAACCATGGAGGTTCTTCGTGCGGAAGTTCCTCTTCCCCGCTCGGTGGACGAACTGCTGGACAAAATCTGCTTCGACCAGAGCCAGCCGCAGCCGGACGCCGAGGTGCGGCGGAGACTGGCGCTGCGCGGGGAAGAAGGTGCCATGGAGATCCTCCGCAAGGTCGCCGCCACCAAAATCAAGAAAAGTCTCTCCGGTTTAATCATCTACTTTCTCGAGCATTCCTCTCCTCCTTCCACGCCGTCCAAAAGGCCTCGCCTTTCCGATTCCCCGATCACCTCCGGCCCCCGCTTTCCCGATCATGCGGTCACCGTTCGGTACTTGGCTCCTCCGCAAGGTGGTCGTCGAAACGCCGATCTATTTAATTTGATTTCGCTGAACGGAAAATTTTGTTTTTGGTTTGTTTAAGGTAATAATGGCTTGGCTGCTATTCAGGTGCGACGGAGGCTGTTTCTTGCTCTCTCTTTGAAGGAGTTCCGAGAGAAAGTGAAAAAGCGGTAATGGAAGCTTTGGGAGAGCTGGAGTTTCGGAAACAGTTCTTGATTTTAAATTATGTTGGCTGGTATTATAAAGTTTTCTCCTTTTTTTTGTTCTCTCCCTTTAATCTTTTTGCTCTTCTGGTTTGGGGATTCTCATCAATTTTTCTTCTTTTTGTTTCTCTTTGAATTTTACAGTTATGAGATTCAGACGTGCTTAAGGACTGAAGAAATTAGGAGCTTTAAAGATCTACCAATGGTAGAGTTTGAAAGGGAACTGTGGGGTCGATTTGGCGGAAGATAAGTTGAATCCCAAGATCGTATAGTGGTGAACATCAATTCTCGCACTTCTGGATTTGTTGTTATTGTTATTATTATTATCTAATGAATGATTTTTTTTTTTTCTCCTTTGTTGTATTTCTGTTTTTTTTTTTCTATTTTTTTTTATCTCTTCCATGGGAACTGAATATTAGGGGTGAATAACGGGCGGGTAGGCGGTTTTTGGGCGGGTGCGGGGCGGTTTTTTGAAGTGGCGGGTTGGCGATTAACCAACCCACAAACCGCCCATGGAGTGGCGGGCGGTTTCGGTTTGGGGGCGGGCGAGTGCGGGCGGGTTGGGTCTATACTAATGTACAATATAATTTTTTGAGCTCTTTTTTATTAAAAAAAAGTGAAGAAAATTTGTAGAAAATATAAGACGATAATGTATGAAGCATTCTCAACAACAACCAAGTTTGACGCCTAAAGACAATAACCATATTCACAACAAATTAAGAAACATAATTATTCATTGTAACAAGAAACATAAACTATATATGAAGTGATGAACAAAGTCAAGAATTCTTGTTCTTCCATAAAACCTGTTTATTGGGTTCGAAAATAACAGGATACTACAGATGAAATGATGAACAAAGTCAAATGTTCTTTTTCTTTTTAAAGAATGAGGAGTGAGAGAGGTTTAGATTAAGATCTTTTTTTTTTTTTTTTTTTTTAAGAATTAGGCGGGCGGGTTCGGGTTGAACCCGCCCCCTAAAATTTAAAATCGTACCCGCCCGCCAATATATGTAGGCGGGCGGGTTGAACCCGCCAATGGACGGGTTGAACCCGCATAGCCTTTTTTTTGGGCGGGCGGCCAGCGGTTGCGGGCGGCCGGCGGTTGCGGGGCGGTTTTTGTACACCCCTACTGAATATCCCCGATAAATTGTCCGAGGACTGAATTACAAAAGAACTGAAACAGTCCCGTTGGTATAATAAAAAAAGGGCTTTTTTTACTTGTTTCTTGCAATTTCAGATGCAAGTTTAAAAAATTTGAATTGAAGAGGCAAAATTTTCCCAGCAATGTTTACCTTATTTTGCTTACTTGTTTACTTATGTTTTCCTGAATTTTCTTCTATTTTTGGTGTTTTGCAGTACAATGATTGGGACCGTGGACGAACCCACCTCTATCATTGTCATGTTTCCACGGAAGGACAATTTAAATTCAAGGTAGTTCTCTCTCTGCCCCACAAAGGTTTTTTTTTTTTTTATTTTTTTTAATTCATACTCATGATAATAAATGCTAGGAATGTAATTGGTCTGCGGCTTAATTTGGTGCTTTATCTTGACTTATCATTTATTTTGACTTCCAATTCAGGGCCCTTATCTAGACAAAACGAAAACTCACTTGCAAAGGGTTTTAGGGGATGACAATGTTTTGTTGGTGAAATTTGCCGAGGAAATGACTGGAAACTCCTGTGCTGAATCACGGCTCCCTTACCTTGCTGGCTACAGTAGGATAGCCAGAGAAGGCATTCTGGTTGGTTTACGCCGATATTACTTCTTTGGTAAGGCTTTTCTGAACTCTTTGCTTTCTGATAACTCATGTTATTGTTAGTTAAGGAGTCATCCTCGTTAGTTTAAACTGGAAATTTGAATGCTGTTTTTTTTTTTTTTTTTTTTTTTCACACTAGTTTTGGATCCTTTATGGCAAGTTTTTTAATTTCCTTTTTTTCTGAACGATGGAGACACCTCATCCTAAACATTTGCATATAAACCCTTTGTTTCTACTTATCTTTTGTTCTTGATTCTTCTGGGATTCACAGAGACATATGCTTATATGCTTACATTCGTGTGGGATTATCCTTGTCCTTATGGGCCTACCTATGTGTGTCCGTGTAATTCTTTGTTTGAAACTTTCAATTTTTCTTTAGATGATTGGTTTGTCAGTTACAGATTATGTGAATGGGATTGAAAATCAGCTTTTTCACTTTAGGAAACTAAAATCTGGCTATTGTTATTTATTCAAGAGAAGCATTCGTTTTACTGTGGCACTTTCGTTGGTATTCTAATTTTTGTGCTTCCTTTTTCAACTATTCATCTATCAAGAATCCTAGTGATGTTAACAACCATTTTGATGAATCTCAATACGATTTTATCAGTTTTTAAAGATGGCGGAAAGGAAGATGGTGTGAAGTGTTTTTTCATTCGCATCCATTCGAATGCAAGCGTTGATCAGAACGTACCATATATTTTGTCCAATAGAACGATCTCCAAAGCCAGACATCTGTTTATGCATGCACATACAGTCCCTAGTGTAGCTAAGTATATGGCAAGGTATGTTTTAACTTGAAGGGGCTTCTCTTCTTCTTCTTGCAGCATTCATAGATTATTTACTTGTACCATCTTTCGTGTACGTGAAGGTTTTCATTGATTTTGTCCAAGACACTCCGACTCAATATAAATGATCTATCTTCTGTGAACATGGTGATAACTGATGATATATGTTGCACGGTATGATCTTTTAATTATATTCCTATTTTATAATATATAGTGATGCTTAATCTTGAGGCATAACGCATTCCGGTTACTTCTATTGAGCTACAGAATGAACATGGTGATCCTATCTACAAAGGCGGAAAACTACTTATTCACACTGATGGGACTGGATATATATCAGAAGATTTGGCTTTGCTATGTCCGAAAAACGTGCATGAAGGGATTTGTATCAAGGACAAGGATATTGAGGTTTTCACCTTTCTTTTTGACAGGAGACAAGATAGTATCCTCTCTCTCTCTCTCTCACACACACACACACACGTTGAAGTAAATTAAAGAAAAGTTTTAACAAGCATGTGATGCCACATGACGATATCATAACTTTCATTATCTTTGGAATTCTTGCAAATTTCCGTTTTCCAGACAAGGAGTTCTGTATTTGTTGCCGTATTAAGACGTCATTTTTTTTTTTAATCGATGGCATTATAACTGATAAGGTATGCAAGATAGTGTATTTCCATTTTTGGTTCGTAAAAATTATAAGACATGCATCTATATCAGAACCTCATAATGGGTAAATGTAGAAAATACACGATGACGGATTTTTGATCGATTTGAAATCTTGTTTTCTACCCAGAATTTTGGATTTCCATTTTCTACATTGTAGCAATCAATTTGGTACAATTAGTTCAGAAGATTGTTTGCAATAATACCTAATCCCAAACATGTTTTTTAAGCTTGTAATAAGTTAAGATATGGAACACACAGCATCGTCTTAGGCTCCCAATATGTTGTTTTGAACCTTCTTCCATGGTGATTTCATCCTTTCCATGAATTTCCTAACACTTACTGATACTATTTCCCATCTTGCTATATGTTAATCTGGTCAGACTAATAATGAGGATTTTTGCATTATCATAATTTCATATATTCCAGATCATTCTTTGCAGACTTGTAAATACGTAATAACTATCTTTTTTCTGACTACTCCTTTTTATGGTGTTAGATGATTAATAATCATGATGAGCTTGGTAACACTGTTGAGGAAAAGGAACGGATAGGAATTGAGACACGAGAACCAGTATGTAGCAGAAGCTCTGGCCACTTTTTCTCTCTTCTCATCTGATATATATATTTTTTCCCTTTCCTGAAGTATTACTAAGGAACATTAGTTCTTTTCTTTACTTACAGTTCATCTAATTTCTTATCCTTTCTCCTTTTTCTTGCACCTCTCTGTAGCCAATGTTGATACAATGTCGCCTGTTTAACAATGGCTATGCGGTTAAAGGAACATTTCTTGTGAATAAAAAGGTTTTTTTTCTTTAATTTTCCCCCATAGAAATGGTACTTTTAGTTATAAACAAAGCCTCACTAGCGTGTCTATTCTATTGCTACGTATGAGCTTTTAATTTATCGTAGTGTCCCGTCATAATGTTTGTTAGATACAATTCAAATATTTCAAGCAGGCCAACCTAATTGGTGATAACTTCCCTATAGAGAACTCTTAGTTCAAAATTTATTCTTCGTTTTGTTTAGGTTGAGGTGATACTCAACCCCTGGAAAACGAAGTTTGTATTTGGGAGTAATTTCTACGTTATTGGTAGGTTTATGCCTAGGTAGTCATGCAAAATGAGAAAAAGCTCTCTCTCACTCTTCTTTTTTTTTAAGTGCTTTTTGTTTGAGTTATTTCTAAAGTCCTATCTTCTATTCAAAAACATGCAACTGGACCCCAAAACAATCTTGGTTCGGCGTTCAATGGTTAAAGTTGAGCCTGATCCAGATCTGTTGAATAGTCCTACACATAACTCATTGGAAGTAGTTGCAACAAGGTATCTTCAGCATGAACTTATATCTTTGGGCTGAACTGCATTTTCTATGCTCTCTTCTGTTAAATGAGAGCTTCCTATTATCAACAACTATATATCATTCAATTATATTTTCTTATACTGCTTTCCACGTTGAGTTTGTCCGAAAACATGAAGTGCGATTGTGGGGTAAAACGAGAAACCTTGTTTCTGTGCTGAGAATTACTGTCAACTGCTTCTTGGTATACATGTCCTTTTGAAGTAGAAACTTCTTGCTACTTAAAATTTTTTTATTCTTTATATTCCTTTTCCTGGTAAACAATATAATTCATCTCATTTTGGTTCAAAAAGTTTGTCTGTGCGCGTTCACTAAAGGTAGGTTCTGAAGAACATACAATCTTATGGTTATCAATTATTACTTTCGTTCACATTGTAGCTTTGGAGCTCTAGCCTCTGCTGACCTTGTAACAAGTCTCATCGTGAAAGCAAGAAAAATCAATGCAGCTTTATATTTTTTCTCCCATCTTCTCTTTCAGACATTAATTTTATGATGTGTTTTAACAATGAAACTTATCATCCATGGCATTGTTCTGCTTGTTCTCGTCTAAGGTCCGATTTATAACTTTTTTAGTTGTATTCTCCAGCAATCGGCCACAAAGAACTTATTTGTCAAGATATCTAATTGCGCTCCTAAGTTATGGAGGAGTCCCAGATGAATACTTCCAGTTTTTACTGAGGGAAGCTTTGAGAGAAGTTGATGGTGCTTTCAGGAACAAGCGTACTGCATTAAAAGGTTTTTGAAACAATGCATATGTCTGTTTCCACACATAAACTTGTTTTGTTCAGTTGGTTTCTCTCTCTTCTTTCAATACTCCATGGATTTCATTTAATGGTTTGCATATTCTCAGTTGCTCTTAACCGTGGAAACACAGACAAGGACTTTACTATTGCAAAAATGATCTCGTGTGGCATCCCTCTTGAAGAACCTTATTTGCAACATCGTCTCTCTTTGCTGTTGAAGGAGCGAAAGATGAGCCTCGGAGGGGGGAAGCTTTACGTACCTGACTCTTACTATTTAATGGGGACTGCTGATCCTACTGGAATACTTAGAAGTAACGAAGTTTGCATCGTTCTGTATGTGTTACTTCTACCATTCTTTTCCCTTCCTATTGTACCAATATTCAAACATTTCTTTATTGAAACTTTAGTTTTACAGCCATTTAAATCTACTTTTCTTAATCACAACAGTAGTCTGTAAATCTAAGTCATCTATATATGATGCATAGCTTCTTTTGATCGTTCTTTTTTGCATGGTGGAATATTTAGTGAGAATGGACAAGTTTCCGGTCCGGTTTTAGTGTACCGACATCCTGGAATTCATTTTGGTGACATTCATGTTCTAAAGGCTACATATGTTAAGGAATTGGAATCTGTTGTTGGCAATGCCAAGTATGCCATATTCTTCTCCACGAATGGCCCAAGATCGATTGCTGATGAGATTGCGGGTGGAGACTTTGATGGAGATACATATTGGATTTCAAGAAACTCTGAGGTTTGGCATTTACCTTCAATTACTTTTGCTAATCTAACTTGGATTCGCTTTGTTTTTGGTTGTACTTGACTTTATATTTCTAACAAGCAAATCCAAATTTGGTTACAAGTGTTTTCTTTGGCTTCCCCAAATGCAAAGCATTATGCGCGCACACACATATATAATGTTTTTCATTTTGTTCTGCTCTTAGTCATGAGAACCATCATATTATCAAGCTACGATGTAGTTTGAATTTTTTCTCAATTTTGGTTGGCTATATTATATTTCAAGCTCTTCTGGATGAGCAGAGTTTTCAAAAGAACCTGATCAAGCAATACATGAATAAGTATCTATGTTGCACAACCCAAATCCTGCCTTATGTCTAGGTCACTTCAGCTGAAATGTTTCAGAAGGAGACTAATGCATTGCATTCGCGGTTGAAAACACCAAGTCCAAACACAATCATAGTTATAAATTTCATATAGATTGATTCTCTTAAGACTTTTTTCACATTGATAGCTTATTAATTATTTTAAATTGTACGACAGCTGTTAAAATATTTCAAGCCAAGTGAACCTTGGATTTCCAATTCCTCAACGAGCAACCCTCAAAAAGTTAAAAGACCTGACGAGCTTTCAGATGAAGAGTTGGAAGCTAAGCTATTTAATCTTTTCTTGACTACTAAGTTTCAACCAAGGTAGGCACTTGACGGGGTAGCCACAATAGTTTTCGTCTTCTATGTCAGGTTAATGCAATTAGCATTAAGCTTGCACTATTTTATGCCTATCTTTGGTAAATAGTTTTTTAGGCTTTCTACTATCGAGTGACATTTTTTTTTTCTTCATAAACAATCATGGATGGAGGTAGCTCTCTGAGGAAAAGAAATTATATGTTTACTTATTTAATCTGGCAGTTGGTCTCCATTTATATTGTTGAATAAAGAACATTTCCTCTGGTGTTAATAATAGATAAAGTGCACATAAATCAGGCAAAACTACTCAGAAAAAATTTAATTTTTTCAAGGAATGAAGGTTTTTTTTTTTTTTCTCCTTTCCCCCTCCTCCTTGGTACAATTTGAGGTAGGTAATGGTTAATGAGTGGTTTCTTGCTCCTTTTGTTATTGTAGGTTCTCTTACATTTATCCAGTATTATAATGTTTATATCTGAAATGTTTTCTGCATTTTTTGCCATAAAGAGAAAAAAAAATGCTTTCTCCTCCTTTTTCCAGTTTTGCCATGGGCGAGGCAGCTGATAGCTGGCTGGCTTTGATGGATCGATTTTTGACACTCGGAGATGACCCTATCAACGAGAAAAAACTTGTTAAAGAGAAAATTATTAAGTTAATCGACATCTACTATGACGCCTTGGACGCTGCAAAGACAGGAGCGGAGGTTAGGTTTTTGCTTCTTCTCTCTTTTGTCCATGAAACATAGCAAGTGTTGCCTTTTCACGAAAGGAACATCTCATTGTTAAGTGGCTTTTCTTATTTTTGTTTATATTTAGTTTAATAATTCCTGATTCCAGATTAAAGTGCCAAGAGAGTTGAGACCACAATCCTTTCCCCATTACATGGAAAAGAAAAATAGTTTTACGTCTGTGTCCATTTTGGGAAGGATCTATGAAGAGGTGAATGCATATCTAGAAGAGGAGCAGTCAAACAAAGGTAAGGATTTTCTAGATCAACTTTTCTATCTTTTGGTGTCTACCTTTATGTGTTCACTGTAATAAACTAAATTTGAAAGCAATTTATGTTGGACCAAGATATAAGACATAGAAGAGATAGAACCACTGGGATTTAGAGAGACCTAGGGAGACCAAAGGGAAGACTCTAGAGAGAGAACAAGAACTCAAGAGAGAGCAAAGCTTGAAGTCTTAATACTCTTTCATCAACCATGTCTCTAATTGAACTTACAAACAAATATAGGCAAACTAAATAACAAACTAGGACACTAAACCAAAATACATAAGGAATCTACTAACATAAAATAATAGCTGAATGTAACTCTCATTAACATAAAATTTTAATCTCCATCATTTCTCGATGGTGAATGCAATTTTATGTCGTGGTCCACAGTTTTTTGAGCTCTTTGATTGTTTTTTTATGAAGTTCACACAATATTATCGAATTGAGGATGACTGTATGTGTGATAGCATCTACTATACCAAGAATATCAATGAACTCTATTATTTAGATGGTGCAGGATACCCTTTTTTAGCTTCTAGAACCTGTTTGCTAGTTTAAGATCCCTCTTACTAACTGGAATAAAAAAATTAGTAGATTGTTCTACCCAAATGGGCATGGGCTAGGGTTATGAATTTATAATCGATAATCTGATAATCGAGTAGATTTTATGATTATAAGTTCATTCCATATTGGACTAGACTGGAATAGGGTTGTATACATTCTAATTATGTTCTAATTATGACAAACGTTTTTGGTAAAAGAGTTTGAACAAAAAGTTGATTTCTGTCATCCAGAAATCTGGAAGCTGCCTCTTTTGGACGTCGAAGTACCTCAAGACTGCTTAAACAAATGGCATGAACATTATGAAGAATACAAGAAAAAGATGACAAGTTCTATGAACATCAAGGAACGCGGTTTAAAAAACGAGGCAACAAGTGATCTCAAAAGATATTATAGGAAGGTAATTCCTGTTTTGCCATTGAATTTACAAAACAGCAACAATAATAGTAAATAATAATTCTGCCTTTCACATTCTTGCTCTCTGCTGACTATTTTCCTAAAATTAGCTACTTTATGGCGCCGAGCAATTTGAAGAGAGCACGAAGGATATGGAGGATGTATACAAGGAGGCCCTTGCCATATACCATGTGTGTTATGACTATGCAAAGAGTGAAGGGAAATCCAGTCTCTGTAGCTTTGCTTGGAGCGTCGCGGGTCCAGCCCTCTACAAGTTCTACGCCTCCAAAAAAGTTGGCGAAGAAGCCTTCACGTGTCTTCCATCTGTTTTGCGCGAGGTCCTCTAATCAAATCGAAATCTTCTGAATGAAGCATTATTATTGTTATTATTACTAATTGTATAAATTATCTTATTGTCGCACAATATATATTTGTATGTATGTATGTATGTATATGTATGTATTGATGATAGAGATGCATGTCATGTAAGATGTTAGTTGCATGTGTAAGGTAATTGTGGTGGTTATAACATTCTCCAAATTGATCCATGTGTTTTCATGGAGATTTTTATATTTAATGCAATCCATGTGTTGTTCTAATGGAATACCATTTTCACGAGTTGAAAGCAGAGTAGAGAGAGACAGAGGGGTAAAGAAAAGGTTTGGAAATATAATTTTAAGATAATAAAAAGACAATATGAAGTGTAATTTCTTAAAATGGTCTCCAAATAACAATTGAGAAGCATTAAATCAGGAAAAAAAAAAAGGGGGGGGGAATTAAAAAAATCATTTCTGGTTTTTTTGAGAGAATCATAAACAATTAGCGTTTCACTTTTTTTTTTTTCCTTTTATTCTCAATTGCCTTTACATACACAACCATATATATTTTCAGAAATAATGGCCTTTTTTTTTATTTTCATACCTAAAACAAAGCCATTTTGACAGAAATAATGGCATTATATATAAATGTATACATATATAAAAGACTCTCTTCTCTCTATCTAAATTGTTTTTACCTAGCCAATTAATGTTTGCAAATTATTTTCTAAAAACTTCTTTGAAAATTATTCCGTTGGTACATTTTTTAGAAGATTAATATTACATCTTTATGAAACACATGTGATTTAAAGAATGATCTTAAAGAATTTTTTAAATCACATCTTTATCGAATAATTATATAAAGTATTATTTTTTGATAACTTTAAAATGTAAGGTATAAAAATGTAAAAAAAAAAAAAACCGTAAATCATATAACGGGTACTTGTCTAAAAATTTAAATTGGTATGCAATAAAATATACATTTTGATGATTGGATCACAACTTTCTTACGTCTCCCAAAAGGTTACCAAGAAATTTTCTAAAAAGAAACTTCCGAGTTGAGTTGGGTATAGCGGTGAGTGGTACAAAAATATCTGGAAAACGCTGCCCAGAGCGCATATTGAGTGGCTGCTGTTTGTGTCGAGTGCCTAAGCAAGCAGGGCCTAGGATTTGCACGTCAATCAACACTTTTTTGTTCGCTCTTAAAGTCTTCACAAACAGAAAAAGGCGTGATAAACGTTGAAATGGTTGCCACATCCAAATCTACCAGTGTGTTTCGGAACCCCTTTGTTTTTTGGAAAATAATAGTCTTCTAAAGTAGAATATTACGAACACCGATCCAAACGTGAAAGACCACAATGCGATTAACAATTCAATCCTAATAATAAACCGAAACGACCAGTAGGTTTAATTAAAACACTCATGTAAATAATATATGTATCAAGTTTCAACAAAAGTTGAAATCAAAGAGATACACTACAAGTCGAACACACAAATGACACTTTCAAATTAGTACACCTCTATAGATTGTATATGTTATCATAATTCATTTAGATATGATTATTTATAGTGAATTTGTCATGACTATTGACCTTACATCTCCTTTTACAGGAGTTTCAAATATTCTCTTATTAAAAGAGTATCAACAAGTCTCGTATTGTGAGTCTATTGAATTTTTGATTTATTTCTTTTATTTATATTTTCATCTCACATATATTTCAAAACATCTCTCTTCAACATATCAATTCAAAAGGCATCTTTATAATATAACTTTCAAAAAATTAGTAATAAAACTTAAATCAATTGTTGAAAATTGCCTTTAGATGGTCTAATTTTATGTCTTTTTTTGATGATTTTGGTTATCTGATATATAGTTTTGTATTGTTTTACAACACAAAATCTACCTTAACATTTTTTATAGAAAAAATACACTGTATGGCTGGATCTCTTCCATCATAGATTGTATCTAACAAATACTTTCGTTCCTATATATATATATATATATATATATACATATACATATACATGACTCTCTTGTCTCTATCTAAATTGTTTTTACCTAACCAATAAATGTTTGAAAATTATTTTAAAAAAACTTGTTTGAAAATTATTCCGTTAGTACGATTTTTTTAGAAGATTAACATTACTTATAAAAGACATGTTATTTAAAGAAGGATCTTAAAGAATTTTTTAAATCACATCTTTATGCGAATAATCATATAAGATATTATTTTTCAATATAAAAATGAAAAAACCCTTAAATTATATAACTGTTGCTTGTCTTAAAATTTTAAATTGTGATGCAATAAAATATACATTTGGATGATTGGATCACAACTTTCTTGCATTTCCCAGAAGGTTACCAAGAGATTTGCTAAAAAGAAGTTTCCGAGTTAACAGTTGAGTTGGGAAAGCGGTGAGTGGTGCAAAAATATCTTGAAAACGCTGCCCACAGCGCATATTGAGTGGCTGCTGTCTGTGTCGAATGCCTAAGCAAACAGGGCCTAGGATTTGCTTGTCAGTCAACACTTTCTTGTTCGCTCTTTTTTTAGTCTTCACAAACAGAAAAAGGCGTGATAAACGTTGGATCCTTTTTTTTTTTAAATGGAAATTAGTATTGCCTTAGAATATTACAAATACCAATCCAGACGTAAAAAGACCACGATGTAATTAACAACTCAACCTTAATAATAAACTGAAATCATTAATAGGTTTAATTGAAACACTCAAAGAGATAATATGCGTATCGAGTTTTAACAAAAGAGGAAATCAAAGAGATACACTACAAGTCGAGTACAAAAATTACTTTTTCAAACACAAGTCTGTAGATGGTGGACAACTTTGATTGATCAAGATGGAGAGACTAAAAATACCAAGGCCAACCATAACACTGCAAAGGACAATGACTTACGGACTAGGCATGATATCATCACCAGAAGATGAGGAAATCACCTTTATTATTACGACAATAAGCCAACGAAGCAACACAAACACGTTAGAACTAACTGGTGCAAACATCAACGTTTTTACTTGATGAACACAAATAAAACAAAATGGGTAGAATCCAAATAAAATAGATGAAACCACCGGTGTCAAGCCAACATCCATTGAGCAAGAGAGTCGAAAAAAGACCATGAAGGACATGGCCTAAAGCCAAGTGAGGAACATCCAACGCCGTTTGTCTTTGCAAATCTGAAAGGGCGTTGCAACCATGTGTCCACCACTCCCTAAAGCCCCATGGCCGAAATAAAGCACAAATGCCGAGTAGCATATTTTCAAAACCTGAAGAGAAGAACCTCTCATCCGCCCCCTCCAGCCTCTTGGACCAATGCACAACCAAACCACTAAAGCCTTGGGGTCGCAGGCATCTAAGTGTGACAGGAACCAACCTCCGGGTCCCCCGTCAAAGCAAATCTCATAAACCCTCTTCAAGCTGCCAAAGCGCCTTCTTAGAACAGCTAGCGTGACTTCACCATACGTTTGCGTAAACTTGTAGACAAACTTAAACCATTGTTTCCATGCATTTGCATAAAATTATTGTCTACTCTATACATGTATACTTGCATACCAAGAACATCACAGAATTAAGGAAAATGAAAAAAATAATAATAAATAAAAGAGCACCATTTAAAGTTTTTTCCTTGTCTTTTGAAGCACCTATCAAAGCTAATTTAAGTGCATCCCTTCTGTATTGATTTAATTAAAAAATTCACTGGGTTCTATCACCAATAAAGTAAAGAAAAGAAAGAAGACAACAAATTAAAGGTCAGAAGACAGCAAATTAAAGGTGGCTCTCTTATTATCCTTTGCACATTATTGGAGTAACTGAAGTTGAATATCCACCCCCAATTATCCATGTGGTGGGGCTAAATGTGGAAAAAGACAAAAAAAGACAAGACTTTCAATGACTCTGCTTCCCGCTAAAGAGAGCGATCGATTCTTACCGTAAATGGCGTGTTTCACGATCTCGTTTTAACTATACTGTTGAAATTTTTATTGTATAAAATGTTTATATGTTATAGTAAAATAAAAATAGGTTATAGTATAAAACTCTCACATATTATAGTAAAATTATTCTAATTGTATTGTCAAACACACTTAAAATCTTTATTTTTTTTCTTACATTAAAATCTCAATTTTTTCCCATTGATAAGGTTGGAAAAAAGGTACTAAAGCAATAATGTTCTAAATTTTTTATTTTTAAAAAATATTTAATATAATTATTTTTTTAAAAAAGGTGCTAATATCATTATCTCCATTTTTTATTATTTTTATAATGTTTCTAAACTTTGTATCTTGTTTTTTAATATGTCCTTGAATTTTAATATTTGCTCCCTAAAATATGTAAAGTGATTCAAAATACCCGTGTGTTAAAATTATTCCATAAATATTTTATGAACTGTTATTTTGTGCTAACTTGCACCTAAGCATTTGAAAAATTAGGGGACAAGTCGACTCAAAAGTAATGATTCAGAAGGAAAATTAACCTTATAACAATCGTTTGGGAGCATTTATAAAATTATAGATTGCATTTATGTCATAATTTTATGAGTTATTTCGAACTAGGATACATAATCTAGAGACGAAATGATTACATACTATTCCGTGATTAAAAAACTCGTGTTACACATGGTTGGCCATATAAAACGACGAACACCCAGTTCGATATTTTAAGTGAAATTTCAAGTTTAGCCCCTTAATGAATAAAGGTTGTTTTACTTGCCTCTTATGATTAAAAATGACACAAAACTTCCCTTCAAACATATTATAAAATAAAGATATAGAAGTAAATGATATTTTTAAAAGTACTTTTAAAATAAATGATTATAATTTTTTAAAATTAGACAAATGATAGTTTATTAGTAATAAATTTAAGTTTAATGAGTTTAATATTGATAAACTCAAGGGTTTTATCAGTTAAACTTAATCTATCACTAATAAATGACAATATATCTAATTTTAAAAAATTATAGTTATTTATTTTAATTATTTATTTTAAAAAGACTATGAAACAAATCATCTGAACTTAATTTCCCAATAAAATATACATTGGTACTTCTATTAATAAAATGTTAATGTTTTTAACGGATGTATCTATGTGCGGCTCACATGATTTCTTGGCAAAAAGCAATATTATACGGTGATGGAGACGTTGAAGTTGTGAGCAAAACACTGAAAATATTGAACACTAATTTGTTTAAATTATTTATATTGCCATTCGTCCAGCAGTCACGGACCCAAACAAGATTAAGGCAATTTAAAAATTAAGCACATTGATAGATTCAACCACCGGTAGCGGAGCTTTTTGTAGCGTACCCACTTAACTTTTGAAATATTGACATTTTGCCTAATTTTTTTGGTTTTGATTGTATTTTTATTTTATATAAAAAATTATAACTACACCTCTATTAAAAAAATTAAAATATGACCTTCTATTTTTATTTTTTTGAAAAATTATGATTTATACCTCTATTTAATAATCAAAACATATAAAATTACCACTATTTTCTTACACAATATCTCTACAAATAAAAATTTCTAGCTCCGACACTTGTAACAACTTATGATAACTTTTAAGTAGGAATTCGTACAATTTTAAGTTGTAGGGAGCAAAATGAGATAAATGCTCTGTTTTGGGGTTGTAATTGAAATCAATTTTGATTCTTTTAGTTATTTGACGAATGAGCATGAATTACCACGAACGAAGTCAGTGATATCTCTCTATATAATATCATTGTATGCATGTGAGCAGCATAGTAGTTTTGTCTAATCTCTCGTTCTTGTTTTGGTGTTGTGTGCTAGAGAGAGAAACAGAGAAGAAGTGAAAGTGATCAGATTGAGAGAGAGAATATGGAGAGCACTTTAAAGGATATCAGAGACGGAGCTTCTGTGATTGACATGGACCCCAAATCCACGGTCGGTGGCGGCGTTGAGGACGTGTACGGCGAGGATCGTGCCACCGAGGAACAGCTCGTCACCCCTTGGACTTTCTCAGTCGCCAGGTAAAAATCATCAACACGAGCACTTTTGAACATATCTTGGTTTTTCTAACGTCAAATTTTGTTTCTGATCAAGTACTAATTGACTTCTCTTTTTTGTCTGATTAAGCTTCAGTACTGGGTTTTAGTGGCTTTTGTAAATGGTTACTTGAAACATTATTCTTTTTTTGTTTGTTTGTTTTAAGATAGTTGTAGACGTTAGATCCGATTAAAATTACCTTAAAATTTAAAAATAAGCAAAATTAACAAAGCCTGATGCAGAATTAATGGTTCAAAAATGGTCCTTTTTTTTATTCCGTGGAAAAGTATGTAGTGTTTGATACTGTTTTACCTTTAAGATTCCTGGTTTTGGCTTTTTTTTTTTTTTTTTTTTTGTTATGCCCTGTTTTCGGTTCAGTTTCTGGGAAAAAATTAGGGAAAATTTGGTTTTAGTACTTTATGTTATATCAAAATTTGTGTTTGGTATCTAAGTTTTGAAATATTTTATCAATATCTTCACTTTTTAAAAAAAATTTTTTTAGTATCCAAAGACGTTTTTTATACTAATTATATGTTTTTGTATCTTTTTGTGTATGCTTTTAGGTAGTAAAAATGATTTTTAACGAGTCAAAAAATCGATATAAAATATGTCAAAACATAAAACACCTGTACACGTACTAATCTGAAATTTTTCCAAAAAATATTAATAACGTTGAAAAAGCTGGTTACACACATTTGATTTTATGATTATCTCCGTTCAAAGTGCTGTTGTTGTTGTTTTGTTTTGTTTTGTTTTGTTTTTTTTTTTAAGCTTTACGGGGTCATCTTGAAAAGGGTGTTGATCACGAAGCTGCTGTGTTTTCCCTGCATAAAGTTTTCTGTCACATGATTTAACAATCTTAACTTTGGGCCATTTTCAGCAATAAAGTTTTCTGATGATGCATTTTGATCTGGGTTGGCTTCAAATTCTTGGGCCCCACTTAATTTGATCTGGCTAATCTGGTCAATGAAATGAACTAAGAGTCAAGTACAGCAAAAATAAAAGAAAAAAAAATCATATCAATTATCTGATATGTTAGCACTCTGAGATTCTAGCATATATTTATAATTTGGGATCGTGGGCAGTGGATATTCTTTGCTGAGAGATCCTCAATACAACAAGGGACTCGCGTTCACTCAGCAAGAGAGAGACTCCCATTACTTACGTGGTCTTCTTCCTCCAGCTATTGTGTCTCAGCAACTTCAGGTTTGTTTTTATTGCACTAAGCTCATAATTCATGCCTTTTCATGGCAGTTGGCTTTCACAAGTAAACTGTTGACTCTTGTTGACCTTGTTTTATTCCTCATTGTTCAAATTAACTAAACCAGGAGAAGAAGTTGATGAACAGTATCCGACAATACCAATTACCTTTACAAAAATACATTGCCATGATGGAGCTTCAGGTAACATACCCTTTAAATTAATTTATTTGAAGTTGTCACATGTGGTATGTAGAATGAGAAATTTTAAGTAATCTCTTACCATAAGATTTTTTAACCATAGAATTGCCGCATAAAACCCTGTGGCTCTAATGTTGAGTGTTTGGAGCCTAACTTTTGCCCTGACGTAGAGTTAGCACGCAGATCGACCTTGTATCATTCTAAGGGTATATTGGGGTTTCACACTTGCTACTAAAAATCTCATGTGGTTGTTTGATTCTTTCTTCTTTGATTTTATTGCTGTCAAAAGGAAAAGATTAGGATATCTAATTTTGAACATTTCAGTGTTAGGATTTATGAGTCTCAGGGCTGACATGTACCAAAATTAGTGTTGATATGTATTATTGCTCCTGTGGTATTCGCAAACTTCTTGACATAATCCAATACTTTCAAACTATTTGCAGGAGAGAAATCAAAGGCTATTCTACAAACTTCTTATTGACAATGTTGAGGAGTTGCTCCCAGTTGTTTACACTCCAACTGTTGGCGAGGCTTGCCAGAAATATGGCAGCATATTCAAGCGTCCTCAGGGTCTTTACATCAGTTTGAAAGAGAAGTAATTATATTTGCTTTACACTTACTTTGCACGATTTATAAGTAATTTAGACTAAAAAAAGAGTCTTTAATCTTTGAAGAGGCAAAATTCTGGAGGTACTGAAGAATTGGCCAGAAAGGAGTATTCAAGTTATTGTTGTGACTGATGGTGAGCGCATTTTGGGACTTGGGGACCTTGGTTGTCAGGTAATTTGTTCTAATGATCTGATTTCCCTTGAAGTATTAAAAATGTTTTAATTCTTGGGCTTATTGTGCAGTTGTGAAATTATCATGATTTTAAATGTTTTACAGGGTATGGGAATTCCTGTAGGGAAACTAGCTTTGTATACCGCACTTGGAGGTCTTCGTCCTTCATCTGTAAGCATTTTTTAGAATAAGTGTTTCCAATTCTTGCACTTTTTCTTTCACTTTATTTACGTTATAGGCTTGTAGTCATTTTTAACTTGAGAAAAGTTTGATATACAGAATTTAGCAACAGATTTGATGCATCCACTTTCCAACTTTGTCAAGAATTTCCTTTTCTTTTTGTAGTGCTTGCCTATAACAATCGATGTGGGGACAAACAATGAGCAGTTGTTGAATAATGAGTTCTACATTGGTCTTAGACAAAGGAGAGCAACTGGGCAGGTCTAATAACTTAGGTTTTATCTTACTAAAGTTTAGATGCATAATCTTGACTTACAAATTGTAGTTTGCATCAATCTTGAGAAAATTTTTATTATCTCCAGGAATATGCTGATCTTTTGCATGAGTTCATGGCTGCTGTGAAGCAGAACTACGGGGAAAAAGTTCTTATACAGGTTAGATTTGTGTTAAAATTACATCCTTAATTTATAAAGTTTCAGGAGTATGAGATCAATCATTAGTTTACTTAAGTCCTTTGGCTTCTGTTACTGTTTTCAGTTTGAAGATTTTGCAAATCACAATGCCTTTGAGCTGCTAGCAAGATACGGAACCACTCATCTTGTCTTCAATGATGATATTCAGGCACGGCATATATTGCTCATCACTTTTGTACTTGTGAGGAATATTCTTTGACCTACAAATCTGAACCACTGAGTTCCTTTCGGTGCAGGGCACAGCGTCTGTTGTGCTTGCAGGAGTTGTTGCAGCGCTGAAGTTGATTGGCGGTTCCTTGGCTGATCACAAATTCTTGTTCCTTGGTGCTGGTGAAGTAAGCTTCTTTATCATCTCTTTCTTCCCTTTGTCAATGGTTACTAGTCCGAGCATAAGTTTTTGTTCTTGAAAACATAAACTTGTAGAGAAAAGTCTAATATGTTGCTATTTGAAACAAGAAACTCATTTTTCCTTTTAGTCTCTTATTTGACCTCTTTTCTTTTCTGTTGCATTTTAAGGAAAAATGTTAAATGGGATAAAAAATAAGAATGAAAATAGCAAAAATCTTTTCTTGGATGTTTTCATTTTGTGCTCTTTGAGAGATAAAACTCATTTTATATGGGCCTTCATGATTGTAGGCAGGGACTGGGATAGCAGAGCTAATAGCTCTTGAGATATCAAAGCAGGTACTTTCTAACACATGCTCGTGCTATCTTAATGTTATTGTTTCATAGTTTTTGTCATGAAGCAGGTACTTTCTAACACATGGTCGCGCTATCTTAATGCTATCGTTTCATAGTTTTTGTCAATGAATATTTATTTAGTTTCATTTTACTTGGTAGACAAAAGCTCCTTTGGAAGAGACTCGTAAGAAAATCTGGCTTGTGGATTCAAAGGTAGTATAAAGCTACACGAAAGTTTTCCTCTGTGAGATTCATTTATACTTTTTTTTTTTGTTAGTCTCATCACACTTGCTATAATTGGTGCAACTAATTATGCAGGGATTGATTGTGAGCTCTCGCAAAGAATCACTTCAACACTTTAAGAAGCCTTGGGCTCATGAACATGAACCTGTTAAGGATCTCCTCTCTGCAGTCAAGGTATATGTCATATGTTTCTTCAATTGAATTCTAATAACTTGAACTTTAAAATGTTTTCACTCTCTTATATTGCTTCCACACCATAGGCTATTAAACCGACAGTTCTCATTGGATCATCTGGGGTTGGAAGAACGTTTACGAAGGAAGTGATTGAAGCCGTCACCTCCTTCAATGAGGTATATCCTTCTCCTCCTCTGTCTCTATCTTTCTCTTTTTTCCCTCACATTTAGCTGGATTTTACCCTTTATTTGTTGACATTTTTCATATGCGAACGATGTGCAGAAACCTCTCATCTTGGCTCTTTCAAACCCAACTTCACAGTCAGAATGCACAGCTGAAGAAGCTTACACTTGGAGTGAGGTAACTAATATATACTAGTACTCATCACTGTTCAGTTAAATATTTTAGTGTTCGAAACGAGGATGTAAAACTAACGTTTCTTTTGTTCCTCTTTTTGCTTTAAGGGTCGGGCAATTTTCGCAAGTGGAAGTCCATTTGATCCTATTGAGTACAACGGAAAAGTTTACTATTCTGGACAGGTTGACCAAAAGTGTCTTAATATCATATTCTTCATCAAAATTAGGCTTCAACACCGAAAGCGTCTTGCTAAGCTTTGTGTTTTTGTTCTCAATTCAGGCCAACAATGCTTACATTTTCCCTGGATTTGGTTTGGGGTTGGTTGTCTCCGGAGCAATCCGTGTGCATGATGACATGCTTCTGGCAGCCTGTAAGTAAACAGCTTCTCAAAATTATATGCAATTAGAATAAAGTGAAGTGATTAATCAAAAAAAAAAAAAGAAGAAGAATAAAGTGAGGTGCCCTTCTGTTTACATCCCTGAATTTATAACTTTGATGTGTTCGAGTTTCCAAGTGCTTCTCCTTTTCAACTGTCTAAATTTTGTTTCCATTTATTTCACGGGTTTGAACTACAATTCAAACCTTTTTGTTATTGTATTTTCTCCACAAAAATTTGAATCTCTGTTCAAAGCTATGAGCCAGGTGGACACTTGATCTTTAGCTTCATGACACGAGAGAGAAAGAACTGTTACTAACCTCTTCTTTTTTTTCCCCTTGTATAAACAGCCGAGGCCTTGGCAAACCAGGTCACAGAGGAGGAATATAAAAACGGACTGATCTACCCACCATTTTCTAACATCAGAATAATTTCTGCCAACATTGCTGCTAATGTTGCCGCTAAGGCATATGAACTCGGTAAGTTTTCCCTTCCTTCCACGCATTGTTGCTACTCACCCCAAAAAAGGAAAAAAAGGCTATAGCACATCCCACCGTGCAGTCCTATTGGCTATCTCAATCGTTGGATGATGAAAAAAAATAATCTAGACTGTTAAAAATTTTCAGCTTTTGTTAGTGGTAGTAGCCTGTTATTATTTATTGTTTTGATGACCGAGAGTGTTTCTTTCCATCATGAGACGTAAATTCCGCCCATTAAAGAAACAGCTATCTATCTTAACTTAATGCATTTTATTTTCTCTCGTAAAGGTTTGGCTACTCGTCTCCCTCGTCCCGAGAACCTTGTGAAGTATGCTGAGAGTTGCATGTACACTCCTAATTATCGCTGCTACCGGTGAAAAGCCTTTGTGTGGCTTGTGTTTACGAGTTTCTTGCTATCATCATGGCGGTGTGTGTCATGATTTCTGTGATCTCGTCTTCTAAGAACAAAACTTTGGAAATACTTGTGTCTGTAATCACTTGTGTAATGCTTCCTTAATATGTGTCTGGTCCATAGTGATGGTGTTCTTGGATCGTTAAGTGTTGTGTTTACTAGTTCTAATTAATAAATGGCACAAGTTATCATCTTTCTCAAGTCTCTTGCTAGTCACTTTTGACTTTTCTTGTTTTCTTTTCTGTGGACTCATACTAAACATAATGACTTAAAATTATTAAGTAAACAAGGTTGCTTTTGAGGCTCCCTAGTAAATGTAAGGGTGAAGTCAAACATGACAATTATCTCTTTGTCACTGGGATTCTGAAGAATACAAGGGAGTGGACAAAGTGGGATTGTTTTTCTACCGTTAGTGGATGGAAAAGGAAGATCATTGTCTAGCTGAAATGATTGATGCCAACTGAAATGAATCCAATAACTTACAAGTAATTGGAGAAACTTAAAAGCATCAGCTTAAAAATGTAGGTGGTTTTTAAACTTTTACCAAACACAACGAGGCAATATTTTTTGGTAGAAACTAAAAAGATACCCATTGATAAGTTAGTTTTAGGCTACTTAATTAGATAATTTTCACTTAATATTTTTATTAATTCTGAGCAATTTATAAGGATTTGATAATGTTTTATGTTCTTTTATAGGTTTTGAAGGAAAACGATACATAATGGCAAAACACAGGGTAAAGCGGACCGAAAATTAAGCAAAATAGACTTGGAATGAAATGGAGCCTAGACGCCAGCTTATGGGCGCCTAGGCGCTCAAGACAAATGAAGTTCCATACAAAAACCCGAGAGCAAAGCGCCTAGGCGCCATGCTATGAAGATAAGAGGCCGAGAGCAAAGCGCCTAGGCGCCATAACTTGAGCGCCTAGGCGCTATTCTATCGTGAAGCCGAAGTAACACTGCGGCGCCTAGGCGCCAGTTCAAAAAAGGAAGCATGTCGTCTGTGTAGCGCCTAGGTGCTATAATCTTGGCGCCTAGGTGCCATTACTAAGCCTAGGCGCTGTTGCGATTCCAACTTAAATTCCAGTGTAATTTCGTTCCAAAATTGTCCTTTCAAACCCTAGCATATAAATAGAACATAATAGAGGGTTGGAGCACGGAATTTTGACAGAGAGAAACTGCAGAAAAGAGGAGAGAAGACATACACTACTTTGGAGAAGAAGATCGGTGCAACCCGGAGACGGAATCATCTTCCCATTCAAACATACAGTTCTTTCCTTCTACTCCTTATGTTTAAGAGATTGTTTAGGATGATTTTTAATTTCATTATGAACTAACTTTCTCTGTTCTAGGGCTACAATGTAGCTGGATTATGAATGTTCACTTTTGTTTAATTTAATTCAATTCGATGTTTATTCAGTATCTATGTTGAGTGTTTAATCTAATCTTAATGCTTGTAAAAGTTTGCGCACCTTTTGCATGATTTGTGATTTAATTTGAGGCTGAGAAGCGATAATTAAATTAGACCATGATTGAATGCCATGAGATCATCATAGGATAGAGATATCTATGAGACTTGTGTAACACTCTGAATTTCTTGATCGTAATGAATCTTGGTAAGTTTAGAGTTTCCACAGAGATGTAGAAAATTTGCTAACTGGGATAAATTATTAATGCTTGAGAAAGATTAATGACTACCTAAGAGAAATTCGTTATCGGCATAGGAATAAATGTCAATTGATTAAATTAGATAAAAGTAGATATGATTAATCCGGTGAGTCGGAAACCCTAGAAGTCTTAATATATTGAATTCTCATATGTCAAAGTTGCAATTTCTAAATTTTCATTCATTTAGTTTGTCTTGCGTTTACCATTTCATCATTCCATTGTTTCCCATATTTCAGTTGTTCAAATAGAATTAGAGTTAAAGTAATTTGGTACTTAGTGACAGTTAGTCCTCGTGGGAACGATACTCTACTCACTTTTTATTACTTGTTAACGATACGTGCACTTGCTTTAGAAAATCCACAACAAGTTTTTGGCGCCGTTGCTGGGGACTATTTTGTTTTCATTAATATCGAATAAAATAACTCTAGTTTTGCTTTGGATTTGTCTTTTAATTTTATTAATTATAGTTATTTGTAGTTCTTTGTCGCCAGAATTCTATCTAGGTGTATGCGAAGGTCTGGGAGCAGTGACTTATTTCCTCTCGATTTTGAGATAAAACGCACCTGTCGGAGGAATAGGAATGAAAGAAGAGAAGCTCTCAATCAGTTGCAAGACACCATGGCTGATCTGAATGAAGTTCGAAATGACGCCCATCCACCAATGGCCTTAAGGGACTATGCATTACCAACTGCGACAGGTATCCAACCGGTCATAAGAAGGCCAGCTATTGGAGCTAATAACTTTGAGCTGAAGCCAGTGACTTTGCAGATGATTCAAGGAATACAATTCACTGGATTAGCCACTGAAGATCCCAATGCTCACATCGTAAATTTTCTGGAGATTTGTGATACTGTCAAGTATAATGGTGTTTCTGATGATGCCATTCGCCTTCGGTTGTTCCCTTTCTCTTTGAGGGATAAAGCAAAAAATTGGTTGAACTCTTTACCTGCAGATTCTATCACCACCTGGGAAGATTTGGTTCGCAAGTTCCTGGCCAAGTTCTTTCCTCCTGCAAAAACAGCAAAGATGAGGATTGAGATCAACAATTTCACTCAATATGAAGGCGAGACTTTGTTTGATGCTTGGGAGAGATATAAAGAGCTATTAAGGAAGTGTCCCCATCATGGGTTGCCTAAGTGGATGCAAGTCCACAATTTTTACAATGGGTTGACAGGTAACACCAGAACTCTTATTGATGCATCTGCAGGGGGAGCGTTTATGAAGAAAAATGAGGATGAAGCATATAAGTTGCTGGAGGATATGGCCACCAATAACTTTCAGTGGCCAAGTGATAGGTCAATGACAAGGAGAGTAGCTGGGGTTTATGAAGTTGAACCTGTTAGACATGTATGCTCTAAGGAGTAAAAATGTAATACGTTTTTGGAGACATTTTTATCAATAAAGAATTTATTCATTTATATATACCAAATATTGTCCTCTTTACGTTCATATTCGTTGAATGTATGATAAGCAAACAGTAGTCTGAGACTGTCAGTCTAAACCTTAAGAGTTGGGCATATGATGGGATGATTATGCGGTAGACACGACTCTTAAGGTGATGGTCTAAAATATATGATCCGCAATCGAGGGAATAAAGTTGGGCGCTTTATTCATGTAAAGATTGTTATGTTGTCTATATCCCTTTTGGGAGATGGTTTGTCTTGGCCATTGGAGTTGGACTCCGTGAATAGAAACATTGGCGCGTTGTCATAGGTGACGATGTGTTGGATCGGGACATAAAGTGAATTGATTTGGATTAATAATTCTGTCTTGTCAAATCGATTCACTTTAGACAATCATTTGTATTGTATCTTAATCCTGAGATGAATAATGGGCCCGTTGTCTCGACTTGTGTCTTTTGATGTACCAATGGGTGACTCCCACATCTTTATAGTGGCATGCATGCCGGTACGTTGGAGGCATGACTCTTGGTAGCGTAGACTTGTTATTCATAGATATGGAATCCATAGCTCCTCTTTAGGAGTAATGATATCCTCTTATATGCGTTGTCCTGTAATTGGAAAACTGGAGCGCTCAACCATTTGGATACATAGGTGTAACCGAATGGTATACTATCTTTAGATGGTAAGTTTTCTAATGGTGAGACAATGGAACGTAAGATAAAAATAATCGGGAAGGTAAGACAGAACTTGTCCTTAAGCCGATTATGGATGATCATATGGGGATGCGATACACTATGATATGTCATGGAGACTTAGCTACACGAGCTTCGTAATTCTATAAAGTTCGAGAGTGCAGCTCCAAGCTTTTAGTGGAGTAGCGTTGGAGTTGATAATTGTGAAATGTATATCTGGGATATTGGGTTTCATAATTATCATGAGCTTGAACTTTATAGGTCCATTTTGGTCCCCTTTGCTAGCTCACAAAATCCTGTAACGACACGGCGTGCTTTTCCAATAATTGGTGACTTATGTCGGATTTATCAGATTGGTTTAAAATTTATAAGAATCAAATAATTCATGTCTGTTTATCGGTTGAATTAATTTTGTAAGAAATTAGTTCAAGATGAACTTGTTGAATTATGGCGTTCGGATAATTCTTGTCTGTTTATCGGTTGTTTTAATTTTGGACAATTAGAACAAGATAAACTTGTAGAATTATTTGAATTGATTTATTTTCTTAGAGATTATCTTGATAGAGTTTGTTTTGATCAGATATCTTTTCTATTGGGCTATTTGAATCAAAACTGAGACTTTATCCTTTAGAATCTCGGGTGGAAAATAAAAGATTCGCGGAGATTTTTTCTCGGCAGTTCGGCATGCCGGATGACGTGTTCGGCCTGCCGAACTGGCCAGTTCGGCCTGCCTATCTCACAGTTCGGCATGCCGACCGCGACAGCTAAGATTACGCATTTTTCACGCGTATCTTATCAGATATTGATCCGAACTTGATTCTATTTCGATTTTTGAGACCTAATCTGATATGGACTGACCCCAAGGACCAATAGGTATAAAAAGGGAGTGAGTCTAATGATTTACTCAGATCAATTTGAGAGATTAAGAGTGATACTCTTCTAGTGAGCATCTGAAACTCCCTGAGAGCTTTTGTTCACAAATCACGAACACTAGCTTTGGGTTCTCTCTATTGGTTGGAAGGAGAGTCACCGGTGGAAGAGCTGTACGTGTGAGCCCACACTCACTCCGGTTGTGGATAGAGAATAGCAAAGAAGACCAGTTGGTTGAGGCTCTTCTGGAACGTTACTTCTCTACACAGGTCGCGGAGGTTCTTCGGCATACTGAGGTTAGTAAGATCTGTTTAATTTATACATATAACATGTCAAACTTGTGTTTTGGAAAATACTCTGATGGAAAAAATTTTTTAAAAATTCCGCTGCGCACTTTGTTTCCAACAATTGGTATCAGAGCCGAGGTTTTTACATAAATTTGCAAGTTTGTGATCATGTTATATGCATAAATTTTGTGATCTTAATCTCTCCAATGCTTGAATTAAATTTTATAGAGAGATGGCACTCTAGGTTTCTATATAATATATATGTTGTCATGGATTATATGGTGAATGTTTATTAATTAATTATGGTTGATTAAATTGTTGTTTAATTATTTATTAATTAATTAATACCGGTTATGGTTCCTTAGAGGTTAGAATGTGTATCTAGGTTTTTCATGTAATTAGATGGCGGACTATCATCTCCGTCTAGGAATTATTATTTAATTTGTAAGAATTTTGTAATTAAATAATTATTCGGAGAAGACGGAACGAGAAGTCGGATCTTGAAGATAGATGATGGCGCCTCCAGGTATTTCCTGAGTCTCTAATTTTATGTTTTTGAATTGTTGAAAATAAAATTGATGAATTGCATTAAAATTGTATTTTCTGGATTGAGGGTTTTCTGCTCGGTCGGCATGCCGGACCTCACAGTTCGGCAGGCCGAAGGTCACAGATCGGCAGGCCGGACGCATAGTCCGGCAGGCCGACAGTGGGGCAGAAATTTTGGTGCTCTGCCGGCAGGCCGAACCTTCATGTTCGGCAGGCCGAACCACCATGATCGGCAGACCGATCACCCAGATCGGCCTGCCGACCGAGAGGTGCCAGGCGTCCAGAAAAGGTGCGATTTTTTCAGTGCAGTTTTAATTTTATTTTTGGGACGATTCTGAGAAACATTAAATTTGGATATGACCGGAAATATGAAGTGTTCGATTCATACGGGATTGAGGACTTGAAGATGGATATTACATGAAGAAGGATACAGCTTGAGGATTCAAGGATGAAGAATCGATAAATGTCTCGATTATTCTCTTGTAATCTTAGTTTTTCTATTCTCTAGGGTGGAACCATAATATTACGGTTATTATTATTATGCTTGTAGCTTTGCTTGATTGCTTTGCTTGTCTGCATTATAATATGATTTACCATGTATGTTGATAACATGTCATATAGAATAGGGAGTGCCGCTCATATTAAAATTGTTCATGCATAATTTTAAAATAAAACCTTGACTTCAAAAGATTGAGTGGGAGAAGGTTTTCGAAGAGAGAACCTAAGGCCTCCATCGTTGGTCCATAGGAAGAACATGATGGTCCCAACCCCTAGGAAGGGATTTCTATCATGTACCAGATTGGATCTCTGAAAGGATAAGGTAATTTAGTATGATTTATGGTTGCACACCCCTAGGTGGTGATTATAAATCATGGATGAAATATTGAAACGGTGGTTATACACTCACGTTAATTTTATTATTAACCTCCCCTAGGAGCTCTGTTAATAAAATTAATGGCCAAAGAAACGATTATTAGTATATGCTGGATCATACGGGTCCTGGATGGCATATATTAATCAGGAGGGGATCCGTGTTCCTGATTGAATTTGGCATGACTCCCCTAGGAGCTTGTTGAATTCTGAGTTGGGAATTATCGTTGTAAGGTTGTGATATTTTCAAGGTTTTGACACATAAACACATTTGTATGATTTTACATGATTGTGTTATCTTACTAAATTATTAAATATGTTTGCTTATGTTTGGTATATGATTCTTTATTGTAGATTGAAAATGTCTAAAAACGCCTTATCATCGATACTTGACAAAAACCAATTAACCGGTGAGAACTATAATGATTGGAAACGGAACCTGGACATCGTCCTATCCTTTGAGAAACTGAAATATGTACTGACAACTCCTTGTCCTCCCGAGCCTACGGGAGACTCAAGTAATGAGCAATTCCAAGCGTACGAACGCTGGAAAGATGCTAATGATCAGGCCCGCTGCTATGTTATGGCTAGCATGAATAACGTGCTGCAGGCTCAACATCAGGATTATGAGACTGCGAAGCAGATCTTGGATAATCTTGAGGACATGTTTGGAGGCCAGGCCATAACAAAGCGGCAAGGGGCGCTTCGGAAACTCTTAAACTGTAGACAGAGACCGGGGACATCTGTAAAGGAGCACATGATGTTGGTCATGGGTTACCTCGCTGAGGCTCAAACCAATGGAGCCGACATCGATGCTGAAACTCAGATGACTATGGTCTTTGAGACTCTGTCTAAGGAATTTATTCCGTTTAGAGCTACTTTTAATTTGAGCAATAGACGGGATATGACCTTGACAGAACTGATGAAACAGTTACAGGAGTTTGAACTGCTGATCAGGGAGTCTCCTGCTGGTGGAGAGGCCAATATGGTAGCTGCTTCTGGTTCCAATCCTAACTCTGGGAATGGAAAGAAGCAACGGGCCAAGAGTGGTAAGTCTTCTATTCCTATTGCTACTAAGAGCAAGAAGAAAAAGAAGAAGAACCCAAAGAAGCTTAAGTGCTTCTTCTGTGGTAAGGTCGGGCATATAAAGAAGCATTGCAAGGACTTCCTTTCCAAGGGAGGTAGGTGTGATCTTCTATATTTAGAAACTTGTTTGGTTGAGGAATCCAGTGACATTTGGGTCATAGATTCCGGTGCAACTAATCATGTTTGTGTTTCTCTGCAGGGATTCAAAGAAACGAGAAGTCTACTTCGTGAAGACTTAACGCTTCGGATGGGCGATGGATCCTTGGTCTCAGCGGAAGCAGTGGGAGATGTCCATCTTTATTTTGATAATTATAGGAGTTTAATTTTGCGAGATTGTTTTTATGTTCCTAAATTTAAAAGGAATTTAATTTCTGTATCTTCTTTATTTAAAGACTCCTACGTGGTATCTTTTAATGAAAAAGTGGTGATTCGTAAAAACAAATCTTTTATCTGTTCTGGATGGATGCAAAATAATCTATATTTTATCAAACCTAAGATGGACTTGTTGCTTAATGCTGAGATAAATGATAATAACTCAAAAAGACTTAAAACTTCTCACTCTAATAAGACTTATCTTTGGCATTTGCGCCTTGGCCATATTAACCTGAATAGGATTCAAAGGTTGGTAAGGGATGGACCTTTAAGTCACTTAAAGGTGGAATCTATACCTCAATGTGAGTCTTGTTTGGAGGGTAAAATGACCAAAAGACCATACGGGTCTAAGGGCAATAGGGCCGAAGGGGTTCTAGAACTTGTGCATAGTGATGTTAGCGGACCGATGAACATCCGGGCACGAGGAGGGTATGAGTACTTCATCACTTTTATTGACGATTACTCAAGATATGGGTATGTGTACCTAATGCACCACAAAAGCGAAACTTATGATAAATTCAGGGAGTTTCGGGCTGAAGTGGAAAAGCAATTGGGTAGACCCATAAAGGCACTTCGATCTGATCGAGGTGGGGAATACCTTTCTGATGAGTTCTTGGGACACTTGTTAGAGAATGGGATTTTATCCCATTTGACTGCGCCGGGTACTCCGCAGCAGAATGGCGTAGCAGAGAGAAGGAATAGGACTTTGTTGGACATGATTCGGTCCATGATGAGTTATTCATCATTGCCTTTATCCTTTTGGGGATATGCACTACAAACCGCATGTTATCTTTTGAACAATGTGCCTTCAAAATCGGTCCCTAAAACTCCTCACGAGTTGTGGACAAGACGGAAGACATCCTTAAACCATATTCGCATATGGGGATGTCCAGCTCATGTCCTGTTTAAGGATCCGAATAAGTTGGAAGCACGTTCAGAAGTTTGCGTGTTTGTAGGATATCCAAAAGGGACTAAAGGGGGTTATTTTTATAACCCAAAGGAAAATAAAGTCGTGGTTTCAACTAATGCAACTTTCCTTGAGGAGAGTTACATGAACGACTTTAAACCTCAAAGCAAAGTGGTGCTTGAGGAGTTGAGGGGTAATCCGTTTACTCCGGAGGTTCCGAACGAAACCATTCCGATCGGTGTAGAAAAACCAAACAAACCTGAACAACAACCTCAGGGGCTTCGGCGTAGTGGGAGGATCGGGCGTCAACCTGAGAGGTATATGTTCAATGGGGAGGTCTTTTTGGCTGAACCGGATGAACATGACAGGGATCCTTATACTTACGCAGAAGCTATGGAGGATGTTGATTCAAGACTCTGGACAGAGGCCATGAACATTGAGATGAAGTCTATGGAGACTAATCGGGTCTGGGAGCTTGTGGATCTTCCCGAAGGGGTAAAACCCATAGGGTGTAAGTGGATCTACAAGAGGAAAAGAGGAGTGGATGGAAAGGTCGAAACCTTTAAGGCTAGACTGGTAGCTAAGGGTTATACGCAAAAGGAAGGAATCGATTATGAGGAAACCTTTTCGCCTGTAGCCATGCTTAAGTCCATCCGGATTCTCTTGTCCATAGCTGCCGCTCTCGACTACGAGATTTGGCAGATGGATGTCAAGACGGCTTTTCTAAATGGCTATCTTGATGAGTCCATTTATATGGAACAACCAGACGGGTTCAAGGTCGCGGGTCAAGAGGGTAAGGTTTGTAAGTTGCTAAAGTCTATTTATGGACTTAAGCAGGCTTCTCGTTCTTGGAACATAAGATTTGATCAAGTGATCAAGACTTATGGGTTCTCACAAAATGTGGATGAACCATGTGTTTACAAACACATTAAGAATGGGAAGGTGGTTTTTCTACTACTCTATGTAGATGACATTCTGCTAATTGGCAATGACGTTGGGGCGTTGTCATCGGTCAAATTATGGTTGACCAAGCAGTTTGACATGAAGGACTTGGGTGAGGCTAATTTTGTTCTCGGTATCCAGATCTTGCGGGATAGGAAGAACAAAATGATAGCTTTGTCACAGGCCGGCTACATAGATAAAATTCTCAGGAGGTTTGCAATGCAGGATTCCAAGAAAGGTGGGCAACCATCTAGGTCTGGAATTACTCTTTCTAAGAAAGACTCTCCAAAGTCTTATGAAGAAAGAGAATACATGAAGAAGGTGCCTTATGCTTCGGCAGTGGGTAGTCTCATGTATGCCATGCTTTGCACTCGACCGGATATTAGCTATGCGGTCAGGATTGTGAGTCGATTTCAGGCGGATCCAGGACCGAACCATTGGGTTGCGGTAAAGCATATTTTCAAGTACCTGAGAAGGACTCGAGGGTATATGCTTGTGTATTCGGGTGAGGATTTAACTCCTCTAGGATACACTGATTCGGATTTTCAATCCTGCCTGGATTCTAGGAAATCGACTTCAGGGTTTGTGTTTACTCTGGGTGGCGGTGCCATCAGTTGGAGAAGTGCGAAGCAAGATTGCACTTCGGATTCAACGATGGAGGCCGAGTATGTGGCGGCTAGTGATGCTTCGAAAGAAGCAGTGTGGCTCCGCAAGTTCCTTGGGGATCTTGAGATAGTTCCTGGTATGGATAAAGCGGTATCACTGTACTGTGATAACAGTGCGGCGGTAGCTAATGCTAAGGAACCAAGATTTCACAAGAAGAGTAAGCATATTGATCGGAAGTATCATGTGATAAAGGACTTCGTTGAGAGCGGGCATGTCACGGTGTGCAAGATCGCGTCAGAGGACAATTTAGCTGATCCATTTACGAAGACACTTTCTGGGAGAGTCTTCGAAAGGCATGTGGAAGCTATGGGGATGCGAAATTTGCAGTATTTACTCACTTAGTGCAAGTGGGAGATTGTTAGACATGTATGCTCTAAGGAGTAAAAATGTAATACGTTTTTGGAGACATTTTTATCAATAAAGAATTTATTCATTTATATATACCAAATATTGTCCTCTTTACGTTCATATTCGTTGAATGTATGATAAGCAAACAGTAGTCTGAGACTGTCAGTCTAAACCTTAAGAGTTGGGCATATGATGGGATGATTATGCGGTAGACACGACTCTTAAGGTGATGGTCTAAAATATATGATCCGCAATCGAGGGAATAAAGTTGGGCGCTTTATTCATGTAAAGATTGTTATGTTGTCTATATCCCTTTTGGGAGATGGTTTGTCTTGGCCATTGGAGTTGGACTCCGTGAATAGAAACATTGGCGCGTTGTCATAGGTGACGATGTGTTGGATCGGGACATAAAGTGAATTGATTTGGATTAATAATTCTGTCTTGTCAAATCGATTCACTTTAGACAATCATTTGTATTGTATCTTAATCCTGAGATGAATAATGGGCCCGTTGTCTCGACTTGTGTCTTTTGATGTACCAATGGGTGACTCCCACATCTTTATAGTGGCATGCATGCCGGTACGTTGGAGGCATGACTCTTGGTAGCGTAGACTTGTTATTCATAGATATGGAATCCATAGCTCCTCTTTAGGAGTAATGATATCCTCTTATATGCGTTGTCCTGTAATTGGAAAACTGGAGCGCTCAACCATTTGGATACATAGGTGTAACCGAATGGTATACTATCTTTAGATGGTAAGTTTTCTAATGGTGAGACAATGGAACGTAAGATAAAAATAATCGGGAAGGTAAGACAGAACTTGTCCTTAAGCCGATTATGGATGATCATATGGGGATGCGATACACTATGATATGTCATGGAGACTTAGCTACACGAGCTTCGTAATTCTATAAAGTTCGAGAGTGCAGCTCCAAGCTTTTAGTGGAGTAGCGTTGGAGTTGATAATTGTGAAATGTATATCTGGGATATTGGGTTTCATAATTATCATGAGCTTGAACTTTATAGGTCCATTTTGGTCCCCTTTGCTAGCTCACAAAATCCTGTAACGACACGGCGTGCTTTTCCAATAATTGGTGACTTATGTCGGATTTATCAGATTGGTTTAAAATTTATAAGAATCAAATAATTCATGTCTGTTTATCGGTTGAATTAATTTTGTAAGAAATTAGTTCAAGATGAACTTGTTGAATTATGGCGTTCGGATAATTCTTGTCTGTTTATCGGTTGTTTTAATTTTGGACAATTAGAACAAGATAAACTTGTAGAATTATTTGAATTGATTTATTTTCTTAGAGATTATCTTGATAGAGTTTGTTTTGATCAGATATCTTTTCTATTGGGCTATTTGAATCAAAACTGAGACTTTATCCTTTAGAATCTCGGGTGGAAAATAAAAGATTCGCGGAGATTTTTTCTCGGCAGTTCGGCATGCCGGATGACGTGTTCGGCCTGCCGAACTGGCCAGTTCGGCCTGCCTATCTCACAGTTCGGCATGCCGACCGCGACAGCTAAGATTACGCGTTTTTCACGCGTATCTTATCAGATATTGATCCGAACTTGATTCTATTTCGATTTTTGAGACCTAATCTGATATGGACTGACCCCAAGGACCAATAGGTATAAAAAGGGAGTGAGTCTAATGATTTACTCAGATCAATTTGAGAGATTAAGAGTGATACTCTTCTAGTGAGCATCTGAAACTCCCTGAGAGCTTTTGTTCACAAATCACGAACACTAGCTTTGGGTTCTCTCTATTGGTTGGAAGGAGAGTCACCGGTGGAAGAGCTGTACGTGTGAGCCCACACTCACTCCGGTTGTGGATAGAGAATAGCAAAGAAGACCAGTTGGTTGAGGCTCTTCTGGAACGTTACTTCTCTACACAGGTCGCGGAGGTTCTTCGGCATACTGAGGTTAGTAAGATCTGTTTAATTTATACATATAACATGTCAAACTTGTGTTTTGGAAAATACTCTGATGGAAAAAATTTTTTAAAAATTCCGCTGCGCACTTTGTTTCCAACAGAACCTCTATCTACGTTGACTGCTTAGGTTGCAGCTCTTACTAAGCAATTCCAGAACAGCCAATTGGCAGTCAATGCCATTCAGACTCCTCAGTTTATATGTGATTTCTGTCAAGGCAACCATCCTAGTGAAGAATGTCAAGTGGGAAATCCGTTTCAACAACCTCAGGCAGAGCAGGCACAATTTGTTGGGAACTATAACAGACAACAGAATAACCCATACTCAAACACATACAATCCAGGATGGCGCAATCACCCAAACTTTTCATGGAGAAATAATCAAAATATGGGGCAGTCTCAACAGGGATTTCAACCACAGGAAAAGAAGACTGATTTAGAAGCCGCTTTGCTCCAATTGACTAACAACACCGACAAGTTCATGACTGAGACTAGGACCAACTTTCAGAATCAAGCTGCTCAAATCCGAAATCTGGAAGCTCAAATTGGTCAATTAGCTAACATGTATGGTGGTCGACAACAAGGTAATTTGCCTAGCAACACGGAAGTGAATCTGTAACACCCCTATGTGGGGGTTAACAGTTTTAAATAAATAAAAATAATTTTAAATTTTATATTATTTAAATCAATTAAACAATGCCCATGGGTATTTAAACAACAAGAAAAATAAAAATAAACGTTTTAAATACAAACCACAGTTTTTAGTGTAGCACCAAATATATATAATTACAGTCATCATCACCATAGTACAATTCCCAAATAACTTAACACAGCCATAAAAAAAAAATAATACAACTCTTACATGTTGTAGATAAGTTGTAATTAAACAGGGTCTTCTAACACGAAAACAACAAGATTGTTTTCGCTTATTCCTCTTCAAATATGTTGCACTGAGTTCCACCTGAGATATGAAGATATGATAGGGATGAGCATCGACATGCCCAGTAGGAAAATCATGACTCACCTTATGGTTTATCCATTACCACATTAAAAACTGCATGGTTAGTAGGTTACATCATATTCCAGATTATGAGGTTTATTATGATCACATCTTATGGATACCGTAGTTAATCATTACCAAGTGTCATAATTACACATTTATACAAATATTACCAATCATCATTGTTCCTAGGTATCCATGTTAAATTGAGTATCACTCAACTCATCGAAACCCAAATGGGCGTACTTGATCACCCTATAAACATTTCAAGGGTGTTCCGGTGAGGGGACATCAAGCCCCGAGTCCTCACCAAATCGATTCCTGTACAGTGTGTTCTGGGACTTTCAACCCAAGGAAGCGTCATCACCTTCCCCCTATTTTTCCTTTTAGGGTATTCGTGCCCAAGGACGTAACCGTCGCCCTTTTTACATCTCACTATTCCTTTGTATTCAATTTATATTTATAGAGTCAATTTCCTAACCATGCTTCTCAATTTATAACATATGTCAAATCATTATATTTATCGCTATACAATATACATATTTTACAACATAAAACAATCAAATTTAATTTACCAAAACCTCACAAAAGATGAGTAATAGAATCCCTACCTTCAAAGCTTAACAACAAACTTTTATTCTCGGAATTAATTAACGTTAGCTCCACACATCCTTGACCCTAAGGCATGCATAAGGACAATTAAAACTAAAGCACAACGTATAATCACATTCATAAGTGAATTATGTGTAAACCCGTCTACTAGTGCCATTAAAGTATTTTTATGCAATTGTTCTTTAAATACCAAGTAAACAATTTTTATCTTAAACGCAATATAAAATACATACAAGCAATTTTTATGTTTTAGTCTCTAATAAGAATTCATAAATCATTTAGGATAGTATTGGAAAGGTTGTAAGACATTAAGAGACTAGAAGGTGAGCAAAATTGGGTTTTTGGTTCAAGTTAACAGCTAGTATACCATGGCAACTTGGTGGTATACTTTTGTAAAAAGGCGGGTTCACTATCTACAATTAACACACGGGTTAACAGGTGGTTTACTTAAGATAGACGGGTGGTTTATTACCACTGGCAGGTTTACTAGTTTCTAATCCGAAAATTGAAAAATTCATAGAAATTAAAATACAACTCCGATTTAGGGTCATGATAGCTCATTGGAAAGCTTAGGATGTCTACTTTTTAAATATGCAAACCAATTTACAAAATTCGTTTTCATTTAACTCCAGAATTTTAAGAAATAGCCACTGCCCATAGAGGTATTATAAAGTTTATGGGATGTCAAATTTTTCTTTAACTTAAAGCATATTATCCTTGTTTAAAATCTCAAAACCATTCCAAAATATGCAACATGCATTATATAATCAGAATAAACATATTCTCATGAGTTTTATACCAAAATCATTATCAAATTATATCTCTAGCCTTTCTTGTAAATAATGATGAAAACATGCTTAAATTTGCTCTTTAAGCTCAAAACATTAGAACATCAATCTTAAAGTTATGGAAACCGGTTTTAAACATTCCTAACATGTTTCTAACATTGTCATCAAACCAAAATAAAAGTTGGTTGTGGGTTGTAACTCAAGACTCAAGTTTTTGTTCATAAATATTTAAGGATGCATGTTAACATAACTAGAAATTTGCATGAATTTTGAACAGGAAAATTATGCATTAAACATGGAGAAAATACATACTAAAAACTAAGTTTAGATTAAAGAAAACCTACCTCAAAACTTCTTTGAAAAGCACCAAAGTTTGGGTTAACAATCAAGCTTGAATTAACTCTAAAACCGCCTCGATCATGGTTGGGAATTACAATTGTCTTGGCCACAAAGAGAGCTTTGTGCTCTATGTCTTTAGTTAGAAATTTGAAGTGAGAAAGGGAGAGAATGAGAACTAGAGAAGAAGGTGGTGATAGTTAAATAAAAAGATATCAAAATGCTTAAGAGGAATGGGATGTTTACGGGGGAAAGTTGTAAGAAGAAACAAAAGAGTCTTAAAGGAAAATATCATCTTGTCTCCCATGAAGATTTTTAGCAAATCATGCTAACATAATTGAGGGGACAATTGGAGTGAATTATAGAAGAAGATAAGGAAATAATTAAAGAGGTGGTTGAGAAAATATCTCCATGTCTTTTATGAATTGAGGGAAAATAATTCAATGTCCCCTTCGGATACCTTTAGCAAAATAAGAAGAAGGCTATATAATTGAGCAATAATTTAGGGAGACAAGATTGGTAGAAGTGTTGGTAAATTTTGAATGTTTCTTAGGAAGACTTGGTAAGAAAATACTAAAGTGGTATTTTTTTTTTTTAATGATCATAAACAACTTAGTAATTTTTAATAGTCACATTTTATTCATTAAATTTTACAAAATCATGCCCGTTAAAAATACGGGTGTTACAGAATCCTAAAGAACAATGCAAGGCAATCACTTTGAGAAGCGGAAAAGAATTGGAGACGCCTTCAAGAGGTGAAAAGTCCAAAAAGAATGATCAAGAACAAGATGAAGTCATGCCTAAAGCTCAACCATTACCTCCTCAGCAGCCAAAAGTGAGTATCCTTTTCCTCAGCGCCTCAAGAAGAGCAAATTAGATAAACAATTTGCTAAATTCCTTGATGTTTTCAAGAAGCTCCACATTAACATTCCTTTCGCCGATGCACTTGATGAAAGACATCCTATCGAACAAGAGGAAGTTAGAGGAGTATGAAACTGTTGCACTTACTGAAGAGTGCAGTGCTATCATCCAGAGAAAGTTGCCTCAAAAGCTCAAAGATCCGGGAAGCTTCACTATTCCATGTGCTATTGGGAATTCTGTATTTGAGAAGGCATTGTGTGATCTTAGTGCAAGCATTAATTTAATGCCTTTGTCTATTTTCAGAAAGCTTGGATTAGGTGAGGCTAGACCTACCACTATTTCTTTGCAGTTGGCTGACAGGTCTATTAAGCATCCAAGGGGAGTTATTGAAGATGTTCTCGTCAAAGTAGACAAGTTTATATTCCCTGCAGATTTTGTGGTACTGGATATGGAAGAAGACAAGGAGATCCCTCTCATATTAGGGAGACCATTCTTGGCAACCGGACGGGCACTTATAGATGTTCAGAAGGGAGAATTAAGGCTTCGGGTACAGGAAGAAGAAGTGACTTTCAATGTCTTAAAGGCTATAAAATATCCGGGAGCTAGTGATAGTTGCTTTTGCATTGATGCATTGGATAGATTAGTCTCTCAGCACTTTACCAAGCCAGATGACTCTTTGGAAGCTAGCTTGACTCATCCCACTCCATCTACTCTTGAAGATGAAGACGTCATGGAGATTGTTCATTGGATGGATTCTTTTGGTCCCAACAATCGGAGGTATTTTGAACCTTTGGGACAAGGCCCTTCTGAATCAATTCCTTCAGTTGAGAAACCGCCTGCTCTTGAGCTCAAGCCATTACCGGATCATCTATGATATGCATTTCTTGGTGAGTCATCATCTTTACCGGTAATTATTTCTTCTAGCCTTTCTCATGAAGAAGAAGACAAGTTGTTACGGGTGCTTAGAAGATATAAATCAGCTATTGGGTGGTCTTTAGCAGACATTAAGGGGATAAGTCGAACAATGTGCATGCATCGGATCTTAATGGAAGAAAATAGCAAACCATCAGTAGAAGCACAACGGAGACTAAATCCTACCATGAAGGAAGTGGTTCACAAGGAGGTGTTGAAGTGGTTAGATGCGGGAGTGATTTACCCGATCTCTGACAGCTCATGGGTTAGCTCGGTGCAAGTAGTGCCAAATAAGGGTAGTATGACAGTAGTGAAAAATGAGAATAATGAGCTAATTCCAACAAGGACCATCACGGGATGGAGGATTTGCATTGACTACCGGAAACTAAACAAAGCTACCCGGAAAGATCACTTCCCATTACCCTTTGTTGATCAAATGTTGGATCGTCTTGCAGGTCATGAGTATTACTGTTTTCTAGATGGCTACTCGGGGTACAACCAAATAGCTATTGCACCAGAAGACCAAGAGAAGACCACATTCACATGTCCTTATGGTACATTTTCATTTCGTCGGATGCCGTTTGGCCTTTACAATGCACCAGCAACCTTCCAAAGATGTATGATGGCGATCTTTTCAGACATGGTGGAGCGGATTATAGAAATATTCATGGATGATTTCTCTGTTTTTGGTGACTCCTTTGATCATTGCTTGACTAATCTAGAATTGGTTTTGGAGAGATGTGAACAAACCAATCTTGTGCTTAATTGGGAGAAGTGCCACTTCATGGTAAAAGAAGGAATTGTCTTGGGCCACCGCGTTTCATCAAAGGGGATAGAGATTGACCAAGCGAAGATAGAGACATTGAGAAACTACCACCACCAACCTCAGTTAAGGGGATCCGGAGCTTTCTAGGCCATGTAGGTTTCTATAGAAGATTCATCAAAGATTTTTCTAAGATCTCCAAGCCTCTTTCGAATCTACTTGTGCAAGGTACTCCTTTTGACTTCAATGAAGAGTGTGAGAAGGCCTTTATCACCCTAAAAGAAAAGCTTGTATCTGCACCCATTGTTGTAGCTCCGGAATGGGAACTCCCGTTTGAATTGATGTGTGACGCAAGTGATTATGCAGTAGGAGCGGTTCTAGGACAGCGGAGGAATAAGGTATTTCATGCTATTTACTATGCTAGCAGGACCCTCATTGATGCCCAACTCAACTATGCCACAACAGAGAAGGAATTACTTGCCATCGTCTTCATTTTCGACAAGTTCAGATCATACCTAATTGGCAATAAGGTAATAGTCTTTACAGATCATTCTGCAATTAAATACCTTATGGCCAAAAAGGATGCCAAGCCAAGACTTATCCGGTGGGTTCTCTTACTCCAAGAATTTGATTTGGAGATTAGAGATAAGAAGGGCACAGAAAATCTAGTGGCAGACCATCTCTCAAGACTTGAACAACCAGAAGAACAAGAGTTGCAACAACCTCCCATTGGTGATCAGTTTCCAGATGAGCAACTTTTTGTCATCACATCTACAAGCTCTCTCCCATGGTATGCAAACTTTGTGAATTTTCTTGCAGGAAAGATCATGCCACCGAAACTCTCACATCAACAAAAGAAGAAGTTCTTGTCTGATGTAAAGCACTACTATTGGGAAGAACCAGTTCTTTACAGGCACTGTGCTGATCAAGTAATAAGAAGATGTGTGCCAGAAGATGAGGTAGAGGAGATCCTGAGACATTGCCATACCCTTGAGTGTGGTGGACATTTTGGAGGAAACAGAACGGCGGCTAAGGTGTTGCAATCTGGGTTTTATTAGCCTACATTGTTCAAAGATGCTCATGTTTTTGTTACAGCTTGTGATAGATGCCAATGATCGGGAAACATTTCAAGAAGGAATGAGATGCCCTTGAAGAATATTCTAGAAGTAGAGCTTTTTTATGTGTGGGGTATCGATTTCATGGGACCGTTTCCCTCATCCTACAACAACAAGTATATCCTCCTTGCAGTGGATTATGTGTCGAAGTGGGTTGAAGAGGCTGCAACCCAAACCAACGATGGCAAGGTACTGCTTAATTTTCTCAAGAAACACATCTTTACAAGGTTCAGAACTCCACGAGCTATCATAAGTAGTGAGGAAACACACTTTTGCAATAAGCAATTTGAGGCTCTCTTGTCAAAATATGGAGTCAAACACCGAACTGCACTTACTTACCATCCTCAGACTAATGGGCAAGCAGAGGTATCTAACAGAGAGGTGAAGCAGATTCTGGAGAAAACGGTTCGTAACTCTCGCAAGGATTGATCGAAAAAGTTAGATGATGCTTTATGGGCCTATCGGACTGCATTTAAGACACCTATAGGAATGTCTCCTTATAGGTTGGTCTATGGGAAAGCTTGCCATCTTCCGGTGGAATTAGAGTATCGAGCATATTGGGCAATGAAATAGTTGAATATGGACATGCAAGCAGCGGGTGAGAGGCGCCTTTTGCAACTCAATGAGATGGATGAGTTCCGCAATGAAGTATATGAGAATGCAAAGATCTACAAGGAGCGGACCAAAGCTTGGCATGATAAGCACATCCAGCGGAAGGAGTTTGTACCCGGACAGAAGGTGCTACTATATAATTCCAGGCTTCGAATGTATCCTGGAAAGCTCAAATCCAAATGGTCGGGCCCGTTTGTAGTCACCAAGGTGTTTCCCTATGGTGCAGTTGAACTAAATCATGAAGAGAAAGGAACCTTTAAGGTTAATGGACAACGTTTGAAGCCATATTTTGATGGTGGGATTGATTGCAACAAGTCCATCATCACTCTCAACTCACCATAAAGAAGAAAAAGTCAGGCTGATGACGATAAAACAAGCGCTTCTTGGGAGGCAACCCAAGCTCTTTACCTTTATCTATTTTAGTTTTTATCATGTTAATTTAGTGTTTTAATTAGTTATAGGTTTTTGGTATTTGATAAGGTAATTATGATGCAGTTTATTTTTGTGTTGATTGCAGGTGTTTTGGGGATATTGCAGTGAAGACCCGAGAGGAAGGCGCCTAGGCGCCACTTCCTGGACGCCTAGGCGCTAGAAAAGGCCACAAAGACTCGAGAGTAAGGCGCCACTTCCTGGGCGCCTAAGCGCTCATCCTAAAAAAAAAAGAAGCCTGAATTCGAACTAGCGCCTAGGCGCTACAAACACAGCGCCTAGGCGCTGTGTAGTTTAAAGGCTTACTCACCGTTGTTTCGAACACAATCAGCGAAGGAAAAAAACAAAACAAAGAAAAGAAAGAAGAAACACTCATCTCGCCCCCCCTGGTTCTCTCACTCCGACAAACCCCCCACCACCCCGTGATTGAATTTTTTCATCTTTTCATCACTCTACCTTCTCGCCCCTCATCCCAATTTCCTCACCCACCGTGTCAAAACACCCGCCTCCAAGCTCCTTCACGCGTGAACATTGGCGGCAAAACAACAACAAAAATTTTGAAACTTGGGCTGCACAAATTGGGATTTTCTTTACTCACAACAGGTAACCCCACTCTTCTTTCTGCTTTGTCTGAGAATTGTTGCAATTTGGGGAGACTTAATTGATACAGATGAGTTTATCTGGAGTGGGATTATTGAGTGCATACCAAGTGTTCGACAAAAAGTCTGAGAGAGACAAAGGTATTGGTTGTTGCCAATTGACAGCCAAGGTGTTAGTAGACATTACATGTGGGGCATTTGAGATTGTTTGGTGACATTGGCAATTGATTTGGAAAGTCTAAGAGAGAGTTGGGTTGCAACCATGGCACTGAAGAAACGTGTGAAGGGATCAACATCTGTGCAGTATGATACGGTTAAATTTGTCTCGCAGGCCGCGTTTAATCGCTATCAGTCCTCATTGGAAAAAAAAGACTCCAATCGCTGATTGGGGACTCCATACCTGTGAACGGGTGATACGGGATCAAATTTTAGCTCGTAGATGGGCCAATTTTGTGAAACAACCAGGCTCGAGCCTAACTGCAGTGGTTCGAGAATTTTATGCCAATGCCCCCCAGCGCGATAATGGAAAGGTTTTTGTGAGGGGAATATGGGTGAAGCTTGATCGTGCTACTATCAACCAACATTTTGGGCTACCTAATATTGATAATGATGAATATCAAGCTTATTTGGAAAACGTTGACCACAATGAAATCCTCAACAGGTTGTGCACACCAGGTACTAGTTGGAAAATGGGACGCAACGGTGAGTACATCTCATTCCCGCATAATGCTTTGCGAAACAGGGCCTACAAGGCATGGCATAATTTTATTTGTGCTCGCTTCATGCCAGTGTCTCACGTTAATGATGTATTGCAAGAGCGAGCGGTGCTTCTATATGCTATTGTAACAGGAAAGAGCATTGATGTGGGCCGGGTGATTTCTCAGCAGATTGGTTTGAGTGTGCTACATGCGCACCTGGGCTTATACTTTCCCTCACTTATTACTGAGGTGTGCAGTAAAGCAGGAGCCCATTGGGATGTAACTGAAGAATGGGTGGGACCCCGACATGTTATTAATGATTCGATCCTCGCATCATACAGGGAGCTAGAAGCACAGGAGCCAACAGCAGGGGCCAGCTCCTCCGGGACCCTTTGACCCCCACGACCACCCCGCTCTCCTGGTCAAGCCTCCGTGCACGAACGCCTGGATCGCGTGGACAGACGTCTCGACCACATTGATGATTACATCTACAACCTGGCGCAAATGATGAATCAAATGGCCCAGCACATGAATATGAATATGGACAATTTTCCGACAATCATGGCTTTCAATGAAGAGGACGAAGCGCATGAGGATGAGGAGGACTAGACTTCAACAATTTTCATTTTAGGGAGTGTTCTTTTCTTTTTCTTTTTATTTTTATTTTTCTTTTATTTTATTTTCGTTTAATTTCTTTTTTTTTTTTCCATGTTTAGTTTATGTTTATTTATTATTTTTTTTCTTTTACATTGAGGACAATGTACTGCTCAAGTTTGGGGGTGGTGTACTGCTTTATGTTTGGTTTATGTCAATCAGTTATCTTTGTTTACTTAAGTTTTAAGCTAGGTTTCATTTTTTTGTTTAGTAATTATGATAGAAAACTTGTGTCGTTTGAGCACTATTTAACTTGCATCATAGGAGGCCAATGATAAGACAATGGTTGAAATTGAATATGACTTTTAGGGGATAATAATTGTTGTGATCTATCCTTGTTTTCTTGTGATTAGTTTGCCATGTTGTGATTCTTTGAGCACTTTGAGCACTCACGCCTTGATCACCTAAATATTCTACACTTAGAGGACTTTTATGTTGATTAAGTGATATTTTTGATCTCAAATGAACGCTAGAACCTATTTGATAACCACTCGAGGTGAAATCCTAGGCTACACAACATTAAGGATATGATTTAGGACATTTTTGGACCGTTTGAGCCTTTCAAGCCTACCATTGACATTATTTAATCACTAGTTACCCCGTTGAGCCTTATTATCCATTTTCTTTGTTACCCACATAATTAGCCTAGCCTTTGATTAATTTTATCATACTTGGTCCCTCACTCATAAGCATGACTAGTTTGTCCAGGATATTATTTGATGGTAGTTGGTATGACGGGAGGATGGGTGGAGTTTTGAAGAACTTATCAAGGAAATATCATTTATGGGTGAAGTTTTGAGTATTGTCATCAAGAGATTATATAGTCATGTTTACAGCTTTGGGTATTGCTATCAGGGGATTGTGTATTTATGCTTATTCATTGTGCTAAAAAAAAAGAAAAAGAAAAAAAAAAGAAAGAAAAAAAGAAAAAAAAAAGAAAAAAATGTTGATATATACATCAAATAAATGTGAATGACAAAGGGAGTGCAACATAAGTTTGGGGGTGTACTTTGAAAGAAAGAAAGAAAAAAAAATGATGTTCTCATAAGGTCCTGAGATAAATTGTGTGTTTATGGGTGAATTTTGAGCTACATTATAATATCCTTTATCTCACCTTTTTACCTTAGCCACACATTACAAGCCGAATAAAGTCCTAATGATCTTTGATGTTGCGATAGTCTACATTAGTGGAGAGTGGGTTTGAAAAATAGGCCTATGGAGTTCATAAATTTCACTAATCTATAGATCTTTCAAAATAAGCTTGTTGACATAAACTAATCCGAGTGTAGGTACATAAGTGCTAGAGGCATCACACACACACACTCGAAGAATTATGAGTATGGTAAACTTGAGATTTAAATTAATTTTTTACATGATCACAGTGGTTAGAGTTTCCTTTGAGTCATAAACTTTATGCAATCTTTGAGGCCAAGTATGATGAAAAATTAAATTGATGCTCGAACTACGTCGTGTGTTAGTGTCAGTCGTGTTCTTTTTGTTTTGTTCTTTGTTCTTCTTTTGTGTCTTTTGCTCGAGGACTAGCAAAATCTTAAGTTTGGGGGTATTTGATAAGTTAGTTTTAGGCTACTTAATTAGATAATTTTCACTTAATATTTTTGTTAGTTTTGAGCAATTTATAAGGATCTGATAATGTTTTATGTTCTTTTATAGGTTTTGAAGGAAAACGATACATAATGGCAAAACACAGGGTAAAGCGGACCAAAAATTGAGCAAAAATAGACTCGGAATGAAATGGAGCCTAGACGCCAGCTTATGGGCGCCTAGGCGCTCAAGACAAATGAAGTTCCATACAAAAACCCGAGAGCAAAGCGCCTAGGCGCCATAATTAGAGCGCCTAGGCGCCATTTCATGAGGAAGACAACCCGAGAGAAAAGCGCCTAGGCGCCATGCTATGAAGATAAGAGGCCAAGAGCAAAGCGCCTAAGCGCCATAACTTGAGCGCCTAGGCGCTATTCTATCGTGAAGGCGAAGTAACACTGCGGCGCCTAGGCGCCACAATCCTGGCGCCTAGGCGCTACAATCCTGGCGCCTAGGCGCTAGTTCAAAAAAGGAGGCATGTCGTCTGTGTAGCGCCTAGGCGCCATTACTAAGCCTAGGCGCCAGAAATTCGAGCCTAGGCGTTGTTGCGATTCCAACTTAAATTCCAGTGTAATTTCGTTCTAAAATTGCCCTTTCAAACCCTAGCATATAAATAGAACATAATAGAGGGTTGGAGCACGGAATTTTGACAGAGAGAAACTGCAGAAAAGATGAGAGAAGACATACACTACTTTGGAGAAGAAGATCGGTGCAACCCGGAGACGGAATCATCTCCCATTCAAACATACAGTTCTTTCCTTCTACTCCTCATGTTTAAGAGATTGTTTAGGATGATTTTTAATTTCATTATGAACTAACTTTCTCTGTTCTAGGGCTACGATGTAGCTGGATTATGAATGTTCACTTTTGTTTAATTTAATTCAATTCGATGTTTATTCAGTATCTATGTTGAGTGTTTAATCTAATCTTAATGCTTGTAAAAGTTTGCGCACCTTTTGCATGATTTGTGATTTAATTTGAGGCTGAGAAGCGATAATTAAATTAGACCATGATTGAATGCCATGAGATCATCATAGGATAGAGATATCTATGAGACTTGTGTAACACTCTGAATTTCTTGATCGTAATGAATCTTGGTAAGTTTAGAGTTTCCACAGAGATGTAGGAAATTTGCTAACTAGGATAAATTATTAATGCTTGAGAAAGATTAATGACTACCTAAGAGAAATTCGTTATCGGCATAGGAATAAATGTCAATTGATTAAATTAGATAAAAGTAGATATGATTAATCCGGTGAGTCGGAAACCCTAGAAGTCTTAATATATTGAATTCTCATCTGTCAAAGTTGCAATTTTTAAATTTTCATTCATTTAGTTTATCTTACGTTTACCATTTCATCATTCCATTGTTTCCCATATTTCAGTTGTTCAAATAGAATTAGAGTTAAAGTAATTTGATACTTAGTGACAGTTAGTCCTCGTGGGAACGATACTCTACTCATTTTTTATAAATTGTTAACGATACGTGCACTTGCATTAGAAAATTCACAACACCCATGTGTAGGATTTTCTCTTTTCGCGTTCAGATCTGTAGAAAAAAGTACGTTTGACCCTATCTATGATGGTTTTAAAATATGTATCATGAGTGGAGGTTTTACAGGAGAAATCCCCAAGCCATAAATGTGTCCCTTTTTGTGCAAAACAATTTAAAGATTCGAAGAGCAATCTCAAAAGCATGGGGATCAAAATAAGGGGTCTTGTTCAAAGTCAAAAGCGACTTTTCGCAGAAGGCAACATCATTTTCATAAGAAGTGGAATTCTGTGTCATGGGAGCGTTTGCCACCATTAAACAATGGACAAAGACGAATGATATTTGTAACAAAAGCACCTGCATGGGAAAGAAAATCTTTCAAATTGAAAGAAATGTTGGTTGGTCTTTATATGATAAGACTTCACATCAATGGTATGTGTTTTTGAATTTGATCAAAATCACATCAAACAAATATATATATATATTAAACACAGCATGTTTTTTTTGTTTTTTTTTGTTTTGGTAAAAATCTCCATTGATATCAAATCATATATATATATATATATATATATATATATATATTATCTTTTCTTGCATGGACGAAAAAGCTTTTTATTGTTCAGTGGGTTCCAAGAATCCTCACATTGATCACGGTGGAAAATTATTGGAGACATTAATTATTCATTTTGTTTAGACGCAATGTTGACTTGGGCAGAAAAATTATTAATACTTCGAAAAGTCTGGAAAATGGTTATGAAAATTGAATCCAATCGGTTAATTGGCTAGATTGAAACCAGACGTTGAACTTGACTTGGAAGATGCCATCACTCCATTTTTCTAGTTAGGAAAGCACTGACACTTTTTTTTTGTGTAACAATTTTCTACCATAAACCTAATAAAAATGAACTAATTATTTAGTGATTAGCTTTGTATCAAAAACTGTTTGTTGTACATATATAAATATATATATTTATGTTATTTTGACCAGATTTAATAAACAAAAAGTTCTACTGTAGACTTATGGCATTATTAAAGTTTTTTAAAATGTAAAATACTTATAAGCAGTTTAAAAAGAAAAAAAAGTTCTAGCCCTCTAAATAGTTAAAATAGCAGTTCCAGCCACCAAAATCTACCCATGCTTTCTCAAATATATTTTTTTCCCCTTTTGCACTTTATCTTCTCTTGATTTCACAATGCACAACATATAATATATCTATTTATTTAACGTAGATTACAGGTTTCTCATCCTAACCAGACCAAGCACTCCCCTTTTAAAAAAAGACTACAAAAAAGTGCTATTACATGCTCATCAATTGTCTAAGAATGACCACATAAGAAAACACAAAACAGTTGAATTCCGCATCAAAATTAGAGGCTGCAGCCAAGAGACAATCATCTTCCTTGCTTGAGTTGTTGCTCGTATGTACACTAGTTTTGGTAAGAATATATGCACAAATTAGGGATAAAAAAAGTTGTGTCAGCTGCGAGCTATTGAATAAGAACCACATCAAAAATTATTGGAAAATGTCATTACATTCCCAAGGAAAGGGATGAAAACAGATACAATCTCATTACCGCACAAATGAGACCTCTCTTCCAGTGGACGCACCGTTATGTTTACTCGATATGGTAAAACCATTTATTGTTAGCCGCCCGTTGGGGGATTCATCACCAATCGTTTATTACGAGAGAATTTGTTGTGTTTCATGTTTCTTGTACGTGTTCAGGTCAACATGTGTATCCTTGTAGCGTTGGGTAAGGTAAGTCTCGCATAAGATTGGAGGAAACCTGACCAATGTTGTAACAGACAGACATAGATTACAAATTCTGAGTTGAAATATGATGCTACGAAAAAGAAAAATGATCTTAACAAAAAAGAGAACGTAGAATTGACACGTTTAATTCATTTATCATAAGCATCATAATGCAGCTTTTTATTACAATGTATGGCTCATTCGTTTTCTTATTTGATGAGAATTTTTTAGAAGATGACTTACTTTGGAGGATTTTTTTCTGATTTGCAAGTAGGCAAACACTCGACAAGACATTCACGACTAGGTTCCACAAAATATGCAATCTGCAAAGAGAAAACAACATTTAAAGCCCTGATGAAGCCATTAATTGATGTCATGTATGGTACATATAATGTAAAGGCAAGAAGACACACAAATATAAATGAAATTGAAATTGTCTTTAATAAATGGCTTGATAACCATCCCTGGGAATTGATCATATTTGTTATGATAAGTTCTTTCAAGAGAAAAGAACAAAATCCTCCATCATCATTCTAGTAGAAATTTTGAAAGCAATTGGTTCAAATGATTTTAATGGGCTTAGGGGTAAGATCGGTAATAAATAACTCGCCAAGACGATCTAATTTAGGGTGTGAATTTAGAGATTGGGGTGGTGAACATACATATCCACACACATAGACAAAAAGAGATGCAAAAGAAAACAAGGCTTACAGAATATCTGTCTTGACCATTTCCCAAGACTCTGTGCAATGTGGACCTAATAAGGAAAAAATAAAAAAATAAAATTGTATGAGGCCATAATTCAACTAAGAAGATTGCACGTTGAACTACAATGAACATTACTTGAAAATGCAGTTGCTCCAGCGCTCCAACATATCACCAAGGTTCACAATAAATGCTCTGTTACAAGTAAACACCAGCAAACCACAAACAAAAAGTCATCACTCTCGATTTTTTTTTTCCTCTAGTTTTTGGACATCCAAGAGGAAGGAAGGTCCAGTTACTAACCCTTTTAATGGGGCAACATATTCCCATACTTGAGGGTTAGCATCCTTGTCCTTGCATATCTGCAATAAATATATAATAAACAATCCAACAAACAACCAAACTATGGAAATTATACAGGCGAATTATATCTACTTACTTGGAGACCTAAGACATCATCAGTAGCCAAGAGGGTTATCAAGCCAAAGTCAGAATGAGCGCCAGCTCCAAATAGTCCCTTTGAAGGATCAGAAATTTGACCTGAGCCATAACGAAATCAAATTAACACATGATTTTTATAACCGATGATCTTGTTGATGAAAGTTGAAACATTAGACTGAAATTTGACCGGCATAGTGCAGTAACCGCAACGTTGCAATAGGCTTGCCAAGCATTTCTGGCTTGTCAAAGAAGTTCTTGTCCAGACCAAGAGCAAGAGCTATGATCCTTGCAACTGCTCTAGCCACCTCTCTGAAATGCACAAAAGGTATAAATTTTTTGCTTAGAGAAACATCAAAATGTTTGGACGTATCCTAATGAGAGATAGAAAATCTACATAATCCAAAGGAAAACTTTTGAAGATTACCATAGAAAAAAAAAAAAAAAAACCAAGGACCGATAGGCCGTTTGAGAACGTAGTTCAAGCTCAGGCGGTTTAAAGTACTAACTTTGTGAAAAAAATATTATAGCAAAATTGGTTTGAACTACAACTTCGTGGTTTGAACTACATCCCCAAACATCGAACTTGTCACATGGCGAGACACACTTACAATGTCTCTCTATGAAATCTCTCCATGGTCTCTCTCCACCCAGGCAATTGATCTAGAAAGGACATAACAAAATTCGAAAAATCAATGCCTGTTTTTGACAGCAAAAAAACTCGAGACGGATAGCTTTCACATATGAGAATCATTTGACGAAATTTAACAATCAGAAACAAGTACAACTCCAACGACATGTAAAAAACTCCTTCAAATAAACATTTAGCAAAATCCCATTTACTTAAAAACAAAAACAAAAACCAGATTCAAGTTGTTTCATAAAGTTACCTTGTTTAGGCCAAACATTAGGACCATAAAATGGTTTTTGCGCTTCCGGGTCATTCTCAGGTACCTCAACACCTATGTAATACCCCTCCTTGTAATCTCCTACTTCGTAACAAATTACAAACAAAAAAAAAAGAAAAACCCAATGTTTCAACCAAAGAAAAACTGTTCTTTATCACTGAATTAAAAAAAATAAAATTAAAGGAGAAAAAAAAAACAAGAAAAAAGAGAAGAAAAGAAAGAGAACAAACCGTGAACTTGGTTTTGAGGATCAAGATGCTCGTCAAGGACAGGAGTATATCCCCTGTTTTTGTGGTTCCTCAAAAGCTTCATTTTCTCGCTCAAAGGCAAATCGAAGAGCCTCTTGCTCATAGCAAACACCTCGTCCATGAATTCCTGGCTTATCCCATGATTCACCACATAGAAAAACCCGCAATCCAAACACGCCTTAACCCCAGAAAAAAAAAAAAAAAAAATTTGTCAGTTCAGATTATAGTTTATTTAACATAAACGAAAATTAAAACTTTACGAACCTGTTTGAGCAAAGAGACGGAGTTGTCTATATTGGGATTGGAGAGATCGATACAATTGAGAGCTGAGAAATTTGGAGCTTCGGAACCGTTTGATGAGACTTGATTTTCCATTTTCTCGAGAAAACTGCAAATTCCGAGAATTGGGAATGGAAAAGGAAAAAACGGAAGAATTTGTGGATTGGAAAAGGAGAGAGCTTTTCTTTGCCTTTTCTGCAAAAAAACACGAAAACAGCGAGCTTTGATTTATCGGCAGAGAGGAACGTCTTTGATACTGTTGTTTCTTTGACTCCTATAAATTTAATCAAATTTTTGTTATTATTATTATTATTATTATATTTTTTTTTGGGTTACATGTATTCTTACAAAAAGATGTGTTTGTGGTTTTTCGAAGTCCGTGAAGACAGAATCAACGAATAAGCATGTGGATTCTATTCCTTTTTAACACGTGGAATTAAAGACGATTTTAAAGGACAATGTTAGTCTTTTTTTACTTTTTTTTTTTCTTCTCCTTTATCGTCATGTTACATATTCACACTGTCTCTTCTTTTACCGACGGAAATGGTAAAAATAACTCATTGATTAGATTCGCATTAAAAATATGATTTTAATCAGATTGAACTATTAATAATATATCTTTTAAAAGTACGGAAGAATTTGAAACAAGGTCAAAAAAAAAATTAATTAAGAAAATGATTTTTTTTTAAAAAAAACATGTTTTTTAGATAGATAAATTGTTTTAGTTTTTTTTTTAAAATAAAAATAACTGTTGTTGAAAATGACTTTTTTTTTTAAAAATAAAAATTTATATAGGTGAAAATGTTTCTGTTTTGAAAAATGAAATTTTTTTTGGAATTATACTGAGAGTATTCTTAAAATTTTTGCTTCAAAAAACATGCGAGAATATTTTTAAAAATTATGAGAACGAAACCAAACAGGGCCTAGGTTTTTTATTACCAATATATCATGGTTTATCACTAATATACTAGAGTTTATCATTGATGTACTACATTACATTACTAATATTATAATTTATCACTAATGTACTTGGGTTTATAATTGATGTATTTGGGTTTATTACTAATATATTATAGTATATCATTTATGTATTAGAGTTTATCACTAATGTATTAGAGTATATCATTGCTGTATTATGGTTGATTTTATAACAGTGAAGGTTATTTTTGTCATTTTAATTTTATAATTAATAAATAAGAGTCGTTTTCCTAATTTAAAAAATGTGATAATTTATTTCAAAAAGACCAATAAAAAAGCCATTTTCCTTTATATCCTCAAAAGGTATATTGGCTGTTAATTTAGCAGACATGACATGATTTTGAAAAGAAAGTGCATGACATGATAAAGAAAAAAATAATTCAATCTACATTTTTTTTCCGTAAGGTTTAAGCTGAATATATAAATGCCATTTTCAAATCCCACAAGATGATTCAAGCTACGTTATTGGGATCTCTAAAAATATTGTGATTTGAAAGACCATAGAACATAAAATAGCTCGTTTTATTTGGTCCAATTAGACTCTTGTCCTAGTACATCAATGATAACTAGAATACATTAGTGATAATTTATAATAGTGAAGGTTATTTTTGTCATTTTGATTTTGTAATTAATAAGAAGAAGTTATTTTCCTAATTTAGAAAAATTGTGATAATTTATATCAAAAAGACCAATAAAAAAACCGTTTTCCTCTATATGCTAAAAAACGATATTGGTATTACTTTAGCAGACATGACATGATTTTGAAAAGAAAGTATGTGTCATGACAAAGAAAAAAAATCAATCCATATCATTTTTTTCGTAAGGTTTAAGTTTAATATATAAATACCCTTTTTAAATTTTACAAGATGACTCAAGCTACGTTATAGGAATCCTTTAGCATATCATAATTTGACAGATATTAGAACATAAAAGAGCTCATTTTATTCTATCCAATTAGACTCTTGTCCTGCTTAGAAAGGTCTTGAGTTTTCGAGAGAATTACGGTAAAATAGATATAAAATAAATCAGACCAAAGTACCCTAGCCTAATTTCTAAAGGGTTGTTTGGTGTGAGAAATCAAGGGAATGACTAGAGTAATTCAGGGTCAGATTTTGATCAAATTTAGAAGAGAGAATAAAATATATACAGGAGACGTTTGAGAAACTATAATTCGCCCAAACCAAGGGGGTCAAACTGAGAGATTTTTTTTTTTTTCTTTTCCTCTTTTCAAGTCTATATATCCTTCCTTCATATTCTTGTTTTACCAAACAGAGCCTAAGAAACTCAAAAGGCCTAATCAGCCCAATCCACAAAGCCAAATCTGGCTTTCCGTTGCACTCCCTTGCACACAAGTTTCTCTCTTTGAAGGGCACCTTTTAAGATAGTCACGTGTAAATTTTTTTGTAAAAAAACCAACATGAGTGATTTGTCATAAATTTATAAATATAAAATATAACTTATTAAAATTAAAAATTTTAAAAATAAATTACAAATATATGATAACTTTAAGAAAGACAACACAAAAAACAACGATTTTTTTCCCTAGAATCTACCCTAAAACTACAAAATTGCTGGTGCTCATTAATTTTGTCCTTTTCTTTCCGGTGATAGGAGGTATCACAATTCACAAAACAACATATCACGTAAACACATTCGGAATCGATTTGCAAAATCGATTTTTGTTATTATTTATTTAGCCTCGTTTCACACTTTTTTCCCGGGAAAAAATTGTAACGGGCAAGAAGTAAATCCAAATCCTACTCCTACGAACAAATTTGATGCTGACAATTCAGATATTGCTTCAACATTCGGAGACCATTGCAGTCTTCGTAAAATTTTAAGGCATACTACTAATGGATTACCACCTAGCAGAAAAATTGTAGTAAATAATAATTATTGAAATAAATAATACTTTAAACTTTAAACTTAATAAATAAAAAATTTATTCGGTAATTTTTTTGTTACCTATTTATTGTAATTTTTTTTCTTATAAATATTTTTAAAATCTATTATTTGTATAAAAAAGTGTCAAAAATCTGCAATTTCTTTAACTCTTCCTTACAAATTGTTACTTTGGACCTATTTGGAAGGGCTTTATAAAAGTTGTCCTCGGTTTTTTGGGTCCAAAAATTGTTTCTAAAAATGTTTAGATAATCTGTCAAAAATACATTGATTTTAGCCTTCAGTTTCAGACAAAGCTACAAAATATGACTTCTAAAAAAACGCTTACAATTTAAAACTTGTACATGAGTTTTTATAAGACATTACAAGCTTTAATATGAATATTTTTATTATTTATCAAAAAAAATTTAAAACCATTTCAACCCATTAAACTCTTTTAAAATCATGATTATGAATACTCGTTCAAAAGTTACAACTTTTACTTATCTTCTTTTAACTAGCATGTTGCTCGCCCCCTTGCAACCCTTGATGGTATCAACCAATCCTGCTAACATATAAATATGAGCACTTTTTATACTTTTTTCTTCTGCTTATAACAATAGAAATAGTTCAAAAACATATCTCATCACGCTATAAGTTCTTAGGGGAGAGAAATTGTCTTCAACTACGACAAGTTTCATGGCTGCAACGGAGCAAAACTGTAAGAACATCTTTCATGGAAGGCCTTGTGGAAGGCAGAGTACCAGTACAGATGATCCCCAGCTTGAAAACGCAGCTCATTTCTTCCACGTTACTATGTTCCTTTATCTCTCCATCTAAGGCTTCTTCTATGGGCTTATTTTCTTGAAGGTGACGCCACGCCCATTGGGCAAGTGAAGTGTACTCATCCCCGTCTTTCGCTTCTCTTCCGGTGGCCAACTCTAAGAGGACAACCCCGAAGCTATAAACATCGATCTTCTCGTTCACTCTCGTTGTACTGGCGTACTCTGCAAATTCATATCATAAAATGCTTTCTTAATCTTGCAAAAAGCAAAAAGAAAAATCATAGTAGTGTGATCACTATTATATTTCTTTCCAATTGGTTAAGAACCATTTATGACACATAGAATTGCTATTCAATAGATGTGCAACATTTTTCCCCAGATGCTGCAAGAATTATCAATTTATCACATACAACCCTGTTAGTATTTGAGTGATGAACATTTCTTAGTTGGCATGTAAATTTTTTAAGAAAAAACAACCGGAGACAGAATTTATATCTCCCAACATGCCAAAAAAAAAAAAAAAAAAAAAGATATTTCCCAAGCAATGGTTACCTGGAGCCAAATAGCCAAAAGTACCAGCTACGGCTGACATTGTAGCCAGTTCACCTTCCTTGGCTAACAACTTGGCTAGTCCAAAATCTGCGATTTTTGGATTGAAATTAGAGTCCAACAATATGTTGCTTGACTTGATGTCTCTGTGAATTACTGGTGGCAAGCAATCGTGGTGCATATAGTAGAGACCCCGAGCAGCCCCCACTGCGACTTTTAACCTCTTGGACCAATCAAGCACGATTTGATTCTGATTGGTAGAATTAGGAGCTGGGACCATAATTTGCCTGCTTTTGTTGTGCAGCCATCGGTCAAGGCTTTCGTTTTCCAGGTACTCGTAGACGAGGAGTTTTGAGCTCTCACTTGAAATACAACATAGGAGTTTCACTATGTTGGCGTGTTGAATTGAGCTCAATATCTTGACTTCGGAAAGGAATTCTTGCTCGAGCCTGTGTTCCACCTTCCTGTTGTTCCATATTCTTTTTACAGCGACAATGTCGTCTTGGTCAATAATGGGAACACGATAGACTACTCCTGAACTGCCACTACCAATCAAGTTATGATCAGTTAGTCCAGGCAGAATGTTTGATTCTGTGAAATTTATCCTCTGGAATTCGGTGAGCTTCCATTGCAAATCCTTTTTGTGTTTCCCCGGATGACCTCTGATAATCACAAAGAATACGACGGACAAAGCCAACAAAAGGCCTACTGCGCTTGCTAAGATAATCAAAGCAAGATGTAGGGTTGAAAGTTTTTTTAGATCTTGGGATTTAGGATTGCAGGGCTTTACGTTTAAGACTTTGTTGCTTCCACAGAGACCTGGATTGTTCAAGAAGCTGTTGGAATATGCAGCGTTCTCAAATTCACGTGGGATTGTCCCAGTGAAGTCATTGGATGAAAGATCAAGAAATAATAGTGCTAGACGGCCAAGTTGGCAAGGAATTTGGCCAGAAAATTGGTTCTCTGAGAGGTCCAAGTTTGCAAGAACTGGTAAGAGACCAAGCTTTTCTGGAACTTGTCCAGTGAGTTGATTCCGACTCAGGTTAAGAGTATACAAGGCCTTGAATGACACTACATGTGATGGTAGATCCCCTGTGAGCTGGTTCTCATTAAGAAAAAGTTCTATTAAATTATCTAGAGTAAATAATCCTTGAGGAATGGTTCCTGTTAAGAGATTGTTGCTTGCACGAAACCACCTCAGGTTCCTCCAGGAAGATATCTCAGTTGGAATCTTACCTGAAAACCTGTTGTTACTGATGTCCAATAGCTTGAGATTACAGCCCAACTTCTTAGGAAGCACACCAGTCAAGGAATTGTTATTAAGGGCTAAGAGAACCAAATTCGATGATCTCCATATGCCACTGGGAGCAGCTCCAGAAAACCTGTTGTAACTGATGTCCACTACCCGAAGATTCGAGGCCAACTTCTCAGGAAGCACACCGGTAAACGAGTTGTTGCTTAGCAACAACAATTGTAAATTCAAGGCTGTCCACAGGCCACTAGGAACTTTCCCAGAAAGCCTGTTGTCTGCAACCTTGACTATTATTAACGAGTTGCAATTTCCCAGTGATTTAGGAAGCTCCCCACTGAAGTTGTTATCATGAGCTACCACCTCAATTAGCTTACCATTAGAACACAAGTGTTCCGGCAATTTCCCTGAGAGCCTATTCCCGCTTACCTGGAATTCCTCGAGCATTGAATGCTTGCCCAAATCTGGAGGCAATGTGCCTGTAAGATTGTTGTCCCACAAACTGAAATTTACCATGGATGGTAATCTGCCAATGCCCTCGGGAATAGTGCCTGATAATTGATTGGAGAACAAGGCCAAGACTGACATATTGGTTAGCTTACCAAAATCTTCTGGTATACTCCCGGTTAAACTGTTCTCCGAAAGATCGATTAGCGTCAAGTTCAGAGCTTCAACAACTTGAGGAATCCCTCCAGACAGTCTGTTGTTGTAAAGCATAACCATGCTCAAGTTCTTCAACGTGAACAAACCGTCTGGGATTTTTCCATGCAAGTCATTCTGGGATAAATCCAACCATTCCAATGCTTCCAAGTTTTCAATACGTTGAGGTATTTCCCCAATCAAGTTTGAGTTGAAAACCCATAGAGTTTTCAACTTCCTCAACTGGGTGTAATTTGAAGGCAGGCTTGAAGGCACAAGTTGTTCATTATTGGCCAACCTCAAAACTTCAAGATTTGACAAATTTCCAAATTCTGGTGGTAAAGAGCCACTGAAAAGATTGGATTCCAAACTCAGGAAGTTCAGCTCTTTCATCTTCCCAATAACAGGTGGGATATCACCAGTGAAGTTGTTACCTCCAAGGACAAGGCCTTGAAGCTTAGCTATTTTGTCAATGTCATTGGGAAGCCTTCCAACAAAGTAGTTGTAAGAGAGATCTAAAGCTTCTAGCTTTGAACAGTTGAAAAACGCTCTTGTAAAGTCTCTGGGATGTAGTTTAATCCGAGATCAATGGCTGTGAGATTCTTCAGGTCACAGATATAGTCCGGGACTGGTCCAGTGATGTTCACGTCATAGAGTGACAACTCCGTGACAGAATTGGAATTGCAGGTGATTCCAGACCAAGAACAATAGGAATTGTTTGATGGGGTCCACTCACTCATGAAGGGGAGGTTTCCCCAGTGTTGTTTAAGCTTCAAAAGGACTGATTTTTCTTGTTCCTGGAGTGACTGGGAGAGCACTCCATGGCTTAGAAAGATAAGGAAGAGGAAGGTGTGAAATGGGATTGTGAGAGATTTTTGGTTTGTGTTAGTCATAATTGGGGCTTTATTGGTTCTGGTTCTGGTTTTGGTTTTGGTTTCAGTTCTGCTTCAACCGACTCATTTTGGGATATGGTTTACGTATGAATGTTTGCTCACAAACTGGATGTGGAAAACACAAAACACAGTAATCAGGCTATGGATGTGGTGGGAAAACCAATGGCAGAGTCTCCAACTTACTGGAAAAATTTTGCAACTTTTTTGTAATTATTGGAGGGACAAAAAGGGTTTCCAGTTTTCCAATTAGTGGGCCTGGAGATCTGATGGTCAACGGGAGACTTGCTGATATAGAAAGAAAACCACTCAAGAATGATCTTTAAAAAAAAAGATTCTTATACGTATTTTTCTACCTTCTTGTAAAAAGGACTGGTTTTTCTTGTTCTAGGAGTGATTGGAAGAGCACTCCATGGCTTTGAAAGACGAGAATGAGAAAGCACTGTAATAGGAGCAATATTGGAGGTATCTTGGTCCTTTTAGTCATTTGGAAGATGAAAGACAAGGGGGGAGAGAGAGAGAGAGAGAGAGTAGATGAGCACTGGAGGGAATTAAACTTAACTAGTCATCAAGGATATATGTATTGTCTGATAGCAATCCTATTTAACTTACAAGCTTATAATATCGCTACTAACAAAACAAAACAATGTAGCCGAAGGATTTTTTGTTGTATAATTATGTGCCCGACGACTACGCTATCTGGACGAAAATAGTATACTCATCAGACGCCTTTGTTGAACAAGTCACAAGAAAACAATTCAACAAAAAAAAAAGTCGCGAGTAAACAAGCCTGCAAATAAGGAGAAAGTGACCGCAGAAGTGAGCATGGAGTTAGTCGTGTGCTCAAAGTCAAGAAATATTCTGCCAACTGTTGCAAGTTTGAGCAGAGAATTTTCTTCACACGTAATCGAAAATTAAGGATAACCAATTGGAATTTTGCAACACGTGGTTGAATTGTTGAAAATCAACTGGAATTTTGTTGACAGTACTGTGACTAAAAGAAATTCACATTCACGCTCATACTACATGTGTTAGAAAAATGGCAGCAATTGAATGAATGAGAAATTGATGCTCATTGATGGAGATTAATGGAGGTCATAAATCTCATATTGTAACATCCAAAGGCATGGATTAATAGGTGATTATGAGCTTCATAATCATGAAAAATAAAAGGTTATAACCAATGGTTTAATGGGAGATTATGAGCACCATTATCATAATTATGAGCTTCATAATCATGAAAATGGAGGGTTACAACCAATGGTTTAATGGGAGATTATGGGCACCATTATCATGGAAAATGGAAGGTTGCAACCAATGTCATTATTCACATAAATTCTGATTAATGCCTCATTATAATGTGGATTGTAACTTATATTCTCTTAAGCCTATATAATGAACTCTCCTCCACATGTTTGAGAGACACACAATTACATAGAATTTGCACTCACCAAGTCATAGAGTTTTTCTTTAGTTTTTCAAGTTCTACCAAGTTATGTTGTAGTCGTTTTTGGTGATAGAAGAAAAACACTGTTTCAAGTTCGCCGGAAACGGTATCCCATTGTGCTTAAGATTCCGTTGCTAGTCGTTGTATCCTGGGAGACAGACGTCCGTCGTATCCTCGTGCACAACCGGAGGGGACGAATCTGTTTTAAGGAAAGCGTGACCTACACGTGCCTCGACCATTTCTGTTCAATTTCCATATTGCATTGCTTCCATTGAAGAAATGGGTGATAATATGAATGTTGTTACAACTGAGAATGTTTCAACTGGGAGCACTTCTGAGACACCAGTGCCGTCTCCTCGGGTTCCTGCCGTGACCTCGACGCAACCTTTGTCGGTTACAGTTCCTGTGAACCACAATGAAAAACCTGAAAAATTTAATGGACTAAATTTTAAAACTTGGCAACAAAAGATGTTGTTCTATTTGACAACACTGAATCTTGCGAGATTCTTGAAAGAGGATCCTCCTACCGTTAGAGAGGATGAAACAGATGCTCAGACCTTGCTTGCTGTTGAAGCATGGAAGCATTCTGACTTCTTGTGCAAGAATTATATTCTGAATGGCTTGACTGATGCACTTTATAATGTGTACAGTCCGAAAAAAACGGCCAAAGAAGTATGGGAGTCTTTGGACCATAAATATAAAATAGAAGATGCTGGTGCTAAAAAGTTCATAGTTGGACGGTTTATGAACTACAAAATGGTGGATTCTAAGACTATAATTAGTCAAGTATAAGAACTGCAATTACTCATTCATGAAATTCATGCAATATATTGTTTGAAATTCTTGGTAATAGTACATACAATATTGTGCTAACAATCTTAAAACAGATTCGCTTTTGAAGATGGACAGGTTACTAGAACGGAGAAATAAATCTTATTATTTCCTTCTGGAATTTTCGTTTTACTATAGATTTTTGTTTGCTTGTATATTTGATTATGACCATTTGTTAAGTTTCAACTTCTATAAATTTGGTTGGCTTCTGATATTGGTTTTTGTTATTGTTATAAACGTTTGATTGTTTTGAATATTTGAATTGATCATTCAGGTTGCTTTTTATTGATCTGTTCGTGAACTTTTGTTCTTGTTTTACGCGTGTGTATATGTGTATATATATATATATATTAATTAGTTAACGTTTTGTGCATAATCTGTAAAAGTTTTGTTTCGTTCCTGTATGTTTACATTTTAAATATAAAAAAGAACTGTTCGTGTAATAGTTATAACAAAAGAATTGCTATACATATATTTTACGTTTCCATGGTGATTATAGACATTGAGTTTTGAGTATGGAAAAGTCTTTTATACTATTTCGTTCAAGTATTAATTTGGTTCGATTTCTTTATTTCATTTAATTGTAATTTTGATTATGTGCTTTCAATCAAAATGTTATATAACTTTAACATTAGTGATATAATTGCTTTTCGCATTAGTATACATTTTGGCATTTAACTATTACGGTTCTATTTGCATGTGATCATTTAGTGTCAAGTTTGTAAACTTTTGGTATTATTGCTTCTATTTGTGCTGCCTGCTTGGCTGTTTTTTTTTTTTTTATATATATAAACACATGGTGTTATAAGTATGTACAGTTTTATATATTGATTTGAATAACATTTGTTTCCTATTGGAATCAGTTACTTCCTCATAATTGTTGGAGGTTTGCATTTTTATTATAAGTTACTGCTAAGTTTTTTTTTGTTTCGTCTTTTATTATATATATTAGGTTCATATATATAAAAGATTAAAAACAGTTTTGGTTTTATTTATTGTTTCTTTCAAATTGTCTAAAACGTTTATGTTTTAAATCAATGTTTATGTTTTACAAAACATTTACAGTATTTGTTCTGTTAAGTTGTGATGATTATTATATATGTATAGTTATATTCGGTTTCTATAAACAGTTTTATATAATTTGTTTTGTTTTGATTTGTTGTTAATAACAGATTGTTTAACATTTTATTGTTATCAATCTGTTTCTTTAATTTCAAAGGAAACTAATTTTGGTGTCATTTTTCAGTTGATTGAAATTCATGCTGAAGGAATGGTAATTAGTGAGTCTTTCCAGGTAGCTGCAATCATAGAGATGCTACCCCCTGCGTGGAATGACTTCAAGAACTATCTGAAGCACAAGCATAAAGAGATGAGCGTTGAAGATCTTATTGTTCGACTTTGCATTGAGGAAGACAATAGAAGATCTGAGAAAAAGCTTTTTAACAAGTCTGTTGCCAAAGCAAATGTGGTGGAGCATGATAAAAGCTCCAAGAACAAGAAAACCAAGTCGGGGTCCAAGCTGGGGCCTAAGGGTGGAATTTCAAAGAAGCAAAAATTCCAAGGAAAATGTTTCAACTGTGACAAGGTGGGTCACAAGTCGGCAGATTGTAGGCTGCCAAAGAGAAATAAGAAGAAAGAGGCTAATGTGGTGGACACCATCACACAAGAAGTGTCAGACATCAGTCTCTCTGCCGTGGTCTCTGAAGTCAACATGGTGGACTCTAACCCAAAGGAGTGGTGGCTAGACACTGGGGCCACACGCCATGTTTGCTGTGATAAAGCTACTTTTGTTAAACTCATACTGTCAGATTCTGGAGAGAAGCTGTATATGGGCAACTCTGCCACATCTGAGATTAAGGGCCAAGGGATGGTGGTTCTGAAAATGACATCAGGCAAGAAAGTTAAGCTTCAAAATGTGTTGTATGTGCCTGATATCCGAAAGAATCTCATTTCTGGAACTCTACTGAGTTCACATGGCTTCAAGATGGTTTTTGAAGCTGATAAAATAGTTTTGTCTAAAAATGGTATGTATGTGGGAAAGGGATATGTGAAAAATGGAATGTGGAAAATGAATGTAATGGCTATTAAGCCTAATTCCATTAATAAAAATAAAAAGTCTTCCGCTTATATGCTTGAGTCTTCTAATTTATGGCATGGTAGACTAGGTCATGTTAATTATAATACTTTACGTAGATTAATTAACTCGAATCACATACCCACATTTAATATTGATCCCAAACACAAATGTGAAATATGTGTAGAGGCAAAACTAACAAGATCTTCATACCAAATGATTGATAGAAATACTGAGCCACTTGATTTGATACATAGCGATGTTTGTGACTTAAAATTTATTCAAACTAGAGGTGGGAATAAATATTTTGTTACATTCATAGATGATAGCACAAAATATTGCTATGTATATTTGCTTAAAAGTAAAGATGAAGTTATAGAGAAGTTTGCTCTCTATAAGCAAGAAGTTGAAAACCAACTTAATAAGAAAATTAAGATGGTAAGAAGTGACCGTGGTGGTGAATATGTAGAACCATTTAGTGAATTTTGTGCACAACATGGTATTATCCACGAGATTACACCACCCTATTCACCTCAGTCAAATGGTGTGGCTGAACGCAAAAATCGTACCTTAAAGGATATGATGAATGCGATGCTGATAAGTTCTGGATTGCCACAAAACATGTGGGGGGAAGCCATTTTATCGGCTAATTACCTTTTAAATAAGGTACCCCGGAAGAAAGAAGACAAGACCCCTTATGAATTGTGGAAAGCTAGAAAGCCTTCTTACAAATACTTGAGAGTGTGGGGGTGTCTTGCAAAGGTAATGATACCTACACCAAAGAAGATGAGAATAGGTCCAAAAACAGTTGATTGCATCTTCATTGGTTATGCCCACAACAGTAGTGCTTATCGGTTTCTTGTGTATGAATCTAAAAACCCTGAGATTCACAAGAACACGATAATGGAATCTAGGAATGCATCATTTTTTGAACATGTATTTCCTTGCAAATCCAAAGAGGATGGTCCAAGTTCATCTAAACGAACGCTTAAGACTATTGAAGAGAATAGTCAAGATCATCAAGAAGTTGAAACCGAATATGAAGAGGAAGAGCCTAGACGAAGCAAAAGGGCACGAACAGAAAAATCATTTGGACCTGACTTTCTGACCTACATGCTAGATGCTGAACCTCAAACTTTCAAAGAAGCTATAAGCTCATCGGAGGGTCCTTTATGGAAAGAAGCCATAAAGAGTGAAATTAATTCCATCATGCAGAATCATACTTGGGAATTAGTGGACCTTCCTCCAGGAAGTAAACCGCTAGGTTCTAAATGGATTTTCAAACGTAAAATGAAAGCTGATGGAACAATTGACAAGTATAAGGCTAGACTTGTTATAAAAGGTTATAGACAAAAAGAAGGCCTTGATTACTTTGGTACTTATTCTCCTGTAATGAGAATAACCTCCATAAGAATGATCATAGCGATTGCCGCTTTGTGGAATCTTGAAGTACATCAGATGGATGTAAAGACTGCTTTTCTTAATGGAGACCTTGAAGAGGAAATTTATATGGAACAACCAGAAGGTTGTATTGCTCCAGGACAAGAAAAGAAAGTCTGCAAATTGGTGAAGTCTTTGTATGGGCTTAAACAAGCACCAAAGCAATGGCATGAGAAATTTGACAATGTTATGATGTCAAATGGGTTCAAAATTAATGAGTGTGACAAGTGTGTTTATGTCAAAGGAACAGACGATGGATATGTTATTCTTTGTCTGTATGTAGATGACATGCTAATCGTGGGTAGCAATGATCGGATGATCAAATCAACTAAAGATATGTTGAACTCTAGGTTTGACATGAAAGACATGGGACTTGCCGATGTGATTTTAGAAATCAAAATCAAAAGGTCGCCTGATGGACTCATCTTGAGCCAGTCACACTATGTGGACAAGATATTTGACAAATTTAGTAAAAATGACACTGGTGTGACCAGAACACCAATTGATACTAGTCAACATCTGTCCAAAAATAGAGGAGAAAGTATATCCCAGGTGGAATATGCTAGAGTGATAGGCAGTTTAATGTACTTAATGAATTGTACAAGACCAGATATTGCCTATGCTGTAAGTAGTCTAAGTAGATTCACGAGTAATCCAGGAGATGATCACTGGAAAGCGATTGTTAGAGTACTCAGATACTTACGGTATACTCGTAGTTATGGGCTACATTATACAAGAGATCCTGCAGTTCTTGAAGGGTATTCTGACACAAGTTGGATATCTGATATACAGGATTCTAAAGCTACAAGTGGATACGTATTCACTTTAGGAGGCGCAGCAGTTTCATGGAAGTCTTCAAAGCAGACGGTAATAACCAGATCTACTATGGAATCTGAATTTGTAGCTTTGGATAAAAGCGGTGAAGAAACTGAATGGCTAAGGAATTTCTTGGAAGATATCCCTGAATGGCCTAAACCTATGCCTGCAATATGCATACATTGTGATAATCAGTCTGCTATTGGCAGGGCACAAAATGTGATGTACAATGGTAAGTCGAGGCATATACGTCGTCGACATAATGCCGTTAGACAACTAATCTCAACTGGAGTCATGACAATAGACTATGTAAGGTCTAAAGAAAATATTGCGGATCCGTTAACCAAAGGACTGAATAGAGATCAAGTTGAGAAAACATCAAGAGGAATGGGACTTAAGCCCATAAAAGAATAGGTTGAAACAGTGGAAACCCAACCTTGTTGACTGGAGATCCCAAGATCTAGGTTCAATGGGATAACTAAACTGAATAGACTGAATAAGATCACTGTGGGGGTTACCCCAACCCATTCCTATAATAAAAACAGTGATACCCGTAGGGAAAGGTTAAGCAGTTTGCTTTTAATGATTCTTATGCGTCGAATACGTTGAGAATTCGAGCGGAGTAATATGGGTTACTCTTAAGTAAGAAATCACCTATGTGAGAGAGAAGTGGGGCCGCTTCAAAGGAGAATTGCTAGGGCTCAATTCTTTAGAAACTCTTGCAGAACCAGGGAGATGTTCATGGCCAAAATGAACATAACCATGAGAACTGAAACTGTGTCAGGAAAATATCTGTGTGAGGTATGTTATCGTTTACACAAATGGCAGAACAGTTCAAGGACATCGCGTCTACTAGTCAGCCAGTAAAGTAAACATACTTTCACAAGGGAAGGTTCAAGGGTTAACGCCTACCTATCCTATGCAGATATTAACCGTAGAACTCTATCATCATGTAGTGTCTTTGTTTTTCCTCTGTAGTTTGTCAATTTCATTCATGTGGGGGATTGTTAGAAAAATGGCAGCAATTGGATGAATGAGAAATTGATGCTCATTGGTGGAGATTAATGGAGGTCATAAACCTCATATTGTAACATCCAAAGGCATGGATTAATAGGTGATTATGAGCTTCATAATCATGAAAAATGGAGGGTTATAACCAATGGTTTAATGGGAGATTATGAGCACCATTATCATAATTATGAGCTTCATAATCATGAAAATGGAGGGTTACAACCAATGGTTTAATGGGAGATTATGGGCACCATTATCATGGAAAATGGAAGGTTGCAACCAATGTCATTATTCACATAAATTCTGATTAATGCCTCATTATAATGTGGATTGTAACTTATATTCTCTTAAGCCTATATAATGAACTCTCCTCCACATGTTTGAGAGACACACAATTGCATAGAATTTGCACTCACCAAGTCATAGAGTTTTTCTTTAGTTTTTCAAGTTCTACCAAGTTATGTTGTAGTCGTTTTTGGTGATAGAAGAAAAACACTGTTTCAAGTTCGCCGGAAACGGTATCCCATTGTGCTTAAGATTCCGTTGCTAGTCGTTGTATCCTGGGAGACAGACGTCCATCGTATCCTCGTGCACAACCGGAGGGGACGAATCTGTTTTAAGGAAAGCGTGACCTACACGTGCCTCGACCATTTCTGTTCAATTTCCATATTGCATTGCTTCCATTGAAGAAATGGGTGATAATATGAATGTTGTTACAACTGAGAATGTTCCAACTGGGAGCACTTCTGAGACACCAGTGCCGTCTCCTCGGGTTCCTACCGTGACCTCGACGCAACCTTTGTCGGTTACAGTTCTTGTGAACCACAATGAAAAACCTGAAAAATTTAATGGACTAAATTTTAAAACTTGGCAACAAAAGATGTTGTTCTATTTGACAACACTGAATCTTGCGAGATTCTTGAAAGAGGATCCTCCTACCGTTAGAGAGGATGAAACAGATGCTCAGACCTTGCTTGCTGTTGAAGCATGGAAGCATTCTGACTTCTTGTGCAAGAATTATATTCTGAATGGCTTGACTGATGCACTTTATAATGTGTACAGTCTGAAAAAAACGGCCAAAGAAGTATGGGAGTCTTTGGACCATAAATACAAAATAGAAGATGCTGGTGCTAAAAAGTTCATAGTTGGACGGTTTATGAACTACAAAATGGTGGATTCTAAGACTATAATTAGTCAAGTACAAGAACTGCAATTACTCATTCATGAAATTCATGCAATATATTGTTTGAAATTCTTGGTAATAGTACATACAATATTGTGCTAACAACATGCACATTATGATATAATTAATGACATTATTTGTGTCTTTCTGTCTAACAATTCCTAAAACTTTTTAAGTGCATTAATAATGATTTACTTGTTAATAAAAAGTATAGCCTTTGATACATTTATTACTTGGGTCATACTAGTGTTGGAGTAAATGTCCGAACATCATTCTTCTTCCACTTGCTCTGCCGCTTGATCCACCATGATCCTTGCTCCATTGCCTTGGGAGACGTCAGATATCTTCTCATAGAGGTCATCCTAACGCGCTAATCGGACAAATGGTGGTAGAGAAACTTAGAAAAAGAGAAAGAAGGAATTCTAGAATGTGAGAATAAAATGCGGAAGAAAGAGATGGTTGTCTTTCTTTATATGTCATGTCTTATTAATACTTGACCTAATATGATAATTGTATGGACAATCATTAAATTGAACGCGTCACATTCCTCTTTAGGCTTTGGGTTTTATTTGATTCTTCCTTCCAAGTAAGAGTTCAATTTAAATGTTCGTTATCCTGTCTTTTTTTTTTTTTTAATTTGTGCATATTCACGTGTTTTTTTTTTTGCTACACAAGTAAGTGGACACGTGTTTTATCATCAATGGTCTCTCTTATATGGACAAGAATGTTATTCTTAATGGTCACGCTAAGGTTATTTGCAATATCCTGATCAATTAGATCGGTATCTCGATATATTCGTTGGTATATCGAGATATAAGTCGTTCTCCTATTGAGCCATCGGAGTTCCTTAGCTTTGGCTGTACCGGTCAATTGGATCCTCTACCACTTGTTACATGCTCGACGGTACAGTAGTCCAAAATTGCGTTCATCAAAGTACATGTGTCGGTATATTATTAGTTTGGTGGTCATGGATCCTTATAATTAACATGGTTAGAACGCTTCATTCTATATTATTAATGAGCAATAAACATTTGTGCTTCAATTTGTTGAGTTATAAATTATAGAGCCTGATTTTATTTTAGGGTTAACGAGACAATTGGCCCAATTACGTTTATTGAATTAAAATATGACTCTAATTTGTAAAAATTCTACAAATGTTTCATAATGATATTATTAAAATTATTTATATATACTTATATAGTACAATATGTAATAGTATTAAGATAATTACTATATCATTAAAGATATTTTAAAGATATTTTAAATATTGTGTTAAATTTTAATTTTATAACAATAATTTGGACACGTATTGTAATTTTTTCTTTAATTTTATTATGCACTTGCAGTGTGACTAAAAACAAGGGCAATATCGGTTGTACCGTGTATAAGTTTAGTCTTGTATACATGGCAACATTGGCTGGATAGACATAAATGATCTATAGAAATTTTTTGCAGAAATATTTTTAATATAAATTGCTGACTACATATAAAAATGTTAAAAGAGAAAACTCCAAAAGTATTCGTTAAATTTATTCAAAATACCATAAATATACCCCAAGTTTCAATTAATTAGTAAAATATGCTCACTTTTTTGGGTCAATTTGAGAAATATTATTTCTGTAACATTGTTTTTTTAAAGTTTTCTACTTTTAGGATAAAGTTTGAAACATACCACTTTCAAATAGTATAAAAACATACTTGATTATTAGTATTTTGGATTAGAGTTAGACACACAAGTGTTATTTAAGAGTATTTTAACCTTTTGACTATGATAAGGTATGAATGAAATAAAGAAAAGACAAGTGGTAAAGCATAATAGTGACAATAAAGAAGTGATATATTATCTAATTTACTCCACTTTTTTAAAAGAGATAAAAACACTTTGACCAATCAAATTGTTCAAAAATTAAAAAATACCCTCAATAATCAACAATTAAGTATTATTTGATATTAACTATTTAAAAAATTAAAAAAATATATTTTACAACTAATTAAAAAAAATAAATAAGTCTCTCTATCACCCTCTTTAATTCTCTAGTCTACTTGGCCAAACCTACACACCCTTCCATGGTAGGGCCGTGCGGCAGTGCGGCAACTCGGGACCGCTCGTGCCCCTTGACAACGCTATTTGAGTGTGCATTTGAAGTTCATCAATAATATTGCATCAAACCCAATAGTTGTATGCTATTTTGGGCCGAAACATTATAGATTTCTTGTATTATTTTTTTAACTCCTTGATTTTCATTTTATATGTTTAAGATTCTATGATCCATTCCAATCAGATTTCATCTTTCGAAATTTTGTCACCATAAAATTGACGAATTTTCACCGTCAGCATTTACTTTCAGTATGCCAACTCACACTATCTCTAAATTCTCTATATATTCGATCAATTTTTTTCCTTGTTGAATATCTATTTGTTATTATTTTCTCCTCCTACAAATATTAATTTCGATAAAATATGAATAGAGTTCATTACAAACGGGGGTCATAACAGTTTAGTACGTAAAACAAGCTTCCATGTTCAAACCAAAAGAGACCAAAACGGCATGGCCAGATTTCAAAATTTAAGGCTGCTCAAAACCTTCTTCGACGTTCAATGCCAAATTTCCAAGTACACAGGCCCAAATATAAAATATCATACTTAATCCATCAACCCATATTAAAAAAGCAATTTAAACTGTTTTTATGGTTTAAACTATTTTTTTGTTTAAATTTTATAAAAAATATAACAAAAATAATTAAAATTATAAAACATAATTCAAACCGCTCCCTATTCATACGCTAAATATAATTAGATATTTCAGCTATAGCCTACAAGAAATACTGCCCACAGAAGAACCCATACTATATTCTGTATTTGCCGTTGACGTAAGTCAAGCAGGCCAGGTAATGAAATGTGTCCCTGGTCTTCGAAAGAAGTTTCAAAGAAAACGCACATTAGCGGGTCAAAATTGAAGTTTCAAAGAAAATACACATCGGTGGGTCAAAATTGGTGTATAGGGATTGTCTCTTGGGCCAAATTATCAAACCCACAAATACCGGGAGATTGCCGGATTGGTCAAAACTCCTTTTTTTTTTTTTTTGGGTTTAATCTCACAATAGTACCTAAACTTTATTCTCAATCTCAAACCAATCTATTAGTTTGTTGCAATTTTAGTCTTTTTTATCACTTAAATGTAAAAAAAAAAAAAAATCATAAAAAATACAGGTAATACCGACAAACATAGTATTTGACAATACAAAAGACCCGTTTATTTCGTGGTTTAAATCACGGTTTAAATCATTTTGCTACAGTATTTTCTCTCACAAAAATTTAAATCTTCATTCAAATACTCTATTCAAATACTCGAACTAAACGGGCTCGAAATATACACACATCTCTAATGCAAAAATGTAAAACAACACCTTGCCAATTGAATATTTTTCATATTTGTTATGTTTTTATTAACACCTAACTAAGAATTAAGTGTTTTTATGTCCTTCTCCCTTTCTATAATTGACCGAAAAGTGTTTTTACAAAGGGTATGTTGTTAATTTCACAGGGACCATTTCTGTAAGCCCCTAGCTCATTCCCTTCCCTTGCACAAAGCTCCCTATCAAATAAGGATTGTTCTCTTAATCCTTTCTATACTTTCCCTTGTATCCTTTCCTTCCTTCTCCCAGCCCTCCAACCAAACAAGCCCTTAGGAAAAAATATTTTTACATTTGACAGAAAAAAGTGCTTTTATAAGTGGTATGTTGCGTCAGTCAAAACAAGAAAGAAAAAGCATACATATAAAGCTATCAACGTCTACATCATATTGGAATCCTTTCTAAAATAGTTTTGCTACTATTATTAGTTTTTAATAGTGTGTTACCCGAGTTGCTTATATTGATATAAGTTTCCAAAATGGCAAATAAAAATTAAGATAAGATAAGATCACTGAATATGGTCTAATATATAATGACATTGATTAACTTATTATCTTCCCCGTCTTATTATTTTGCTATATAATAAAAAATGATTCAAACCGCAGTTGTCAAATAGACGCCACCGTGATAATTCCATACTACTTTATGATCAGGACCTAACCATGTTCTTGATATTCTTGATGTGTGGGTCAGTTTAGTCGAACAACTGCTCAATTAGAAATTCTGGTAAATATGAGATATATATTCATTTAGTTAGATCTTTTGTCCTTGAATTTGAGAATTTTATGTTTTAATTTTTTTAATATTTTAACTAAATAATATTTTAAATAGTATTGAATACTAGGTTGGATATAGTCTTGGTATTTTAAAATTTAATTGTTTCAAAGACACTAAGATATTTGGAAATATACTGTAAAGAGTCGTATTCCAACTAATTAAAATATTTGTCCTCTGAAAAATAAAAATAAATATTTTAATAAAGGATGAATTCACGGCGGCTATATTTAAGGAATTTTGATAGGAAGAAGGACAAAATAAAAGTTCATTTTGTCTTGTCTACGAATATAAGAGCGACCAGTCAATATGGATCGGCATGACTTTCTTTTTTCTCCTTTTCATTTTGCTTTTCAAGACTTTTTTTTTTGGTAGATTATGGTTGTCAAATTGGATTTTATTCAATCTGTCACAATTCTTTGGTCGTAACCCACAAGTCTATGTTTGATTTTGTATATGAACTCCAGAACTTGTTTTCTTTTTTAGTTTTTGAAAAACTCTATAATGTAGGGAATGGTACAAAATAGAACCAAAAGATTTTTCTCAAATTTTGTTAATTTATTATATTCTTTTAATTTAATGTGATTATGATATTAATTTAACGATTTAATAACTGTACTGTACCCATAAAAATTAAGAATTAAGGGAAATTGGGAGAAGGAGAGTTCTCTCAAACCTCTCTCTTTTTATTTTTGTTTTTTTTTTTTCATTTCAACCCCACAAAATAAGATAAATTGAAAATTCAACTGACCGGCAAAGTCAACCGGTGGTGTGCCATCTCTAGAGCCCTACGATCGAATTGAAATATTAATAAGGTTCCTTATAAATTACAAATAGATATGCATATACATTATCAAAGTTGTTAATCAGAACAAAGGGAATTAATAAGTATAATAGCTAGAACGTAGTCAAAAATAAATAATAAATAAATAAAAGGTGGAATACGAACAGAATTGTGGAAAACTACTGCGAGTAGTCTAAATAAGCCGGTCTCGGAATATAATATTTTTAGAAAATAATAGTACAAATCTAAAACGTTGTATTAATTGAAATTTGGTGAAAATAAAAACTATTGTAGCAAAATAACTATTTATCTTTAGCATTTCGGTTCTAATTCACCAGTTCTAACTAACTATGCTATAAAACCTTCAATAATAAAAAGCCAAAAATTAATACAATAAAGAGTTCTCATATATTACAGTTATATAACTTAAAACTTCAATCTTAACTAATAGTTTGTTTAGCACATGTAACTATCATGTATAGTTGCAGTAAAAAAAACATTTACAATGTAAAACTTTTGGTAATTATAGTATTTTAAAATTTACATTTGGTAGTTATAGTATTTTAAACTATTCTAACTACGGTTCTAATTGTGTGTGCCAAATGAAGGCTAAAGTGGCCTATACATTTCTGGACAAGGATTTTCATACGAGGATGAAAATTATATTCTTTATAATTATAAAGCTTTGGCTATATTTGGTAATTATTCATAAATCAGAAACAATATTGCTAATTCTAGCTACTGATCAGTACTTTAAATATCAAATGTTTTCCGGCACACAAAAATTGAACGTCGCGCGGCGCCGGCAGAGAGGGCAGGAGTTGCAGACGGAGAGCCAGGAGGCGATGCAACTCTCGTGGTACACGTGGCCGCAAGTGATTCGCCCAACGGTCTCGCCGGAGTGGAAGCTCTCCATGCAAACCGCACAAGAATCAACGTCCACTGTTGATGTTGTCATGAAGTGGACGATCAGAGGGTTCTGTGACGCTTCTGAGATTGTTGTGATCTGATGATGATGACCCTCATCATCGTATGATGTGGAACGCTCATCGGCCAAAGCGAGAACCTCGTCGAGATCGAACTGCTGGTCGATCATCGGAGAAATCGACGGTCTGAAATCGAAGTCGGAGATTACAGTAGACATGGAAAAATTGAATAGAAAGAGAGAGGGAGAGAGAGGAAAATGAAGCTGTGTGCTGCCTAATGGTTTAACAGAACAATAGGTGACCGAGAGTCAAGTAGTTATACATATATATAGGAATATTTTTATGCCCACTGTTTTTTTTTTTTTTTTTTTAAAGATCAAAATGACTTGATTAGTTGATTTGCTTGATAAAAACCAAAAGGGGAAATTGACTACTTCAACTTGCCAATCAATTGACTACTTCACGACATATACCTGTGTTTCAATTTTATCCGATTTATACTAGCACAAGCATGTCTATTATTTATCTCAATAATTACTTGATTCCAATTAATATGTATTTAGGATCTGTTTGGCACAAGCTTTCTAAGGTTGTTTCATAGGTTTAAAACATGATTATTTGAACCTTTTTTGGCTAAAAAACGTGGTTTGAAAAATAGGTTCAAAATCTTGAAAACAAAAGGGAGATAATTTTGGGGTGTTTGGGAAGCGTGGCTAGAACTTAAAACTATGGCATGTGAAAAAACTCATACTTTCTGATCACAGTAGTCTGTTAGAGCTATTACACTATAGCCTGTAAGAGCTTTACACTGTAACTATTTTTTTTAGCGTTGTAGCATGTGAGAGTTTTGTACTGTAGAAACAAAAAGCTTTGGTTAGAATGGATTTTGAGTTCAAACTGTCACATCATGGTTTAAGTTTTTGGTTGTCAAACACTAGTTCATAAGAGATTTTGGATTCAAACTAGGTAAACCCTCCTATCAAACCGATTATAAGAGTTGTTTTTGACTTTTTTAATTCAAAAGCTATTTTTAGAAGTATTTAGATCATCTGTTGAAATTGTTTTAGCTATTTAGGAAAGCTTCTAGTTGAAGTTTACAAATGTAACTTCTGAAACAAAATTCTAAAATATGCTTTAAAACTTGTAGTATAAATTTTATTATAATATTTTTTGTTATTTATTTAAAAATTTTAAAATCATTTTTATTTACTTAAATTCCAATCACGAGCACTACCAAAGCAAAACCTCTTTTAAAAGTTATTTAATTCTCATACTGAAAAGTCATAAACCTTTGGCTCTTCTAGTCACATGCCCAAGTCATGAAGCTGACTTTTTTTCCTTGTTTTTGTGCCGTTGGATTTGTTGAAACACAATCCCTAATTCCTCTTGATTAGACAACTCATCTTAATGCGCAGAGTAGAAGGTTTTGTCTTAAAACTTGAAGAAAACAAATCTAAATATAATATATTGTTGTTTGATCTGAAAGTTGGTGATCAAATTCACCTGTTAAGATACGGCACAGATTCAAAGGGAAATTAAAAATTGTAGACTGGTACAGATTGTTAGCTGCAAAATTCGTCGTCAGCTTTTTTTTTTTCTTTTCTTTTCTTAATAATAATTGCATTATAAATTAAGAAACTACAAAATTCAGAACAAACAATCACGATGCATACAACGACCCAATCTAGCCAACGACAGATTTTAATGAAATGTTTAAAGTGTATGCTATGATCTAATAAAAGGAAGACAAAAAGATGCACAGCTAATCAAGCATTCAAATGACTCTTTCAAATACATCATTATAAGCTTGTGCCGACACATTAATAAGCTTAAAATTAATGTAATTAAGAATTTGTCTCAAAATGGTTAATTACTTGAGAAAAAAATATATATATAAATGAGCGATTATTGGACTTGATATAATAAGTCCACATATCAATTTATAACTATTATTTGTGTCACCCACTAATTATTATTGCCTTCCATACTTGTGAAAAATCAAATTTAGATTTAGTATTTGCATTAGAAAAAAACATTTAGCATTGGCAAAGTGCTTTATGAGTGGATATTGTTTAATTGAAGCTAATAATTCGTCTGACTTTTTTTTTGAAAGAAAAAAGTGTGTTGGATTAAGGCGGAGAAAGTCGGCTCTCCCGCACTTTTTGCCTCTTGAGGACAAGTCAGAGCCCAATTTAACAAGGTAGCGATACTAGATAAGGAAACTTGTGGTGATCTTGCTATCTTGTTATTAATTATGTCATAAAGGACAAAAAAAGATATTGAATCTATTTTGCAATTGTGACAATTGATTTGAAGTCAAAAAAGCATTTTCAATCTGTATTCGATATGTGAGATAAGACCCAGAGAATGTAAAAACCAAACATTTTGGGGTAAATAACTAGTTTTTTAAAGTAAGTAGACGTAGTTTTTTGAAATTGTTAATGAGTAATGTATTAATGTTAATCGGGCTATGTATAATTTATCAGTTTATCAATAAATCAATAATAAATAAATGATAACGTAGTGGTCATCAATAATCAAAGGCATGATTTATTTTTAATGGAAAATAAAACTAAAAGGGTATTTTTTTAATGCAAAAAAAAAGAGACAAAAAAGGTATATTTTAAATAAACCTCAAACATATAAGGCATGTATGGTGAAGAAGATTAGACAAGATTTGATTAAATTAAATCTTAATACTTTATTTAGTGAAAAACTTTAAAAGAATGAATTAGATAAGCTCTTATCCAGTCTATGCTATCCCTTACTAAAGCATGTCATTAAACACAAACCTTGTATATTATGAAAATTTTAAGGACATATTTGCAAAAATTATAAAAAAACTTGGGTTCAAACTATAATTTTTACAATTAGAGGGTAAAAAAAATTTTTTTGGACATGAAGGAAAATACTTCTAATAATTGTTTTTTACCCCTTTGATCTTTAAAATTACAATTGGATCCTCATTTTTGAATTTTTTTTGCAAAAATGTCCCTACATGCCCTGATAACACTACACCAAATATAATTGTATCTCAAACTATTTAATATTGTTCTATCTAAGCACCAAACGGTATCGTAAGGTATAAAATGGTAAATAACCCCTCTACTCATTTAGGAGAGGTATTATTTCAAATTAAGCACTATGGGATATTGAAGCATGAGTACCGTATTGGAATTGAGATCTTTTGGTGAGAAAGTTTGTTAGTAGTTAGCCTGGCAGTTGTTAGTTAGTTGTCAGTAGAAGTTTGTTACACGTGCCATTAGCTGATTAGTCAAGTTAGTTAAAAACTGTAAATACCGTCTTATTTATTCTGTAACCACAACAAAATTCAGTAATTAGAGTTTTCTGATTTCTCTCTATCTTTGTCCTTTCTGCTCACTCTCTCTCTACTCTCTTTCGTTAGTTTCTATCTAAAGAATGCTTGAACATTACGATTGATTACGGACTCCAATTATTCATTGAATAATTGATATTAATTTTATACAAATTATCTCCAGTTTCTTGTCTAATATTTTACAATCAATGTCAACATTTCCAAGTCAAAGTTCAGCTTTATAAGTGGGAATTATGAATACATGGAGAATTCACGGGTAAAAAAAACGTAATTACCGTTTCAATACATATATATATATATATATATATATATATATATATATATATATATGAATAACATAATATAGACAGGGGCGGGATTGTCAGAAAGGGAGAGACGACAGAACTAACAAAGTAGAACAAAAAAAGATGTAAAATTTTAAGAGGAGAAATACAAATTTTATATACCGACTTGAAAGAAAAATCTCTTGAATATATCTCCTCCATCTCCCTCCGATTATAATTCTAAATAATTTAATGATATGGCATGTTCTTAAAAGTTAACTAAAATCATTGAATTCTATAGACAGAATTAGACAAAAAGGCCATTTTAAACAACTTTCTATAGATAACAGGGTGCTTCAAATGGTTTTGAAAAATTAGAAGGAATTTTAAATTAAGGTATATAATTCAAGGAGAATTTATAAAAATAATCAAAAAAGTTTTATTGGGATGACCACCCTTTCTTGTCCATAGATGGCTCTGTTCTTGAATATGGACGTATCAAGTGGTTGATGCAAGTGGGTCCGGTTGTCCAAGTGGGATTAACATAGTATAGTGATTAGTGAATTTTAAGTCAAGCAACATTTTTAGGCCATAGTGAGGCGCCCACGAAGGGCATTTACTGTGAATGTGAGTGTTTGAGGAAGAGATAAAAAGCTCGATGGGTGCGCCCGCTTTGAACCACTCCATTGGGTTTAAACGATGAGATAATTGATGACTTTTATAATATTGGTGCTACAAAACTTTTGCTACTTTTTTGGCAAGTTGGCGAGAGAAAAGGAACATGGTCCTTAATCATGTGCTTCGTTGAGCAGGTTAGGGCTGAGACGAGAAGAGGAAGGATAGACAGGATTGGAGAGATTTATACATGGGATGAAATTGCAAATATGAGTTGTTTGTCACTCTTATTTTTAGGGGTGATCTGAAAGAATGCTCTCGAAAGAGCTAACCCTTTGTAATTATGCTAAGCAACTAACGTTAAAAGGTATTATTTTGTTACATTTAATCAATACAATTAGCCTGTTCGATATTAGTTGGTTCTAACCAACTTTTTAATTAGAAACAATGTAAAGTTCTTACACACCATTGTACAAGCAAAAAAGTTACTACAATATAAAGCTCTCATATACTATAATGTTTACAATTTTAACCAATAGTTTTAACTACTATACCAAACACCTCAATGTTGTTTAATTCTATTTATGTAGTAGTAATTACTCTATATAGCAACATAAGGTGTTGGATCTCATTTTTTTGAAAATAAAAGTTAAAATAAAAATGCCCTTTTGCTCCATTTATGGTTTTCAAACCATTATAAACACCTATTACTATTAAGTAATATATTATACATGGCGTGTTTAGCATTATTTTTGCATATACTTTTAAGCAATGAAAAAAAAACATATATCGTTTTTTAGTTCATAATTAGTATCAAAATAAAGTTTTTAGGGCGTTTGATATGGTAATGACAACTATTGATTAAGATTATTTTTACTATAACATATAAAATTTTTATATTATAATAACTTTATTTTTACCGCTCTTTACGAAACAGCATATTTACATGCTCGGACTGGATAATTCGTGCAAACATGTATTGCAGAATAGGTATACATCCAGTCAGGACAAGAACTTACATGTCGTGAAAGCCATCAGACTAATTAAGGAAGTCACAAACTTTTTTAAGTTGGGCAGAAAATAAAAATAAAAGAAATAAATAATGCCCATTTAAAATTTTGTATTATTATATAAGAGCATATATATTCTTTTTTTGTTAACAGTTTTTTAAAAAATTAATATTCATCAATGTGGCTCCACCAAAGCTTTAGTTGGTAAATATATTAATGCCGACATTTAATTAAGATTTCAAAGGCTGAGAAAGTGGATAAATTTGGAATTAAGTCCTATACACTTCAACTCAAATAATACAGAGAGTTTCTATTAAATAATAGAGAAAAAAAATACAATTCTTGCACAAGCATCAATTACAAATCAGAAAAAAAAAAAAAAAAAAAACAGATAAAGAAAAAGTCAAAATCCATCAAAATACACATTAATATACAAATTTTTCCATGATCAATTCTCTTGGAAAATTTTGCAGCGGCAATTAGGGCAAGAATTATTGTGTACGGACCACGCGGCAATGCAAGCTTGGTGGTAGACATGGCCGCAAGGGACTTGCCAGCCACTTTCACCCGGTTGGAAGGCTTCCATGCAAACCGAGCACATGTCGTCTGAGGCCGCGGCCTCGACGGTCGGCATGCCGAGGACGATCAAGCTGTTCGACGCCACCGAGGTCCGAGGGCTCGCAATATCTTGCGGCAGCGTGAGTGCCTCGTCCAAATCAAAGCTCATTTCAATGGGACAGTTTGGTCGCGAAGTACCTATCGCATCCATATTATGGAACTGAACAGAGACCAATTGATTTTTGGAGGTTTTGGTAGTTTTATGTACAAATCGAAATAATCGATCGAAATTATATGGAGTGGTGAACCTGGATAAGCACATATATATATATATATATATATATATATATATATGTATGTATGTATATGTATATGGGAGCAAAAAAGTGCAGTTTTGGATGAGATTTTCGTTGTAACAGGGCGGCCTTCTGTTTTGACCATATAAGGCAAGAACCCAGCCCTAGCTTTTTACTGCTCTCTCTCTCTCCATTTTTTTTTTGGGGGGGGTCTCTATCGTTGGAGACTTTTTCTACAATTGTTTTGTATATTCAGGATTGTGCACGCCATAGGGGCTGGCGGTGGAATAAATTAGTATATGAATTTGTTCGTACGATAGTAACTTAATTTGAATTGACTTCTCCTGCGACGCGATCTATTACATAAGCGTGCCCTTAGGGCCGGGCCCGGCCCAACCCACTTTTTATTCAGGCTAAAACAGAAAAATTATTGGGCTCGGACCGGCCCGTTTTGTTACACCTCTATTTGGGTCAATTTGAGAAATACCAGTTCAGCATGATATTGTTTTTCAATTTCATTATGTCTATCACGAAGTTTGAAATATACTAGTTTTAAATAATATAAAAGCATGATTAATTACAATTATTTTAGGTTAGGGTTAGACAAATATATATTATCTAAAGATATTTTCGTCTTTTTATTTAAGAAAAATGGTATGAATCACATGAGCAGAAAAAATTATAGAACACAATAATGATAGTGAAAAGAGTAGTATACCACCTAATTTACTTCCTCTAATTTCCATTCTTATTTTCTAGGGCTAATGAGACAAATGACTTAATGTTTATTGAATTAAAATATGACTCTAATTTGTAAATATTCTACATCTGTCCTAAAATGATATAATTAAAATAATTACTATATAATTATATAGCACAAAATACAATATCATTAAAATAATTACTACGTAATTAAAAATATTTTTAAGATATTTTGAATATAGTGTTGAACTTGATTTTCATAACAATAATTTAGTGATGTATTGTAATTTTTTCTATCGTTATTATGTATAATTTCTTGTATTAAAATTATTTTTCTCAAATCCAAACATAAAAAAAAAAAAAATTATTTTTCCCAAATATAAATATCTACCCCTAACATGTTTTTCGGCTGACGTCTCTCAATCACTATTTTCTCTTTTTGTTGTTTGATTTACCGATTCATTTATTTATTTATTACATTTTAAATATACATTTACAACTTTTTTCTTTTAAAATTCTCGCCACCTGTTGAACCTATTAAGTGCACAGTTTGCCCTGGTTCAGAATGAACAGTTTGAGAATGTTGCAAGATACATTTCCAAGTCTTTTGACTGCTGCTGGAATCCATGATATGATCGACATTACAGGTTTGTAAACCAAGATCAAAGACCCTTTTGCCTTGGCATGTAAAATAGATTGCAACAGACCAAGGCGCCAAGACCCGAAAAAGCATTGTATTTTTTTTTTCTTCAGTTACTCTTTATGACTGGTTTTTCTTTTGGCAGGGACTTCCATAGAGGCAAAAAATGTGCAAGAAGCGATGAATTCGGCGTACCTTTTGCGATCACGGCGGACTCGACGACGTCGGAGATGATAAGTGAGAGGGACAGCAGGGATCAAATATGGGTTAGCGTGGAAGAGGCAATGGCCATTGTCAAGTAGGAGCTAACGAATTGAAATGATGTCTATCTTCATTTCCTCATCAGAAAAAAATTGTGATACAAAACAGAAAATTAGTAAATTTGAGTCCATATTTAGTTTTGTGTTTTATTAGAATCTTTTTTTATTAATTATCATTGGGATTAGGATGCTTATCTATTTTAGGATTTATTAGAATTAAGATTTATAAGTTGAAAATTACATGTTATGTCACATTTTTAAAAAATGTGTTCAAAAGTGTGCTACATGCTACTACTCATATTACTTTTTTAAAATAATCAGTCTGAGTTGTTTAAATCTTTTTTTTTTCAACTAATTTAAATAGATAAATCTTAACATTCTATAGTCAACTCTCTTTTTCTCTCTTATCAGTACAAAAAATTTGACTTTTCATCACAAGAAACATTTCGTAATTAAAACCCTCCGAGCTAAAAGTTTTAGTTACAACAAAAATTAAACCAAAGTTCATGACTAATTACACATTAATCTCAATATTTTGTTGTGAATAAAAATTTTACTAAAAATTATTATGATTAAAAGTCTAGTTTTTTGTAGTGAATCTCTATCAAAATATGTTTTAGTGACATAACAAGTTTCAAACATTTGTGGTATTTATAAACAATAAGTTTGAAAAATTAAATTAATAAAAATTTTTAGTTTATAAATAAGTTAGGATTTAAAAATCTATATAATAAGGCTTTTTTTAATTCAGTTCAATATATGTTCACGAAATATAAATTTCAGAGCTATTGTAAAGAATTTTTCGTTCGGTTACTCCAAATTTTGGTTGATTTTTTTTTTTTTTTCCGCTCATTCTTTTATCTTCTTTCTTTTTCGGCAAAGTTTTGTTCTTCTACTATTGGGGTACTTTTCCACCATCTCCAAGTAACGCCTTATATGGTATTTGAAAAGATGATAAAAACCGTTAGTTAGAACCATTTTTATTGTAGTATGTGAGAATTTTACATTGTAGTGATTTTTTTATTGTTACTATAACATGTAAAAGATTTACACTATTTATAACTGAAAAGGTTCCCGTCACTCTTCCAAGCACCCTCTTAATTAATGGGTCCAAGACTGAAAGTATTAACTTAAGATCAAATTAATAAAATATTTTGTAATTTCAACTAAATTTTTAAGTTAAAAAACCTATAGCATACAAAAGCTTTTTTTTTGTGTTAATTTTTTGTTTTTTATTTTGCTGCGCGTGTGGGAATTTTACTCATAGCAAGTGTCAAACAAAAATAAAGCCAAGCACTAATGGAGAAACGATGCGGTGGCGCTTCCACGAGAGGCTGCGGATTCTATGGGATATAATGACGTTCTCTTGACATTCTTTTATTTCTTGTCTTAAAAAAAATGTTATGTTGACTTTAACATGTTAGAATAAAAAAAATATATTGTTCTGGCATGTCAAGTTTTACGTTGGACCTTACGTCAAAGGTCTAAAAAGTATAGCTAATTATTATACTGTGCTAAGCCGTTAGTTTTACGGTGCATCAAGATTGAATGTTAACATGATTTAATCATTTTTGTTGCTAACGTGTCAACAATATTTGCATCAGTAAAGCTCAATTTCTATGCTCAATTTATTTTTTTAAACAACAATACTATAACGTATCTGTCAACACCACGTGCTGATACAGAATGGGACTCACAAATGGAGTGTTTATCACAAAGATTTATCTTTTTTTAAAATATGCTTGATTAATTCTAGTTCTACACATACCAAAAAGGGTGTTTGGCAGTGGTAGAAACTACTCAGTTCTCACCACAATCTCAGTTATAAATAGTATAAAGCTCTTATATGTTACAATAACAATAAAAAAATATGCTACAGTATAAAACTCTCACATGCTACAGTAAAAGTGGTTCTCACCACCTTTCCAAACACTCTAAAAATAACCATTCGAAACCGTGAGAGACGAGACTAGAGATGCACGTGGCGTGGAACTCTAGGAGATCAAGAAACAAAACATCCAAAATTAGGATTAAAACCCCTATAATTAAAATAGCAAAAGTAAATGTGGATTCCGACTTATTTTATTATATATGCTCAATGATTAACAATCTTAATCCTTGATTTCCCATTACCCTTCCTACCAATAAAGTAGGGCCTTGGAATTGGAACCAACCTTAAAATAGAAAAAATTAAAATAATGATGCACCAAGGCAAACCCAGATGGGACGCATGGCAAGCCACTTTTAACTTTTAATTAAATTAAAATCAATTAAGAGAAAGTTTAGCTCATCCAAAGTGTTCCCCTTTTTTTTGGGTTAATTAAAGTGCTTTCTTTTTGTTGCCATTACTGAGTTTCCTTTTTCAAACAGGTTGGTGATTCGAGGAAAAAAGGGGGAGATATGCACATAATCCATTTCATATTTAGTTTGTTTGGTCGAAACATTTATTCCTTGCTAATGAAGGTCTCAATAATACTATTGTATGTTCGTATCTAGATAGTTCATAAATAATGTACAAAACTTTATATTGATCAGTTTTGATGTAACTTTTTCTCTTCCAATTGTCAAGAAGTGCTTTTTGCAGAACAATAGAGACATTATTAAGATATAAAAAATACTACATTTATTTTTTCTGTATGTTCAATTCTCCTTTTCAAAAAAAAAAAAAAAAAAGAGCTTGTAAATGAAATGAAACTTAGGGTTTATTTGGTGCACACATTTAGAATTGTGTGATTTAAAACTTTATATTTAAACTGTACGTTTTAAACTATATGTTTAAACTGTGATTTTGAATTGACATTTGGAATGTAAAAGTTCAAAAAGAGAATAATGGTTTAAGACGAGAGCTGATGTTTGAAAAATTATAGTTTATTAAGTAGAACAATAATGAAAATAGTTTTACCGTTAAAAAATGATTCAAAACTATCTGAATTTAAAGAGAGCAAAGTTTAAATTTTGTGTGTTTTAGTTAGTTTAAAACAACTTTTATGATTTAAAATCGTCCTTGATTTAAAACCTATACACCAAATACCATATTAATAAGATCAAAGTTGAAATTAAGTTTTTCCATGTAATATGTTGACGCATAGAACTCGCTGAAAAAACTAAAAAAGAAGTAAAAAGGGAAAAAGAAGAAGAAGAAGAAGAAGAAGAAGAAGAAGAAGAAGAAAAGGAGTAATACTGGAGTAGTGTGCAAGGAAGACTAACTGGAGGGTTTGGTCTCAATAGACACACTGATCAATCAATTTTAAACAACAAAAACACAAAAGAAAAATAAACCAAACGATAATAATCAAATCAATTTTCACTTGACAATTGCCTTTACCAGATAAAACACACAAAAAAAACCGTTTTCTCTGCCATCTTTTTACCAAAGCGTCGCTCTTCCATTGATCATATCTTTTGCGTGCTCATCAAAACGAGGTCAATATAGTCATTTCAGGTACAAACTTGGGATCTCCACCACTTGTGGAGCCCGGAGAAAATACCCTCCCTCGTGGCCGACACGTGTCCGTGGCCAATATCTCCCTCACGATAATTGATTAGCTGCTTTTCCACGGACAGCCGTTTGATGAGACTCAGCCCGGCGCATGACACGTCGTTTTGCTGCCGCTCTTCCATTGTTCACATCTTTTGCATACTCATCAAAACGAGGTCAATATAGTCATTTCAAGTACAAACTCCGGAGTATCCAACACTTGTGGAGAAAATGCCCACCCTTGTGGCCGACACGTGTCCTAGGCCAATATCTCCCTTATGATAATTGACTACCTGCTTTGCCACGGACAGCCGTTTGATGAGACTAAGCCCGGCGCATGACACGTCGTTTCGGTGTTTGGTAGCTTTGATCCACTTCCAAGGGCCCCACAGTGGCCTTTGGATCCTGGTGGGACCCGTTAACGATGCGGTGGGTCCCCATCTAAACGCTCGAACCAATAAATCTGGGGGACGTAGCGGCCGTCCGATCTAACTTTTTGTTTGATCATGGAAAGAGAAGGACAACTTACCACGTGGCAGTTGAATAGGCTCCGGCTTCCTAGTTCATTTAATTGTAAAAAATGAAAAGAATATGAAAACTCTTCATCCAATTCTTTAGCGCTTTTCTGTGCCCATGAAATAAACGTCAAGCTCTACCTAATGTCTGGGTCCCACGTCCTGCAAGCACGACACCTGGCTATACGGTGATGTTGTACCATTGCTGGTCCCACCTCATGTGTCCCCTAGATTCCTTGTGACAGACTTTTCAATCCAGTAGATCCCAGTTCATTGTAGCATTAAAATCTCGCCAAATGAAACATGCCACATGGAAATTTAATAACTACAATATGTAAAAAGACTAGAATGCAGGGAAAAAAAATGATTCAGCTGCAGTGGATAATTTCCCGTTCACAGAAAGGGCCTGTGAGTGGGTATTTGGGGGAAGGACAAGAGACCAGCGTGGCACCGATTGATCGAAGAAGGACACGTGGTGGTGAGCACAAAGTGAAAAGAGTACGACATTGCGATCAATCAATCAAATTACATGCCTCTTTTCCTTTCCTTTCTCCTCAAAATGCCACACAATCTCCTCACACGTGTCGCCCTCGCAGCTGTCTCCTCCTCCTTATTTTATCCCATCGCAACTGCTTCTGTCTCCTCTCTTCTCTCTCTATCTCTATATTCTCTCTCTAATCAGCTTCCTTACATGGAAACCTTGGAGAACGAGCAATTAGAACGAGTCGACTCAGCAGTGGCTGACCTAGAATTGGCGTCCACGAGTTCGGGCCTCTCGTCGGTGCTCGCCGCCGACGATTCCAGAAGCACCACGAGCTCCTGCGACGTTTCCATGACGAGCAGCAGCTCCGGTGAGTTTCCGGTTATTCCGGTGTCGGAGGTGGTGGTTCGTAGGCTACTGGAATCCTCCCCGTCCGGCGATACAACCGCAGAGGAGAGTGCGACGGCGGTGACGGCGCCGTTGCCGTCGCCAGGGAGGCAGAAGTGCGTCGGGAGGAGCAACAAGGGCGTGAGCTGGGGGATTACTTCGGTGATCGGGAGGCGGAGAGAGATGGAGGACGCGGTGGCCGTCGTTCCGGGCTTCGTGTCGCGGGCTTGCGATCATGTCGGTGGTTGTACGGCTCCGGGTTCTAGAACCTCCGGCGAGATCTCGGCTGTTCATTTCTTTGGCGTGTACGACGGTCATGGTGGCTCTCAGGTACCCTCCATTTTTTTAAAAAAATTTAATTTTATTACTTTATTTTTTTATGATTTTATAATTTAAAATTACACGACCATGAAGTTCGGTAAGTCCACAAAATTAGAAATTGTATCGATAAGAAAGGCGGTGACTTCTTCTATATAAATATTAAGATATATATAGGAAAATTTTGAATTTTAGGTGTTAATAAATACATTATTTATTTAATTATTTATTGCTTTCAATTGAAACTAAATAGAAACGCAAACGTGATAGTAATGGTAAGGGTTTTTTTTTTTTTTTTTTAAATGTAGAAATGATGAGTATTTGGTTTTGTTTTTAAAACAAGTGAAAATATTTTTGGTTTGAAAAATAAAATTTTTTTAAAGATTATGATAAGAGTGTTTTTATAAATTTTATCTTAAAAAATATGTAAAAATATTTTTAAAAATTTCAAAAACAAAACTAAAAGGGCTGGTATTTTTTTTTTTATGTTGTTCTCTGAAAAAAAAGTTAATATATTTTTCAACTCATATTTGAAACGTTTCGTACGCTTATAGTGGTCCATGTTAAGAGGAGTTGGGCATTGGGCATTCGCTAATACGCGAGTAGCTCTTCTGAGCCGTCGGATTAGATGAATCTCCATTCAAACTTGACCTCATCCCACAGATGAGCGTGAACAGTTCCTGTACCTTTTACTATTTTCCTAGGAAGGTAATTACGGCGGGCTCCGTTTGTACAGGACACGTGTCCTCAAAATATTCACGCCGATTGGGAATTTCGGAATGAGCTTTGCTAGCGTCACTTGCTTGTGTAGCAGTGATCGTCACAGACGCATGTCATCACTGGCGTACAATGACGATGACAATCGTATTTGGACCCACCGTGGAATTATAAGCACCACAGAGTATCTGGCAACCTGACTTTTTTTTTTTTTTGGTTATCTTGAATATAAAAATTTGAAAAATCTCCATAATTGATCAGGCACGTAATTTTTTTAAGGGGATTAGGCACGTATGTTTTCGTCTGTTGTTGAGTATTTTAATATATAAAAATTAATTAGTAAAATAAATAAGTAATAGAATTGATCAAGAGGTTCCACTTTTGTTGGAGGCGAAAAGGGCAGTAGGGACCACAGCTTCTTTTGGTACGCCTGCGTGTAATTGATATACAGTGGCGGTGGGTTCCCAATGGGGTCTAACTTTTTGTTAATTTTCTTGGGAGAAATTGATTGTGCCCTCTGCTACCAACGATCGTGTCACTATCACCTTGAAAAGAGGCTTTTTTTTATTTATGGTGGTCACCTCAATTCTATGTGGCACACAGTATGTAGGAATCAGTGATAGAAAGCAGCGTTTTAATTTGTTTTCTTTTTTAACTTTCTGCATAGTTATTTTTATTCTGAAAAATAAAGGGTTTTTGTTTCACGTGTAATAATGTTTCCTATCTGGTAGGTGATGTTGTCGTTTTGAGGCCAGTGGGAATAATGGACTGACATTAGGATACAGCTGTCGTAGGCAAAGTTGGTACGAAGAAAGTAAATATAAGCCAGAGATTTTTTTTTTCTTTCCCTATAATTATAAGGGATCCATGGCTTGACACATGCTTGGAAGGCGGGCTCTCTTTTTTTCTCTTCTCTAAAAAAAAAAAATAATAATAAGAACAATAATAGATTTGGATCAAGATTTGAGTGTACCACCAGTACAGCAGTACTATAAAATTTTTAATTAACATATATGGCGTGTCCCAAACTCCCAATTTTAGCTTGCATAAGTTGAATTTTTTTCCACGCGGCTCACACCAGCATTTTTGTTGACACCCAAGTACTCAATTCAGTCACACAGAACTTCTACTTGGAGGATAAATTTACATTTCTGATATCACTTTTGTCTTTTTGTTTTTTTGTTATGGGTCTGTCTCTAGTCCTTTAGAAAGGCCCATCTCATATTGTAGTATGTAGAAATAAGGAGTGTATTTAATATAATGGACTTTAAAATATATAAAAGATTGGTCTGCGATGTAACTTTTTGTTGTACCTATAGAAAGTCATTGCACATTAACTTCATGCCACTTCAGGCTAGTTCAAGTGATTGAATGCGTGAGTGTGTGGCTCAAGATTTAAATAGTGGGAGCTATAAACCCACACCATATATAAAAAAAATGTCTTGTTACATTGTCCACTTCTATATATATTATATGTAGGACGGGTCCGTAGTGAACAACTTAATCCTTTGCCTCTTTTTATTCTACAGCGAATGGCATAACCACGATTTTATTATATTTCCCACATCATTGTGTAGCACTCACAATAGACAATGATATTTAGTTATATTACCTCAAGTGAATTACCAACATGGAAAGACTTTGGGAATGCATGTATTAAATGCAACACATGGGTTTTGATTTATAGGTGGCTAAATTTTGTGCTGAGAGGATGCATGAAGTGATAGCAGAAGAATGGACTCGGGAGAGGATTGCTGATTATGAGTGGCAGAGAAGGTGGGAAACTGCATTCTCCGTTGGTTTTGAGAGAGCTGACAATGAGGTCATGTCGGAGACAGCTGCGCCGGAGATGGTTGGATCGACTGCAGTTGTTGTGGTCCTATCTGGTTGCCAGATTATTACATCTAATTGTGGAGACTCCAGGGCAGTTCTTTGTCGAGGGACTCAAACAATCCCCTTGACTGTCGATCAGAAGGTCATATTAGAAACTCCTATACCATTTTGTATGATTATAGGTACATGGATTTAAATGCTCAACAGTATTTCTGAAAATGTCATGCAACTCTGTGATGTAAAAGATTTAAAGCATTTCTTAGTTAATGGCTTAAAAGAAGTTTCAAAATGTTTTGAAACAATGTGGAGAGTCAATTATATCCTGTTGCTAAAATGTTGAGAAATGCTTTCTTTATGTAGCAACTTTATTTTGTGATAAAGTTTAAGAACATGGTTTTTTTTTTCATCGCTGCTTCTACAGCCAGATAGAGAAGATGAACTCATGAGAATTGAAGGAGAGGGAGGGAAAGTCATTAACTGGAATGGTGCCAGAGTATTTGGAGTTCTTGCCATGTCCAGAGCCATAGGTCTTCACCTCTCTTCTTTCTTTGTTTCCAATCTCCTATATGGCTATTTTCATTACTTTAGACCCCCAAAGATTGCTGACATTACTAGAGAATTCAAATGCTGAAAACTTTCCCTTTGCAGCGATTTTCAATAGTCAATTAGATCAGGATTAATGAGTGTGATTATGTCTGCAAGAAAACTTCTTTGAAGTTGAGTGTATCAAATAACATGTCACCTTTTATTGCCTTATATTGTCACAGAGAAAAGCATTGTTCTCTGTATGTTTTTTTATAGACGAGAGAACAAGGAAATCTAGGAACTGTAAGAGAAATAAAGATACTTATAGGTAGATTCCGGTGCTTCCTTGGGTCCGATAGATTTTTCACCATACCAGAAAGCTTGTCCAATGTTTGAGCTATATTTTACTTTAGCTATCAGCCAGCTAAACCACTGTTTTCCTGCTGATGTATGGTACTATATCGGTTCGGGTGGTTATATATCCCGCTATCGAGTATGTCCCAAATCTTCTTGATATTTCGCTATGACTTGTCCAGCTGATTAATTCATCATGTTCTATGCTATAATCATGAATCACTCATGATTGTTTTAATTTCAGAGACTATTTGCTGGAGGAGATGATCTTCATAATCTTGGTAGTTTCTCAAACTGATCTTAACATGAAAATGAGATCCTTTTCACCGCTGTCGTGCATTTTGTTTCAAAACGTTGAAATTAATTTCTGATGATCTTGTTCACAGTCCCATGATAATCATTAAGGGATTTTTTGCTTTGGCATAAAAACTAGATATTCAAGCTGGGCTAATGGCTATCATTTTGCTTCGGTATTTTTTATCCGGAGGTAGGACTGACAGTTGCCAGTGACATGGTCCTGCACATAAGACTAACTAACCAGCTTGTGCATAACTACTTTATATTTTACTTTTCAGCAGTTAAAAGTGAAATTCTTCTCATGTCACACACAATAATCTCATGTTACTTATTGAACAGTGGAAATGTTTCAGGTGATCGGTATCTAAGACCATGGATAATTCCAGTGCCTGAGATTACTTTCACGACGAGGGGTGATGAGGACGAGTGCTTGATTTTGGCAAGTGATGGGCTTTGGGATGTCATGACCAACGAGGAGGTTGGAGAGGTGGCTCGTCAACTTCTAAGAAGACGTCGTAGGTCCATGTTGAATAGCAGTACTGATGATCAGATATCTCCAGCACAATTTGTGGCTGACAGTCTCACCGAGATTGCGTATGGAAGGAACAGTTCTGACAACATTTCTGTAATTGTTGTTGATCTCAAATCCAAGAGAAAACGCCCGCCAAGACAATGAAAAAGGGGTGGGGTATTGAGAATGAAAAGGCAAAAAAAAAAAAAAATGGTCTCAATCTGTTTCTCTCTGTCTCACATGAAAATGCCAGCTGATCTATTTCACCCTGTTCGATGAGGGGCGAGGGCAGGATTGATCTAGTGAAGTCTGTTGGATCAACGGAGACAAAATCACAACCAAGAACTGAAATAAACATGTAGAGCAAAAAATAAGGACACTAAAGTTTTTACCAAGGTTTGGACAAGAAAGTCCTACGTCTTCGTTGAGCTACCCATAAGAAGCTCGATTTCACTAAATTCATATTTGAGGACACCCTCAAGCCTCACCACTCAATTACAGAGAATACCCCAAATGACAAGAAACAAAACCCTAGAAACCCAACCATTGTGTTTCTAATGGAAAATACCCAGTGAGAGAATAATCCTCACAGCCCCCTCAGATTTCCCTCACTCTAGAACGCAAGAAACTCTATTCTTTCAGCTTTCTCTCTCAATCGTCTCTCTCAAGATTCTCTCTCTGTGCAGCTTGTAACCCAAGAACAGTCGAATATGTTCTGTTTTCACTCATCTAACCCTACTTCGAACATAACACACACACATATATATATATATATATATATATATATAAGTTTAGACCAAATCTAACAAACTATAAGAAATGCATCTTCTACGTGTACGGTTCAGGACAGACTTGTTCACATACTAAAATGTTGCCGTTTCCTGACTGGAGAAAACACTTTCTTCTATGTTGTCGTTGTGTGGGAATTACACCAACAAATTCCATCTTAATTTCCATCAAAGACGACAATAAAAAAAAAACTTTATCTTCAAGTGGGGGTCGTGGCTCGGTCTTGAGTCTTCACGTTTTTCCTATTCCAAGTAAGTCCAGACATTTCTAAAACTTGTTGGTAGGAGTCACCTTGGTGGCTATATCTACAAGATTATCTGTCGTGTTTATCTTCTCCAATAAAATCACTTGTTCTTCAACCTTCTCTTTGATAAAATAGTGCCTGACATCGACATGTTTGGTTTTTTTCATGATAAACTGGATTCTTGCATAGATGAATTGTTGACTGACTATTTAAAAATATTGTTGCTGTCCCTGTCAACACATTCAACTCTTTCAATAATCCTTGCAGACACATAGTGTCTTTAAAACCTTCAACTCTAGCTATATATTTGGCCTTTGTACTTGACAAAGCTACAATAGGCTGCAATTGTGATTTCTAGCTAACACAATTCCCAGCTACAGTCATCATTATGCAAAAGTTGACCTTCTTTTATCTCTATCACTTGCAAAGTTAGAGTCTACAAAACCATCTAGAGTAATAATGTTGGAGTTAACCTTATAAACCAGGCCATAGTTCAAAGTACCATTAACATATTTTAATAACCACTTTACTGATAACCAGTGCTCTCCACTAGGGTTAGACATATATTTACTCAAAACATTAACTGCATAGGCTAAATCTGGCCTAATACAGATCATAGCATACATTAGGGACCCTATAGCATTAGAATAAGGAATTTCAGACGTCTTTAACGTCCCTTCTTCAGTTACAGGTGACTGTGCAGAGGATAAAATAAATTGCCCTGCCATTGGAACCTTTACAAGCATAGCCTGATTCATAACAAATTTTTGAACCACCATTTGTAGGTACTGTTCTTGTGACAAACAAAGCACATCTTCTTTCCTATTTCTCTTAATATCAATGCCCAAAATCCTTCTAGTAGCCCCTAAATTCTTCATTTTAAATTCTAAACAAAGCATTTTCTTGATTTCCTTTATCGTACTTGCATCCCTGCTTGTGAGCAACATATCATCTACATACAACAATATGTAGATTGCCTTTTCAGTGTTAGAATTCATATAATATAGACATGAATCATATTCACTTCTTTTAAAACCCAAGCTAACTACATATTGATCAAATCTTTTATACCACTGATGTGGGGACTGTTTCAGACCATACAATGATTTGTTTAAAAGACATACTTTATTCTCAGCCCTTTTGACTTCAAAACCTGGGGGTTGTTTCATATATATAGTTCATTTAGGTCACCATGTAAAAAAGCGGTTTTTACATCTATTTGTTCAAGTTCCTAATCAAATTGAATAACCTAAGCAATAATAGTCCTAATGGTTTTATACTTAACCATAGGTGAGAAAATTTTAGTAAAATCAATACCTTCAATTTGAGTAAAACCTTTAACAACTAATCTAGCTTTATATCTAACAGGTTCACAGCCACGGATCCTTCCTTAATTTTATAATTCCATTAACAATCCATAGGTTTTTGTTTCTTATGATTATTAACCAAAATCCAAGTTTTAATTTTTATGAGAGAGTCCATTTCTTCTTCCATAGCATTTTGCCACTATTTCGCATTATCATAAGTTAATGCTTCCTCATAAGACTTAGGTTCTAAATTTTTAACCTCTTGAGTAGAACTTAAAGCATATGCTATAAGATTACCTCCCTCATATCTACTAGGCGGTTTGATTTCTCTTCTGGCTCGATCCTTGACAAGCACATAGTCACTCAAATCATGCTCAATTGTAGGTTGTTGTTCAGGTTCAATTTCTGTCTTGGGAATTTTATCTGAAGTGTCATCAGGTGGGACTTCATGTTCTTGTTGTTGAGTTGTTTCTAGAGAGTTCATTTTCACCACCTCAAGATGCAGCTCTTGAGTGGATTTAGCTCCTTCACCTACATGAAAAGGAGCAATAGCAGTACCTTTTTCCCTTTTTAAGTAAGGCATATAATTTTCATTAAAGATCACATCCCTACTTATTACAATTTTAAACTTAACACCTTCTCTTATGCAGAGTCTATATTAACCCCCTCGGGATAGCCAAGGAAAATGCACATTATAAATCTAGGTTCTAACTTTCCTTTTTTTTGGTGTACATAGGCAACACAATCAAATACCCTAAGATGACTTAGGTTGGGAGGTTTTCCACTCCACAATTCTTCAATGGTCTTTAAACCTATTGGTTTACAAGGAGACCTATTTATTAAATAACACGTTGTACTCACTGCTTCTCCCCAAAAATGCTTATTTAACCTAGAACTAAATAACATGCATCTAATTCTTTCCATTAAGGTCCTATTCATTCATTCAGCTATTCCGTTTTGTTGAGGTGTTTTCATTACAGTTCTATGCCTCAAAATACCTTTCTTAGCACAAAATTGAGTGAGCAGTTCATGGCAAAACTCCATGCTATTATCTGTTCTAAGGGCTTTTATCTTTCTATAGGTTTGATTTTCTACCAACACTTTCCATAGTTTAAACTTCTTAAAGCACTCATCCTTAGCTTTTAACCAAAATAACCAAACTTTCATAGAGTAGTCATCTACAATGGAAAGAAAGTACATGTGTCCTCCATAATTCAGGATGGTTTCTGGACCCTATAGATCTACATGAACATAATCCAGTGGTCCTTTGGCTTTGAATGTTGAGGTTGAGAAACTCAATCTATGTTGATTCCCCAAAATACACTACTCACAAAACTCTAGTGACCCAATCCTTTTATCTCCCAGCAACCCTTGCTTACTGAGTTCGTGCAAGCCTCTTTCACTAATATGGCCTAGCCTTTTATGCCAAATGTCTACTTCAACGCCTTTGTTTGCTACAATTGCAACAGAACCAGTCACAATATGGCCCTGTAAAACATAAAGCCCAAGTTGTTTGATTCCTTTCATCACCACTAAAGAACCCTTGAGAACCTCGAGAGCTCCACCTTTAGCCTTGTAATAATACCCTTCTTTATCCAGGGTTCCTAAAGAGATCAAGTTTCTCCTTAGGTTAGGGATGTGCCTGACATTCTTTAGAATATGAGTTGTTTCGCCTTGTAATTTTAAACATACAAAATCAATTCCTATCATAGAGCAGGAATGATCATTATTTCCCATGAGAACCTTCCCTCCATCTAGAGATTTATAATTCAAGAACTATAACGCCCCTATATGGAGGTTAACAGTTTTTAATGAATTAAAATAAAAATTAGAAATAAAAGTAAAACCTTAAAAATAAAATTGCATAGGGCTTAAACCACAGTTTAATGTAGCACCTTAAATTTAATAATATAAACTATCGTTATCATCATTTTAACCCTCAACGCATTTTAATACAGTCATAGAAAGTAACAATTGATGCTTACATTATCATGAAGAATATTCTTAGTAATTGAAGCAGTCCCAATGTATATAGCTACATAGCTTCCTCAACTATTTTTCTCGTAGCCACCTCACACTTTGTGAGTCTTGAAAAGATAAAAATATAAGGGAATGAGCGACAATATGCTCAGTAGAGAAAACCATTACTCAACTTTAGGTTTTTATCACTACCACATTAAAACCTGCATGGTTAGTTAATACTCATCATTATCCAGATTATGAGATTTATTATAATTATATTCCGTAGATACCATAGTTAATCATTACCAAGTTTCATACATATACATATATACAAATGTTACAATTCATCATTATTCCTAAGTACCCACATTTAATAGAGTATCACTCAATTCATCGAAACCCAAATGGGCACGCTTGATCACCCTCTAAATATTCCAAGGGTGTTTCGGTGAAGGGACATCAAGCCTTGAGTCCTCACCAAGTCGATTCCTGTACAGTGTGTTCTGGGACTTTCAACCCAAGGAAGCGTCATCACCTTCCCCCTATTTTACGTTTTAGGGTATTCGTGCCCAAGGATGTAACCGTCGCCCTCTTCACGTCTCACCATTTCTCTATATTCAATCATTATTTATAGAGTCAGTTTTTCTAACCATGCTTCTCAATTTATAACATGTGTCAATTCATTATGTTCCTCGCCGTATAATATAAGACGAGTCCATGTCATAGTTTCATATGTGATACTCATATAATAGCAGTTCAATAAAGATATATATATCTTGCGGTAAAACAATCAATTTTAATTCCATAAAAACCTCACAAAAGATGAGTAATAGAATCCCTACCTTTCAAGCTTATCACCAATCTTTTAATCCCGAAATCAATTAACGTTAGCTCCATACTTCCTTGATCCTAAGGCGTGCATAAGGACAATTTAAAACTAAAGCACAACATACAACCACATTCATAAATAAATCATGTGTAAATCCATCTTACTAGTGTATCATTAAAGCTTTTATACAAATCTCTTTTGAATATTACAGTAAACAATCTTTGTCTTAACATGATATAAAATGTATACAAGTAATCTATATGTTTTAGTCCCTAATAAAATTCGTCAATCACTTAGGATAATATTGGAAAGGTTGCAAGACATTAAGGAATTAGGTGGTGAGCAAAGATGGGTTCTTGGTTTAGGTTGGTAGCTGGTATACCATGGAAAACTGACAGTATACTTTTAGAAAAAGGATAGGTTCACTATCTACAATCATCACATGAGTTAACAAGTGGTTTACTTAACATAAACATGCGGTATATTGCCACTAGCAGGTTTACTAGTTTTCAATCTGAAAATTAAAAAATTCATAGAAAATAAAATACAACCCCGATTTAGGCTTATTATAGCTCGTTAGAAAGCTTAGGATGTCTACTTTTCAAATATACAAACTAATTTATAAAATTCATTTTTATTTAATACTAGAATTTCAAGAAAGAGCCGCTGCCCATAGAGGTATCATAAAATTTAACAATATAAATTTTCTGTCTACGACATATATACTTAGACTTTATACATACGTTCTAAAATAGCAATAAAACATATACTCAGGTTTGAGAACGAAAATTTGAATAATCCTTGAGTATATAAAAAAAATTATAAATGAAAGACTAAATTTGTTCATAAGATTCTAACCTCGGACTATAGCTAGTTGGAAGCTTGAAATGGCTTCAAGTTCCTTGACTTCGGCATGACTGAAATTCTTGCTCAAATGGAGGTGTGGTGGCTGATTTTTATGGCTGCCTTGAAGAAGTTCTCTAAGAATTTTGCTTAAGCAAGGAAATGAGAAGAAGAGTATGGGAACCGTGGAAGAAAAAAGAAGAAAAGATGAAGTCTTTGAAGAGAAGTGATAAAAGCAATTATGGAGGAGACATATTGAAGCATGTCACGGAGGAAATAAAGAAAATGAGGGTCAAGAGTAGTTGGGAAATATATCCTCATGTCTCCTCTGGAGACTTTAACCCACATAATGCCAAAATGACATTTTTGAAATTTATTAGAAGTTTCAAGGCTTTTCAGTAAACATACTAAATAAGTATAGGAGAATTTTAAAAAATTTAAAAATAGATAAAAATAAATATTGTGAAATGAATTTTAAATGAAGCAAATTTTTGGTTGGCACACTAAAAATTAATTTAATTACCTTAATACTCGTTAAGAGAATAACAGATGTCACAAGAACCAGCTTTCTTAGGACACATATGAAAGGTTCATCCCGAATCTAATACTCATTCATCTTCTTGTTTCTTGGTTCCTACAATGAGCATTTCTGAGCTCTCATATCCATCAACCTGATTTGCCACTGTAGCCTCCTCTTCTATATTCTTGCAGTAGTAACATTTTCTTTGATTAGTCTTTGATATCGAGATCTAAATTTTGCCTTACTTTGATCTCTTTTCTGAGTATGCCCTCAGGTAAATGACCCTACATCATTCTATGAGTCTTTCCTTTGAGCCAGCTTATTCTTTAACTCTAGCTTTCTGGACCTTAAAGCAGAAAGAACATCTTCGAGGGATAAAGTATCCCTTTCGTATTTTATAGTATTTTTTACATCCCTATATGTTTCTGGGAGGGATATTAGCAAGATTACTGCCTGATTTTCTTCCTCAACCTTTTCCCCAATGTTTTCTAAATCTATAACAATCTTTTTGAAATCATCAAGTTTTTGTTCAAGACTTTTGTTGGCATCCATCTTGAACCCAAATAGACTTTCTTTCAAATAAATTTTATTGGTTAAGGATTTCGTAATGAACAAAGACTCCAGTTTGAGTCATACCTTAGTGGTTGTATCTTCCTCATTGCCTCAGAACATTGTCTGCCAAGTAAAGAATGATGGTTGAGAAAGCAATTTCCTGTATTTCTGCCTTCTCCTCATCGGAGCCTGAGACTTCCCTCAAGTCTCCTAAAGCCTTCGCAACCTTTTGTTGAACCGAAATCGCCCTCAGCTTCTTTCTCCACAATCCAAAATCTCCAGTGCCGTCAAACTTTTCAGGTTCAAACTTTGTCGTTCCCATGGTGGTACTCTTCAAAGAAAAAAAGAGAATTTTGTCAACAACCAAGGATCTTTGTCTGAAGCTTCAAGGAATCACCTGTCTCCTGTTTAGCTCTGATACCACTGTTAGATCAACAGAGACAAAACCACAACCAAGAACTGAAATAAACATGTAGAGCAAAAAATAAGGACACCAAAGTTTTTACCAAGGTTCGGAAAAGAAAGTCCTACATCCTCGTTGAGCTACCCCACAAGAAGCTCGATTTCACTAAATTCATATTTGAGTACGCCCTCAAGCCTCACCACTCAATTACAGAGAATACCCCAAATGACAAGAAACAAAACCCCAGAACGCCAACCCTTGTGTTTCTCACAGAAAATACCCAGTGAGAAGCAATCCTCACAACCCCTCAGATTTCCCTCACTCTAGAACACAAGAAACTATATTCTTCCAGCTTTCTCTCTTCAATCTTGTCTCTCTCAAGATTCTCTCTCTCTCTGCAGCTTGTAACCCAAGAACAGCCGAATACGTTCTGTTTTCACTCATCTAACCCTACTCCGAACATAACATATATATATATATATATATATATATATATAAGTTTAGACCGAATCTAACGAGCTATAAGAGATACATCTTCCACGTAAACGGTTCAAGACAGACTTGTTCACATACTAAAACGTTGCTTTTCCTGACTTGAGAAAACACTCTCCTCTGCGCTGTCGTTTTGTGGGAATTACACCAACAAAGTCCATACCTGACCTTCAGCTACCTCTCTATTCTAACCTGTACAGACCTTATTACTAACAACAAGAATCAGTTTGTTAACCAAAGGAATAAAAAAAAAAAAAAAAGACTAGATCAATCCTCAATTTTAATTGGCTTGGTCAAGAGGATGAGGTAGTGTTTTCTTGAGAGGTTAGAAGTGAAAAATTCCAAGGATAATGGCTTGCAAGATTGTTTGTTAACAGATTTTTTTTTTCTCTGTCATGTATATGATCCTGCTTAAGCTACAGAATGAAGAGATATTTGGGATGATTCCAGAGTCAAGCACGTTTTCACCAAGAAATCTTCAGTGTCCATTTACTAGTCATTTTCACTTTCCCGGATTAAAAGTTTCAAGCAACTAAAAAAAAAAAAAAAGGAAAAAAATAAAATAAAAAAAGAACTAGTGGATTATCTATCTGGACTAATAATTTGTGATATTGTGATTTGATGAGAACTTTCCAATATTGTGAAAAAGTTTGTAAAAATTAGTAAAAAAAAAAAATCAATTGACCCAGCTTCTTGGTTGGTCATTCTTGGACGATCACTAAAACGGCACCATGCTTCAAAGGGCTCTTATCACTTGTAGAGTTCGTAGTAGTTACAGGCTAGTTTTAGCAAGGACGCATTCTTTGATTCCAACTCCAGCTCGCCAAGAAGGAAATGGATATATATATATATATTTTTAGTCTTAGAACTCTTGATAAGACATAAAATTGTGTTCAATTTCAATTTCACTGCAATAATTGTTAGAGAGATTGTTATATGTCTTTTTAATGTTTGAAGTCAAAAGACACACAAGAAAAATGTATAAATTTTAAGTAATTGGCATCAGCTTCTAGCGCTGTGGCATTAGAATTTTAAAGCTGTGGCGTTGGATTTTACAGTGTTTGGACGTTGAGGCAGAGAACTAGTGTTGCCGTGCCAATTACGCTGCGCTTCAGCGCTAGTGTACAGAGAATTGGAGCCCCAATGCCAAGTAGATGGCGCTCGAGCACCAGCTTGCTGAGAACTCGCACCCCAGCGCCTGCTTGTTGACTCTCAGCATTGCAGCGCTGAGAATGTGGCGCCACAACACCAATCCGAATTTGTTGACCTAATATGTTGTGTTTTTTAAGTTGTTTCAAACCATTAAGCTATTTAATTGTATACTTTCACACAAACTAAGTACTTATTACAAAAAGACATGCTTGTTGTAATAGATATGCTAATTCACAAAAGGATATCTTTACATAAAAAGTTACATAAGTTGCAACGGTTGTATTGATTCATAAAAAGATATCCCCACATATTGTTAAATCTTCAAAAATTTACAGAATTATGTTGTTTTGAAATACAATAATATTGCTAGAAATTGTGTTTAGGGTTTGTTATATTTTAGGAGCAATTTGCCATCAAAACCTGTTAGCAAATTTAGTAATAAGAGTAAATAAAACTTTTAAATAAAGTATTCTCAATACGCCTCAAACTCACGTTTATTTTCGAGTTTTCTTGACCTTCATTCTCCTATTCTACCCATAAATTTACCAACAATAATTTGGTCATCTTGTATAATTAATTCTCCTTTCATTTCATTAAGAGGAAATGGCATTAAATATTAATGACGTCCCTTGCTGCAAATGTTGTGGTGGAGGACCAGTAGAAACTATACTCCATGAGTTGTAACTGTTTGTAATTCCACAATTACTGAGATAGAAGGCGCAGTTGCCCCTAAATAAATGCGTCATCTCGAGAAGCTTCTTCAAGTAATTATTTTTATTAGAAGTCCCAAGTATCATGAATAACAGTAATTTCAATACAACTTTTGTCACTATACTTTCCCCAAGAAAAGGAAAAAAAAAAAGAGAAAGAAAATGTGTTAATCTCGGCCATTTGAAGTCACGGTTCAAACCGTGATTTACGGTTTTAACTAATAAGATATTTGACACGGTGATTAAAACTGTTGGTTAAAATTGTTTTTATTATAACATGTGAAAGCTTTATACTACAGCGATTTTTTTATTATTACTGTAGTATATGAGAGTTTTATACTATTTATAACTGAAAAAGTAGTTTAAACCAATTTTGCTAAACACCCTTTTAAGTTTTTATCAGTCTTTTGTCCAAACAACCTGGTAATAAACCAAGAATTTTTATACATATATTTAATATGCATTTATGTAAATAATTCTATATAATTGCAACTTGCAATATCAATCTAGATACTTAAAGGTGATTCTGCCAAATTAAGTATGAAATTTAATGCAGAATCAAGATATGAATATAATAGGAAAAACAGGATTTGATTTCTGTTCATTTATAGCTCTGAATGATGTCTACATTAATTAAAATGTAAATCCAACTTCTAAAGGAAATCTTTTCCTTCCAAAAAAGAAAATAATGACTATATTCATCGAACTCCTAGATGAACTGTTTTATCCTTTCGGGAAAAAAAAATTATGTCAAAAGAAAAGTTAATACAAAAATCTTCAAAAGAATTGCTTTTGTTTTATTTCTCCGCGTGTCATATAATTCTAAATACGTGCTACCAGAAAATCGTTGCATGCCCTCTACTTGTCACCCATTTCCATGTAACCGATGTTCTAAAATTCCAAGAGAAAACTAGTGTAAAATTTGGGTTAATTATAAAATTATGCTTGTTAATTTTAGTTATTTATTAATTTATCCTTTTACTTTTAAAAACTGCAAAGATATCTTTTAAATTTGAAAAACTTGTTCAATTTTATCCATTAGAATTTCTTGACAGAAAAGCATAAAGATAATATACATATACTCTTAATTAGACCGAATAAGTTTATAAAATATATTTTTCTTCTTGAGCAATACTTTTAAAAAATACTTTTATATTTATAAGGCCATGGAAGTTGAGGTCTTTTTTTTTTTCCTAAAAGATGTTTTGTTTTTAAGATTTTTTATGTTTTTAAATCTATAAAATATTTTTCATATCTGTTTAAGTGTAGTTATATTGTTTTGCCTATTTTTTCATTTAGGGGATGAAATTAGAGTCAGTTTTTTAAATTTAAAGATATTTTTATAGTTTTTAAAAATAGAGCTTAAATTGAGAAATAATTAAAATTATGAGATATTATTTGTAATTAATCATGCAAAATTTTCATTAGCGTCCTCTGTTTAGTAATTAAAACCAATCCTACTATCCAAAATAAGCAATCTCGTATCCTGTTTAGTGTTTAGATTTTGTCGTCGAACTTTCTCAAAGGATTAAGTATGCTTGTTTTGGATTTAGTGTGTAGATTGTGTTTAGATTTTGTAGTTTTTGAAAACAGAGGGACAAATGAGAATTAAGAGGTATAATTATGTAATTAATTTTACAAAATTTTCATTAATGCCCATTGTATAGTAATTAAAACCAAACATTCTATCCAAAACAAGCAATCTTGTATCCTGTTTTGTGTCTAGATTTTGTTGTCGAACTTTCTTGAAGGATTAAGCATGCTTGTTTTAAATCTAGTGTTTAAATTTTGTAGTTTTTAAAAATAGAGGGACAAATTGAAAAAAATTAAAACTACGAGGTACTGAAAAATTTTCATTAGCGGCGCCCACTGTTTAGAAATTAAAACCAATCCTTTTATCCAAAACGAGAAATCTCGTCTCTTGTTTAGTGTTTAGACTTTGTCGCCGAACTTTCTCGAAGGATTAAGCATGCTTACACTACACAAGTGTTTATTTTTTCGGCTATATGTAATCTTGCAGGCTTGCAAAAGTTTGTAATTAGTTCCTGTTTTCATTGAAGATATGGAGAACAATCCCTTGCGGCAACAAATTGCAGATATGAGGCAATCCCTCTTTGATGAGGTTCTTTCTCTAACTTTTCAATTGTATATTTGGTAGTTTTCATTTAAGTGATGTTTGGTATGATTTAGGTACAGTCTTTTTTAACAAGATTTGAATCTCTACAGTGTTCTCTCCTACAAATTAAATTTAAATTGTTATAATATTTATAGTTTATTTTATGCTAATCGATGTATCAAACACTTTATTAGTCTTCATTACATAGTAAATAAAAACATTTGTTGCGTGCTGATTTCAATTCCTTGTTTAGGTTATGTTATTTTTCTATTAGAGTAACCTTAGCAAGAGATGCCATGGGCGAAATATGATCAATATAATCATATGGATTTAGCATAAAAAGTGCATATTTCAGTACCATGAGATGTGTTGCACTAGAAAATATGTTTGTGTGGGCTTGTAAATGTCCAGGATCTCATTTAGATATTAATTGGAGAATCATTTTCATAACAAAGCATGCATAAATATGTAAATTTGCATGTCAATCGCTCATTAATTCTTTACACAAAAAAGAATTGAAAGATTTTGTGCATGTAATTGTAAAAAGGGTGGGAATCTCAATTAGTAGGGCACGTTTTGAAACCATTAGATCTAATCAAAATCATATTTTTTTAAATGTAATGGTTACCTACCGTGGGTATCTTTTTCGGTTTTTATCAAAGAAATTGCCTTTAAACAGATTAGAAAAACCCATTTGCATGCAAGATTTTGACTAGAATCGGTTCATGTGTAATAATTAAAAAATAAAAATAAAAATAAAAAATCTAGAATGGTAAATTGTAAGGTTCTGATCCTTGAAATTGCAGGAAATGCTGGATCACCACTATAAAACACTGGAGCAATTGTCAGATAGAGACCACCCCAACTTTGCCGAGGAGGTTATTTCCATGTTTTTTAGGGACTCCACTAAAGTTATAGCTATGTTTGAAAAGGGTTTGTGAGTATTACTGCTGATTATGAATTCCAAAATATTTATTATTATTATCGAGTTGTTTTCTAGTTATAATCTATTAGTTAATTAAACTTTTATCAGCAATAAAAAAACAATAATACCCCACTAATTACATGTATCTGTTTTCACAGGGAAAACCCCTCCTCTAATTTCATTCTTCTTGACAAGTGCCTCTATCAACTTAAAGGTAGCGCCGGCAGGTAATTCTAACCCTTCTCTATGTACGTTATTTTTTTAGAAAATTACATGTTATTTTACAGTTTTAAAAAAATACTTATGTCATATTTAAAAAAGTAGTATTATACTAGCAATCATATTACAAACATACGTGGAATTTACAAAAAAAAAAAAAGTTTTAAAAGATCATTTGTAAAAATTTCATTTTTTTAATCAGCTTTTTAACTTTCTGGCGCAAAATTATCCATATGTATATATCTAGGCCTATTTTTTCATGAAGACAATCTTGCTCATATTTCAACCTCATAAGTTATATATCAAGTATTTGTTCATAAATTAAATAACTTGCAATTATTATTAGAAAACGCTTATCGGCATTGTGCTTTTTGGGGCCTTAGATTATAATAGTTATTGAATAATATTTTTCATGTTCAATAATATTATTATTTAGTATGTTTACAAAATATATATACACATGTGTGTGTATTTTGAACCTGCAAAAATCCTCCTAAAAGATTAATCCTTGTTTGTTTTATAAGTTTGAATTACAGTGTAAATCTTTTCTTATGACGTTTCTCATAAAAATTTAATTTTATATTGAAACTTATGAACCAAACGAGCCCATAATATTACTGATAGGACCATCTTTTATTATACATGTGCAGCATTGGTGCCAAGAAGGTGTGGGAAAAAATCAACGAAATGAGGGAGCGCCTCAGGGAACGCGACATTGAAGGGTGATTATTACTGATGTTAATTAATTATTAGTTAAAATTAATATAGCTTTAAAATGACAAGTATAATGCTCTATGGTACAAAATGTGATTACAATTTTATTGAATTTAATAATTTTTTTTTACCATTTTTCATTACTATTTTATATCCTCCAGTGTGGGAAAATTTCAGTATCAATGCATTGGTTGCAGGACTAAGACTATTCTTGAGCAGCTGAAGAAAGAGCACGGCAACTTGCGAGGACGAATTGAGCCTTATTTTCGGGTAAAAATATTTATTATTGATCCTGTATTTATCTATGTATGAACACTTATCTCTATCTGGGTGATTAGGAAAAAAAAAATACAAGCTTTTGTAAATTTGATTTTAAATTTACGACTTTTGTAAATATACTTTACCTCAATTTTTAGTTCAAAGTAGTACATATAAATTTCTAACTTGAAAGTATAGAGCTTAATTAAGCGATTTTGAAACTTGCTTTTTATAAAGATAATATATGTTTAATTATGACACTTGTTAAATATATAATGTTAATGGTAGTGTGACACAACTTTTTTAAGTATGGTAAAAATAAATATGAGTATGTTTAGCAACGTAATTAAAACCAAAAGTTAGAACGAAATTACCGTAATGTGTAAGAGCGTTATATTATAATCTACTTTTGCTTTACACTGTAGCACATAAAAGCTTTATATTGTAGCAGTTAAAACTATACAATTGAAACAATGTTACCAAACGAAGCTATTTTTTGAAACTATTGTCCAACATGCAATTTTCTCCTTAACTAACACTTTTTTTTTTACCATTTCAGATGTTGCGACAAGTTGGGCCTTCTGAAACAGCTCAACGGCCAATATAAGTGGAATGTCTAGCTTTGAGGAGTTGGTGGGTATCAAATTGACGATTATAAGACTATGTCTAGAAGTCCCTCACTGTGTTTTGGTATCCATGAGTCGTCAATTAAAAAGAGAACATATTTCGTTGACATTAATTTGTGGTAGACCTGGTTTAATTGTGTCTTGAGTCTGTTTTTATTTTTCTTTTAAGTCCTTTTACTTTCTGTCTGAAATAAGGGGTTTCCATTAACGTTAAGAAACTTAAGTATGATGTATAGCATGAGGGAAAAATAATAATATACTTTTCGTGTTAAGTAATGTTATTGGCTACTCTTGTTCCTTTCTCTCCTCCTCCACGCGAAAAAAATAAAAAAATAAAAAAAATGAAATAAAAACAGGGAAGGGAGTTCATTCAATACCTTACATTTCTAAATTCAACCCCTCCTTACTAAAAACGGCCTGTCATTTATCTTAATATAGCATATTATATGTTAAAATATGGTGATCCAAATTTAGTTTGGTTCAATCCAAAAAGCTCGTGGTGTAACAATTGTGGTGAAAGAATAAATGTAGGATTTTTCATGAGATCTGCGATGGTAACAGAAGGATCGGGCCCGACCTTTGTATTTTGAGCAGTTTAGTTTATGTTTTGGGTCCATTAGGTTATCTCATATATTAAGGTTTTGTTTATGCCTATATATATGATGTATTACATTAGCGTTTTGCATTATCGACTTTTAACTGCCCTAATATCGTTTTGGCATCTTTTTCGAGTTCAGTGATTTTCTTCTGCTTTGTTCATAGTTTTTTCCCATTTTAAGATTCCACGTAAATCTGTATGTATTTTTATTCTTTGTTTCTATCGTATTATTTTTATAACATTATATATATAATTAAAAAAAATCAAGACACCAAAATTCGAAAATCAATGATCAATTTTTTCATAAACTGAATGACCACAACCGTTTTGGCATTGTACCAAAAATTTTAGTCGAATTGCCTTAGCGTCTCTCGGTTCTTGTTTTGTTTTTCTTCTTTCCTTTTGGATAACTCCACTTCTTTTGGGTCTGTTTGGTTGGAGAGATAAAGTATACAGAGGATAGAGAGAGTTAGAGAGATGAGGACTGTCAATGATGGAGAAGACTCTATAAAATAATCATTCATGTTAGGAGGAAACAAAGTTAAAGACGAGTATGAGAGTTATCTGTCTAATCACGATATCACCTATTTTATTATTTTGATATTTTTTTTGCAAAGGTACCACAATATTTTTAAACTTCAATGTGATGAATTTTTGGATCAATTCTTCCATTGGTTGAATAACTCAGTTTGGTGGCTTCGAAGAGAGACTCTTTGCCTCCACCCCTCTCCTCCCTTACCTTTTCCCTTTAACCAAACATTAAATTGTGATACATGTGAATCGATTTATAATTTTGTACTTGTAATTTATGTTGCCATTGACGGTACAAATCTCGCCAACCACTTAAAAAGTAAATTAGGTAAATTGTTATAATAATCTCTAGCTTTTTCAAAAGTGTTATTTTGATCCTAAATCTTTTTTTTTTAATTTAACCAACTCAAATCCTTTATTTAAATTGATGAGAGACAAATTTAACTGACAGATGTTAAATTCAACCCCACTGCGAACCGAAGTAAATATTATTGTTGTTGTTGTTGTTGCATACTTGAGAGTTTTATTCTTCTGTTATATCTGATTAACCGACTGTTAGAAAGGTTATCGAGCTAGTTACACAAGGTCTGAGCAAAAGTTAGTTACAGTATATAGTTTCCAAAAGATTACTTTACAAACATAAGAAGCTAATATCAGATCATAACCAATCAACCTTTTCTCTCAAAAAAGGAAAAAAAAAAAAAGTAATTTCGTCCCTTCCCTTGTACGAAGAGTAGGTTTAAAAGAGTTCGTGTAATTTGCATTTGGTGAATGGTGACTAGTGAAGACTATTTCAGCATTTTCTTAGTGGAAGACCGTACAAATAGGTATGTAAGAGTGACCTTGATTAATTCACTGATTATTTTAATTCTTCTTTTGTCCATTCTTGATTAATCTTTGATTAAATTTCAAAGCATTAATCGTTGAGCAAATGATGTTCAATATTTCCCGGTAAGAAAAAAAAATAGAAAACAACGAATTATATCCAAGATTTCAACAGAACACATTAAAGATGGATTTGTAAAAGTATAATAAATTCTATAAATATTGCTATTACCGTTGTTTTTGGTAGAAAATATATAACAAGGAGCAAATTAGGCTTTTGGTATGGTTTTAGATTCCAGAGAAAAGATTAATCAAGGAATTCAGTGGCAAATAATTCCATACTTTCATATTCCATTGTAAGAAAATCTAAGCCTTTAGATCATAATATTGAGAAATGTTAAACCAATTAAGATTCCAACTTGTTATCGTTTTTGGATTCAAATAAATCATGTTTCTTTTCCTTTCTCTTTCGGGTAATAGTCGGTCGTTTGCTTAGTACCCTACCCAAGATCGGTCGTTCAGTATTTGGCCTCTTTGGCAATTTGGCCTAAAGTCGGCCGTTTGCTTATTACCTAGCCTAAGGTTGGCCATTCGGTAATTAACCTTTTGGGCTGTTTGGTAGCCTTCTTGGCCTACTCTTTACATTGGCCTTCCCTGTTAGACATGTATGTTCTAAGGAGTAAAAATGTAATAAGTTTTTGAAGACATATTTATCAATAAAGAATTTATTCATTATTTATATACCAAATCTTGTCCTCTTTACGTTCATATTTGTTGAATGTATGTTAAGCAAACAATAGTCTGAGACTATTAGTCTAAGCCTTAAGAATTGGGCATATAATGGACAAATTATGCGGAAGACACGATTCTTAAGGTGATAGTCTAAATCGCACGATCCGCAATCAAGTGAATAAAGTTGGGTGCTTTATTCATGCAAAGATTGTTATGTTGTCTATATCCCTTTAGGGAGATGGTTTGTCTTGACCATCGAAGGTAGACTCCGTGAATAGAAACATTGGCACATTGTTATAGGTGACGATGTATTGGATCCGGACATAAAGTGAATTGATTTGGATTAATAATTTTATCTCAGCAAATCGATTCACTTTAGACAATCATTTGTGTTATATCTTAATCTTGGGATGAATGGTGGGCCCGTTGTCTTGACTTGTGTCTTTTGATGTACCAAAGGGTGATACCTACATCTTAATAGTGGTATACATGCCGGTACATTGAAGGCATGACTATTGATGGCGTAGACTTGTTATTCATAGATATGGAATCCATAGCTCTTCTTTAGGAGTAATGATATCCTCTTATATTTGTTATCTTGTAATTGAAAAACTAGAGCGCTCAACCATTTGGATACATAGGTGTAACCGAATGGTATACTGTCATTGGATGGTAAGTTTTCTAATAGTGAGATAATGGAACGTAAGATAAAAATAATCAGAAAAGTAAGACAGAACTTGTCCTTAAGCCGATTATGGATTATCATATGGGGATACGATACACTATGATATGTCATGGAGACTTGGCTATACGAGCTTCGTAATTCTATGTAGTTCGAGAGTGTAGCTCTAAGCTTTTAGTGGAGTAGCGTTGGAGTTGATAATTATGAAATGTATATCTAGGATATTGGGTTTCATAAATATCGGAAGCTTGAACTATATAAGTCCATTTGGTCCCCTTTGCTAGCTCACAATATCCTGTAACGACACGACGTACTTTTTCAATAATCGGTGACTTATGTCGGATTTATCAGATTGGTTAAAATTTGGAAGAATTAAATAATTCATGTCTGTTTATCGGTTGAATTAATTTTGTAATAAAAATTAATTCAAGCTAAACTTGTAAAATTATTAGGAATTGATTTGTTTTCTTAGAGATTATCTAGATAAAGTTGTTATAATCAGATAATTTCTCTATTGGGTTATTTGAATTAAAACTGAGACTTTATCTTATAGAATCTTAGGTGAAAAATAAAAGATTCGTGAGATTTTTTATTCGACAGTTCGGCCTGCCGTGGACGTGTTCGGCTTGCCGAAGGGACCTATTCGGCCTACCGATCAGCAAAGGATAAGATCACACGTTTCCACGTAAATCTTATCAGATATTGATCCGAATTTAATTCTGATCCGAGTTTTGAGACTTAATCTGATAAGGACTGACCCTAGGACCAACCTCTATAAATAGGGAGTGATTCTCGCAGGTTACTCAGATCAATTGAGAGATTAAGAGTGATACTCTGCTAAGTAAAAATCTAAAAAACTCCCTAAGAGCTTTTGTTCACAAATTACAAACACTTGCTTTAGGTTCACTCGATTGGTTGGAAGGAGAGTCACCGGTGGAAGAGCTGTACATGTGAGCCCACACTCACTCCAGTTGTGGATAGAGAATAGCAAAGAAGACTAGTTAGTTGAGGCTCTTCTGGAACGTTATTTCTCTTCATAGATTACAGAGGTTTTTCGGTACACAAATGTTAGTAAGATCTGATTAATTTATACATATAGCATGTCAAACTTGTGTTTTTTAAAATTACTCTGATATAAAAAATTTTAAATTCTGTTGTGCACTCTTTTTCCAACAATTGGTATCAGAGACATGGTTTTTACATAAATTTACGAGTTTGTGATCATATTATATGTATAAATTTAGTGATCTTAATCTTTCATATGCTTGAATTTAATTTTATAGAGAGTTGGCACTCTAGGTTTCTATATATTATATATGTTGTCATGGATTTTGTGATGAATGTTTATTAATTAATTATGGTTGATTAAATTATTATTTAATTATTTATTAATTAATTAATTTATACCGGTTATAGTTCCTTAGAGGTTAGAATGTGTATCTAGTTTTTTCATGTAATTAAATAGCGGACTATCATCTCCGTCTAGGAATTATTATATAGTTTTTAAATTTGTAAGAAGTTTATAATTAAATGATTATTCGGAGAAGACGGATCTAAAAGATTGATAACGATGCTCCCAAGTATTTCTTGAGTCGCTAATTTTATGTTTTTTGAATTGTTGAAAATAAAATTAATGAATTGCATTAAAAATTGTATTTTCTGGAATGGAGATTTCTGCTCGGTCGGCATGTCGAACCTCACAGTTCGGCAAGCCGATGGTCACAAATCGACAGGCTGGATGTGTGGTTCGGCAGGCCGTCAGTGGAGCAAAAATCGACTGGGTCTGTCGGTAGGCCAAACTTTCATAGGTCGACAGGCCGATCTTCCTGATCGGTAAGCCGATGGAGCATGACTGGTAGGCCAATCACCCAGATCAACCTACCGACCGAGAGCCGAAAAAATTTCCAAAAAAGGTGCAGTTTTTCGATGCAGTTTTAATTTTGTTTTTGGGACAATTCTAAGAAACAATAAATTTGGATATGACCGGAAATATAAAGTGTTCAATTCATACGGGATTGAAGACTTGAAGATGGAATTACATGAAGGAGGATACAGCTTGAGGATTCAAGGATGAAGAATCGAAAATATGTCTCGATTATTCTCTTGTAATCTTAGTTTTCTATTCTCTAAGGTGGAGCCATAATATTACGGTTATACATTATTTTGCTTGTAGTTTTGCTTGATTGCTTTGCTTGTCTGCATTATAATATGATTTACCATGTATATTAATAGCATGTCATATAGAATAGGAAGTGTCGTTCATATTAAAATTGTTCATGCATAATTTTAAAATAAAACCTTGGTTTCAAAAGATTGAGTGGCAGAAGGTTTTCGAAGAGAGAACATAAGGACTTCATCGTTGGTCCATAGGCAGAACATGGTGGTTCCGACCCCTAGGAAGGGATTTCTATCATATACTAGATTGGATCTCTGAGAGGATAAGATATTTTAGCATGATTTATGGTTGCACACCCCTAGGTGGTGATTGTAAATCATGCTAAAATATCTTATCCTCTCAGAGATCCAATCTGGTATATGATAGAAATTTAAAATGAGGGTTATACACTCACGTTAATTTTATTATTAACCTCCCCTAGGAGCTTTGTTAATAAAATTAATGGCCAAAGAAACAATTATTAATATATGTTGGATCATACGGGTCATGGATGGCATATATTAATCAGGAGGGAATCCGTATTCCTGATTGATTTTGGCATGACCCCCCTAGGAGCTTGTTGAATTCTGAGTTGGGAATTATCAATGTAAGGTTGTGATATTTTCAAGGTTTTGACACGTAAACACATTTGTAATTTTTACATGATTGTGTTATCTTACTAAATTATTATTATATGTTTGCTTATGTTTGGTATATGATTCTTTATTGTAGATTAAAAATGTCTAAAAACGCTTTATCATCGATACTTGACAAAAACCTATTAACCGGTGACAACTATAATGATTGCAAACAGAATCTGGATATTGTCCTGTCCTTTGAGAAACTGAAATATGTACTAACAACCCCTTGTCCTCCTAACCCTACGGGAGACTCAAGTAATGAGCAATTCTAAGCGTATGATCGCTGGAAAGATGCTAATGATCAGGCCCGCTGCTATGTAATGGCTAGCATGAGCAACGTGCTACAGGCTCAACATCAGGATTATGAGACTGCAAAGCAGATCTTGGATAATCTTAAAGATATGTTTGGAGGCCAAGCTATAACAAAGCGACAAGGGGCGCTTAGGAAACTCTTAAACTGTAGACAGAGGCCGGGAACATCTGTAAAGGAGCACATGATATTGGTCATGGGTTACCTCGCTGAGGCTCAAACTAATGGAGCCGACATCGATGCTGAAACTCAGATGATTATGGTCTTTGAGACTCTGTCTAAGGAATTTATTCCGTTTAGAGCTACTTTTAATTTAAGCAATAGACGAGATATGACCTTGACGGAATTGATGAAACAGTTATAGGAGTTTGAACTGCTGATCAGGGAGTCTCCTGCGGGTGGTGAGGCCAACATGGTAGCTGCTTTTGGTTCCAATTCTAACTCTGGGAATGGAAAGAAGCAACAGGCCAAGAACAGGAAATCTTCTATTCCTGCTACCACCAAAAGCAAGAAGAAGAACTCAAAGAAGCTTAAGTGCTTCTTCTATGGAAAGGTCGGGCATATTAAGAAGCATTGCAAGGACTTCCTTCTCAAAGGAGGTAGGTGTGATCTTCTATATTTAGAAACTTGTTTGGTTGAGGAATCCAGTGACATTTTGGTCATAGATTCCAGTGCAACTAATCATGTTTGTGTTTCTCTGCAGGGTTTCAAAGAAATGAGAAGTCTGCTGCATGAAGACTTCACTCTTCGGATGGGCGATGGATCATTGGTCTCAGCAGAAGCAGTGGGAGACGTCCATCTTTATTTTGATAATTATAAGAATTTGTTTTTGCAAAATTGTTTTTATGTTCCTAAATTTAAAAAAAAAATTAATTTCTGTAGCTTGTTTATTTGAAGACTCCTACTTGGTTTCTTTTAATGATAAAGTGGTAATTCGTAAAAAAAAATCTTTTATCTGTTCTGGATGGATGCAAAATAATCTATATTTTATCAAACCTAAGATGGACTTATTGCTTAATGCTGAGATGAATGATAATAACTCTAAAAGACTTAAAACTTCTTACTCTAATAAGACTTATCTTTGGCATTTGTGCCTTGGTCATATTAACTTGAATAGAATTCAAAGGTTGGTAAGGGATGGACCTTTAAGTCACTTACAGGTGAAATCTATACCTCAATGTGAATCTTATTTAGAGGGTAAAATGACCAAAAGACCATTCGGTCTAAGGGCAATAAGGCCGAAAGGGTTCTAGAACTTGTACATGGTGATGTTTATGGACCGATGAACATCCGGACACGAGGAGGGTATGAGTACTTCGTCACTTTTATTGACGACTTTCAAGATATGGGTATGTGTACTTGATGCACCACAAAAACAAAACTTTTGACAAGTTCAGCGAGTTTCAGGCTGAAGTGGAAAAGCAATTGGGTAGACCCATAAAGACACTTTGATCAAATTGAGGTGGGGAATACCTTTCTAATGAGTTCTTGGAACACTTGTTAGAGAATGGGATTTTATCCTATTTGACTGCGTCAGGTACTCCGCAGCAAAATGGCGTAGTAGAGAGAAGAAATAGGACTTTGTTGGACATGATTAGGTCCATGATGAGTTATTCATCATTGTCTTTATCCTTTTGGGGATATGTACTACAAACCGCGTGTTATCTTTTGAACAATGTGCCTTCAAAATCGGTCCCTAAAACTCCTCACGAGTTATGGATGGGTAGGAAGACATCCTTAAACCATATTCGTATATGGGGATATCCGGCTCATGTCCTGTTTAAGGATCCGAATAAGTTGGAAGCACGTTTGAAAGTTTGCGTATTTGTAGGATATCTAAAAGGGACTAAAGGGGGTTATTTCTATAACTTAAAGGAAAATAAAGTCGTGGTTTCAACTAATGCAACTTTCCTTAAGGAGAGTTACATGGACGAATTTAAACCTCAAAGCAAAGTGGTGCTTAAGGAGTTAAGGAGTGATCCGATCACTCCAGAGGTTCCGAATGAAACCGTTCCAATCAGTGTAGAAAAACCAAACAAACCTGAACAACAACCTCAGGGGCTTCGACGTAGTGGAAGGATCGGGCGTCAACCTGAGAGGTATATGTTCAATGGGGAGGTCTTCTTGGCTAAACCAGATGAACATGACAGGGATCCTTATACTTACGCAGAAGCTATGGAGGATGTTGATTCAAAACTCTGGATAGAGGCCATGAACACAGAGATGAAGTCTATGGAGACTAATCAAGTCTAGGAGCTTATGGATCTTTCCGAAGGGGTAAAACCCATAAGGTGTAAGTGGATCTACAAGAGGAAAAGAGGAGTGGATGGAAAGGTTAAAACCTTTAAGGCTAGATCGGTAGCCAAGGGTTATACGCAAAAGGAAGGAATCGATTATAAGGAAACCTTTTTGCCTGTAGTCATGCTTAAGTCCATCCGGATTCTCTTGTCCATAGCTGCCGCTCTTAACTACGGGATTTGACAGATGGATGTCAAGACAGCTTTTTTGAATGGCTATCTTGATGAGTCCATTTATATAAAACAACCAGACGGGTTCAAGGTCACAGGTCAAGAGGGTAAGGTTTGTAAGCTGCTGAAGTCAATTTATGGACTTAAACAGGCTTCTCATTCTTGAAACATAAGATTTGATTAGGTGATCAAGACTTATGGGTTCTCAAAAAATTTGGATGAACCATGTGTTTACAAACACATTAAGGATGAGAAGGTGGTTATTCTATTGCTCTATGTAGATGACATTCTGCTAATTGGTAATGACGTTCGGTCAAATTATGGTTGACCAAGTAGTTTGGCATGAAGGACTTGGGTGAGGCTAATTTTGTTCTCTGTATCCAGATCTTTCGTGATAGGAAGAACAAAATGATAGCTTTGTCTTAGGCCGGCTACATAGATAAAATTTTCAGGAGGTTTGTAATGCAGGATTCCAAGAAAGGTGGGCAACCATCTAAGTTTGGGATTACTCTTTCTAAGAAAGACTCTCCAAAGTCTTATGAAGAAAGAGAATACATGAAGAATGTGCCTTATGCTTCGACAATGGGTAGTCTCATGTATGTCATGCTTTGCACATGATCGGATATTAGCTATGCGGTCGAGATTGTAAGTCGATTTCAAGCGGATCCAGGACCGAACCATTGGGTTGCGGTAAAGCATATTTTCAAGTACCTAAGAAGGACTTGAGGATATATGCTTGTATATTCGGGTGAGGACCCGACTCCTCTAGGATATACTGACTCAGATTTTCAATCTTGTCTGGATTCTAGAAAATCAACTTCAGGTTTTATGTTTACTCTGAGCGGTGGTGCCATTAGTTAGAGAAGTGCTAAACAAGATTGCACTTTAGATTCAATGATAGAGGCCGAGTATGCGGTAGCTAATGATGCTTTGAAAGAAGCGGTGTGGCTCCGTAAGTTCTTTGGGGATCTTGAGGTTGTTCCTGGTATAGATAAGGCGGTATCACTGTACTGTGATAACAGTGCGGTGGTAGCTAATGCTAAGAAACCAAGATTTCACAAGAAGAGTAAGCATATTGATTGAAAGTATCATGTGATAAAGGACTTCGTTGAGGGCGAGCATGTCATGGCGTATAAGATCGCATCAGAGGACAATTTGGCTGATCCATTTACGAAGACACTTACTGGGAGAGTCTTCGAGAGGCATGTGGAAGCTATGGGGATGTGAGATTTGTCATATTTACTCACTTAGTGCAAGTGGGAGATTGTTAGGCATGTATGCCCTAAGGAGTAAAAATGTAATAAGTTTTTGGAGACATTTTTATCAATAAAGAATTTATTCATTATTTATATACCAAATCTTGTCCTCTTTAAGTTCATATTTGTGGAATGTATGTTAAACAAACAATAGTCTGAGACTGTCAGTCTAAACCTTAAGAACTGGGCATACGATGGACAGATTATGCGAAAGACACGATTTTTAAGGTGATAGTCTAAATCGCACGATCCGCAATCGAGGGAATAAAGTTGGACGCTTTATTCATGCAAAGATTATTATGTTGTCTATATCCCTTTAGGGAGATAGTTTGTCTTGACCATCGGAGGTGGACTCCGTGAATAGAAACATTGGCACGTTGTCATATGTGACAATGTGTTGGATCAGGACATAAAGTGAATTGATTTGGATTAATAATTCTGTATTGGCAAATTGATTCACTTTAGACAATCATTTGTGTTGTATCTTAATCCTAAGATGAATGGTGGGCCCGTTGTCTTGACTTGTGTCTTTTGATGTACCAAAGGGTGACACCTACATCTTAATAGTGGTATGCATGCTGGTATATTGGAGGCATGACTCTTGATGGCGTAGACTTGTTATTCATAGATATGAAATCCATAGCTCCTCTTTAGGAGTAATGATATCATCTTATATGCGTTATCCTGTAATTGAAAAATTGGAGCGCTCAACCATTTGGATACATAGGTGTAACTGAATGGTATACTGTCATTGGATGATAAGTTTTCTAATGGTGAGATAATAGAACATAAGATAAAAATAATCGGGAAGGTAAGACAGAACTTGTCCTTAAGCCGATTATGGATTATCATATGGGGATGCGATACACTATGATATATCATGAGACTTGGCTATACGAGCTTCGTAATTCTATGTAGTTCGAGAGTGCAGCTCCAAGCTTTTAGTGGATTAGCATTAGAGTTGATAATTATGAAATGTATATCTGGGATATTAGGTTTCATAATTATCGGGAGCTTGAACTATATAGGTCTATTTGGTCCCTTTTGCTAGCTCACAATATCCTGTAACAACACAGTGTGCTTTTCCAATAATTGGTGACTTATGTCAAATTTATCAGATTGGTTCAAATTTGAAAGGATTAAATAATTCATGTCTGTTTATCAGTTGAATTAATTTTGTAATAAAAATTAATTCAAGATAAACTTGTTAAATTATTGGGATCAGATAATTCTTGTTTGTTTATCGGTTGATTTAATTTTAGATAACTTAGATCAAGATAAACTTGTAAAATTATTGGGAATTGATTTATTTTCCTAGAGATTATCTAGATAAAGTTGTTTTGATCAGATAACTTCTCTATTAGGTTATTTGAATTAAAACTGAGACTTTATCTTATAGAATCTCGGGTGGAAAATAAAAGATTCGCGAGATTTTTTATTCGACAGTTTGGCCTGCCGATGGACGTGTTCGGCCAGCCGATGGGGTGGTTCGGCCTACCGATCAGCGAAGGATAAGATCACGCGTTTTCACATGAATCTTATCAGATATTGATCTAAATTTGATTCTGATCTGAGTTTTGAGACTTAATCTGATAAGGACTGACCCTAGGACCAACCTCTATAAATAGGGAGTGATTCTTATAGGTTACTCAGATCAATTGAGAGATTAAGAGTGATACTCTACTAAGTGAGAATCTTGAAAACTCCCTGAGAGCTTTTGTTCACAAATCACAAACACTTGCTTTTGATTCCCTCGATTGGTTGGAAGGAGAGTCATCGGTGGAAGAGCTGTACGTGTGAGCCTACACTCACTCCGGTTTTGGATAGAGAATAGCAAAAAAAAACCAATTGGTTGAGGTTCTTCTGGAACTTTATTTCTCTTCACAGATTACAAAGGTTCTTCGGCACACAAAAGTTAGTAAGATCTGGTTAATTTATACATATAACATGTCAAACTTGTGTTTTTAAAAATTACTCTGATTTAAAATTTTTTAAATTCTGCTGCGCACTCTTTTTCCAACATTCCCGGCCTATAGGGGTCTAGATTTCTGGATGGTCTTCTTATCATGAAGAATTACCCTACAATAGATATTGTTATTATTAGCCGTTTTGTAGAAACCTAAAAGTTGTAACAAAGTAAATAGTTGACCAAAAAATTGATGATAATTAATAACATTGAATTCTTATCATACCACATCATCAATTGTAATTAAAATATATTCTCATTGAAAATATAACCATTAAAAAAAGTTCATTATATGTTAGAAAAATCGGTTTGGTGAGGCAGCGAAAATTTAAAAATTTTATGAAACACCCAAGAAACTAACTCATGATACTATAAACAATAAATTAAATCTAATTTAATATACTAGTTAGAGACCGAAAACATCACTTATGACTGAAGAATTCTTCAAGAATGAATCTCTACCATCAGATCTTCACTGCTACTCTCTTCCTTCATATCGTTGTATTTGTACACACAACTCAGTAAAACTCCATTATAGCTATACTCCTTCTAACTACTAAAGTGTTTAAAAATAGAATTACTAAAAGTGAATAATCTAAGCTCTCCTTTCTAATTTGCGCTTAAGCATTCTTAAAATAAACAAAGACCAAATGCCTCTATTTATAGGAGTAGTAGAAAGAGTTAGAAGTCTATCAAGATTAGAAGATAATTTTCTCTCTTCTATCCATGCAGTTAGTGCCATCCATAGGAGTTTTATCTCTTAACGTACATGCCCATGTCAGTTAGAGGAGATTGAAATTTAGCCAATCACAGTATATGGTTTTTGTGATAATCTACATCATCCATAATAATTCATAATCAAATAATTCTATTTAAATTAGAATTCTATTATCTAAGATAATTATCTAATTTAAATAATTATGAATAATTATTCTTTATCCAAATTCAAATACAATTAGGATTTAAATTAATTATGCAAATAATTAATTATCACAAAATCCCAATAATTAAATTTGAATAAATATTATTCTAAAATTAATTAATTAAATAATCAATTCTAGAAACACAATCAGCAATAGACACCTATAGTCCTATCAAACTGGGCCAAGCGCCACTCACAGTTCAATTAGACTGTTTGAGCTTGCACACTAATAGGTCTAGTAACCTGTCTAGCATAACCTTCCTTATTACCTGTGGTAATTTGAACTTGCTTGATTTGTCATAAAAGAATTCGTGAGCTAATATTGGGACCTGATCGACATATTCTATCATGTTTCAATAATAACAGATAAATTATTTATTTAATTATTAACTTCAGTGTCTCTCCACTATAAACCTGAAGCTACACTCCCAATAATATATCATATTATGAGACTCCTGAAATATAAGTCTTGTCCATGACCTCTCATATTATGTGTATCCCTATAGGTTATCTATAATTGGATAAAAGATTTAGTTCCATCTTACCTTCTGATTATTTTATCTTACAGTTCCATTAATTTTACCATCAAAAAATTCATCCCTTTTAAAGCACATACAAAAGAAATATCATCCAGTTACCATATTATCAAAATGACCGATACCTCGTTATATTTTTCAATACCTAAATAAAGCTTTGAAAGGATAACATTAACTCTTTGTTAGAGAGCTATGGATTCTATGTCTATGGATTATGCTCTCATCGAATATAGGTTGTATCTCCAATATACTGATAATGGAACCTTTGTTCTTGGGAACTCCTACCTTTGGCATATCAAAAGATATAAGCTACAAAGATGGAGTCATGAATCCACTTTAAGATTAAGATAACACATACATGATTATCAAAAGGAATTGATTTAAGTTAAATGGAATTATTATTAAATCAATTTAACTTTAGCTTAGTCCAATGTGTGACCATTGTTAGGTCTACCACACCAATGTGTCTACTATGGAGTCAATCTGCTCCGACAACTAAAATAACCGTCTCCCCAGTTGGACGTAGATCCCCATACCTAACCCTATACATAGACTACGGACTATATAATTTAGACTATTAATCTTCGAATCAGATCTTTTCACATATAAACTCTATTTATGTTTAAACCAAGATTTGGTTATAATAGTCATGGATCACATGTTTGCTAATATACTATCATTGTTAGAAAATAATATGAGGACCATTATTAATATATGTAATATTCGCATGATTATTTATTTAACTAAAAATGTTATAAATACAAATAAAATATTTATTCTTTAAGGCACCGATCTTAACATTATATACATAATAGTGCTTGATGTGTCCCTCTTCTCTCTTTCTCTCTCTTTTGTTTTCTCTCTCCTTTTTGCGCCAAGTCGTTTTTTTAATTCTATTTTGTCCCGAAGACGAAGTTTTTACGACGAGTCGCTTTTCTCGTTCTATACTAATTAATATGGTTGGCAAATAAATATAGTAAAAAATCATAATTGTGCATTGTAAATAGCACTCTTTTTTTTTTCAAAAATAAAGGTGCTCTAATTATGCTATAACAAAATCTAAAACTAAAAATAAAATATGCAGTTAAATTGAATTTCAAAGCAAATCTAGAATCCAGAACTACTAAAGTAGGAAAAGATCAATGCTGGAAATGCCATATTATCATTTATTTCATAATCTGCAGAGTAGATATGGAGGAATTAACAATTCTTCAGCCAATTAAAATGCAAATCCAAGGGGAGTGCTCTATCCTTTTGATTCTCAAGGGGAAAACAAATAATAAAAAAAAAAAATCTTCTAGATGTAACGCATATTTTGTATATTTCAACATTTGTCATATTATGATACACATCGGTTATCCTAACATCTTTATATATCGGAACTTATTTTTTAACCTTGTTATATTCGCCGATATTCTAAAATTTTCATTAGCGATTGTTCGGTAGGGGAAAAAAGCAGTCATTTTTTGCCAAGGCATTATCCTTGTTTAGATTTGTAAGCATTCTTTCTTGAATAATACTTATCATTAATTCTTCATATCATAGGCTTGCACTTTAAATGTTTCTAGTTAAGTCTTCGTAATTTAGTGTTCCTACTCTTACATCGTTGTAAATATCTGTTTTTCAGTTAAGATGGAGAACAATGCCGCTGATCCTTTGCGCGAACAACTTGACATTATGAGGAACTCCCTCTTTGATGAGGTTTTTTTTTTTCCTCTTCTCTTTCATAGAAATATATTTGTACTTTATTTCATCTTCGATACATCATGTTAGTGGGAAATAATTAACTATATTGTTGATTTCTGCATAAATTTTGGCAGAAAAAACACATACTTTTTTGGTTTATATATACATACACAGACATATATATAATATGAGGTATTTTTCAAGTAATATATAATATTTTTATAAGAAAAATTACATGTTATTGCATACTTATAAAATATGTGTTTATTCATGTCATAAAAAAGTTACATCATATTTACATGTTTAAATTGTGTTACAATTAACATGTGTCATTTGTTAAAAAAATAAGTTTCAAAGATGGATTTATAAAATTCCCCATAATAATAATACGCCAAATTTGAATGTGAGAATTTATTTCGTTGAAAAAAATTTCTTGCCTATATATGTGTTACATCTTCTCATGAATTTTTACACACAAGAAAGAGTTCTACGTGTGTACCGCAAAACACATTCCCAATAGATATTCGCATGCAAGAAAATGAGTACAATGGTCTCAATATATATATATATATATAATAAGTGTTGTTTTAATTCTTATATTTTTAATAAGTACTGTTATTATTAATTATGTGATATAAATCAAACAGTTATAATTAATTTTACACACTTAAATTTTGACAAGATATGCCTATTATATGTGTTACATCTTCTCATGAATTTTGACACACAAGAAAGAGTCCCACGTGTACCACAAAACACATTCCCAACAGCTATTCGCATGCAAGTAACTGAGTAGATTCCCAACATATATACATATATATAAAATATGTGTGGTTTAAATAGTTACATTATTGTTATTATAAACTGTATGATATGAATCAAACGGTTATAATTAATTAGATAGTTGACAAAAAAAATATAATTATTAATGATATTGAAATCTTATCATGTTATGTCATCAATTGATATTAAAATATACATTTTTTAGAAATATAACCATTGTAAAAGTAACCATTAAAAACAAAATATATAGGCATTAGATTTATTTAAAGGTGAACAACGGACGATTTGATGGTTTTTGGACTGATGCGGGTCGGGTTTTTTAAATGACGGGTTAGCGATTAACCAACCCACAGACCTCCCGTGGAATGGCGGGCAGTTTCGGTTTGGGTGCAGGCGGGTGCGGCGGGTTGGGTCTATACTAATGCACAATGTAAGAAAATTTATAAAAAATATAAGATGATAATGTATGAAGCATTCTCAACAGCAACCAAGTTTGACGCCTAAAGATAATGACCATATTCACAACAAATTAAGAAACGTGATCATTCATTGCAAAAAGAAACATCAACTACAGATGAAGTGATGAACAAAGTTAAGAATTCTTGTTCTTCTATAAAACCTGTTTATTGGGTTCGAAAATAACAGGATACTATAGATAAAATGATGAACAAAGTCAAGTATTCTTTTTCTTTTTAGGGAGTAGGGAGAGGTTTAGATTAGGATTTTTTTTTTTAAAAGAATTAAGCAGACGGGTTCAAGTTGAACCTACCGCCTAAAATTTTAAACCGTACCCGCCCGTCAATATATATAGGCGGCGGGTTGAACCCACCAATAGGCGGGTTGCTAACATAGACTTTTTTTTTTGGGCGGGCGAACTCGGGCGGAGACGACCAGCGGTTGTAGGGCGGTTTTTGTACAATCCTAGATTTATTAGAGAACCAAAAAAAAGGTGGGCACTCCATGTTGAAACTATTATGGTGGTATTACAGAAAATGCTGGATGTTCATTACCGACTAGTGGAGGAACTGGCAGACTCAAAACAACCCAACTTTGCCGAGGATATCATGAACGTTTTCTTTCAGACCTCTGCTGAAAAGATAGCCATCTTTGAGAAGGCACTGTGAGTAGTATTTTCCATAATTAATTAATTTTTTTTAATTCTAATTAACAACAATCATAATACTGCTAATAATTATATTGAGATTTTCTACACAGGGAGAACCCCCCGAGCGATTTCTCCGAAGTGAAAATGCACATTTTTCAGTTGAAAGGTAGCAGCAGCAGGTAGACGTTTAATTAATTAATTAATTAGTTAATTGATCTTGATTAATATTTTTTAAACTTGTTCTCATCAGAATACTAATTAATCACCTGTACTTAATTACTAATCGCGATCGGTTGATATTCTTAATCATGCTTGTTCTATGTACAGTGTCGGTGCGTGCAAGCTACGGGTTGAAACTGACAAACTGATGGATTGCATCAACAATGGCGACATGAAAATGTAATAAATTTTCCTCTTCTTTTTGTTTTTTAATGGAATTTTCTCAAATAGAGGAGAACAAATTTGCTTATTACACATTGATTTATATAGAATATATATATATATTTTTATATATATGGTATAAATATATTGAAGAAAGGAAATCCAAAAAACCGGATGTGAATTTTGATTTTAATATGAAATCGTTTTTGGTTATAATTAAAATATTAGAGGTAAAACAGTAAATAATGACCTAAAAAATTCAAAAGATGCAGTACCACAATTTTATAAAAAATTATTTTTATCCTTATTAGTTAGAACTTCACTATTTGAAGAATATAAATTTCAACGTAACAGCAGGATTTAAACTTTATAGGGTATATAAGAGTGCTCAATTTATATATTACAAAAGTATTAATATGTATATTATTAATTGACACCTTCGGTATAAATGCGTGGTGGCAGGGCTAAGATTGCCCTCGAGCATGTCAGAAAGGAGCGTGACACTTTGGAAGGACGAATGGAGCCTTATTTTCAGGTACTTTTCTGATCAGTCTATTAAAGAAATAACATATTTAATTCATTGTATTGATTTATAATATTCTTTTGTTTTTCCTGAATTTACTACAAAATTCTAGTTTTGATCCTTAACTTATAAAGCTAAGATAAATAGTCTCTCAACTTATTTAACATGTTCACTAAAGCGTGACAATTTATAAAACTCAGATAGCAAATTTAGGACTTGTAAGATTTGCAAAGTTAATTAATTTATCCTTGTTTAATTTATATGTAAAATTTATATGATTTCTTTGTGCTTTTCTTTTCAGCTGCTGCGACAAGTTGAATCATCCAGAAAATCTCAAGGCCCTAAAAGTTCTATAGATCTAAACAAATAATTTCTACATCTTTTTCTGTTCTTTTTTTTTGGGGAAGCAGATGTTTTTCTTTTCCTTTCAGAGACAATGGATTTCCATTAAAAAAAAAAAAAAAGCTCTATTAGTGTTATTACATTGTTGGAATAAATTTTCTAATGAAAGTATTTTGTCGGCATTTTGTTTTCCTCTGCGTTTTTGAGAGAGAGAGAGATAGTACCTTGTCCAAGTGGCTAGGTTGGTCAAATCTTGCCTTAGATGCTCTAGCTACTAGCCATTTAAACTTTTTTCTAAAATACCCAAACTCGGGTGGCATATTGGGTCGTTTTCATGTCATGTCAATTGGCTCGGCTGCATACAAGCACGTTGGCATAATGTGGACTTAAATTTTAGTGTTGGTTTTGAGTTGACCACGTGTACCCGTTTGATGAAAACGTCACTCAAATTTATATTGTCACAACCATAATAAGCAATTTGAGTATCAATTTAGAAGGGTGACAATTCGGGTCCACGGGTCGGGTTTGGTTTAGGTTGAATCCTTATATAAACAGTCAACACGTCAACCTGAACCCGACGGGTCAAAAAAACCTCAACCCGGACACGACCTGATGTGTAGACGGGTTGACCTGACCCGTGCAACATGCCAATATACTACTTTGTATATGTTCGTGTTGACACGACACACTGACCCTCTAAACCCGATAGACTTGCAACACGATAAACCCAACAATAAGCCTATAAAATAAACAATAACCCAACAAAACAAAACCATCAAAAAAGTTAACAAAACTTTGTATAAGTTTAACAAAAACAAATATGCTAGAAATTAGAATCATGTCAAGTTGGTTATACAACAAATGTTAGACTAATTTGACACATTAAAATTAATTTTAGGTTATATGGGTTACATTAAGGTCACACGAGTTCAATTTGGATTACACAGGTTGATTAACAATTTTCAGGTTAATTTTCATGTCAACCTTATTTCGACACATTTTTGACGGGTTATTTCGTGTTGATTCGGGTTGACCCGAACCCAACCCGTTTTTTATGCAGGTCAGACGGGTTCGACTCAATTCCAACCCGAGGCCTATTTTCCCAACCCTAACCCGCATTTTCGTGTCGGGTTCGTGTCGTGTCATCGTGTCGTGACCCAAATTGCCGGCCCTAAATTTAGTCACTCTACTCGCTTATACTTTACCATATTAATTTGGACCACAGATCGAATTTTTTTCATTTAATTTAAATTAAATAAGTTAAAAACAATTATTTTTTAAAAAATATTTATTTATATTTGTTAATTCTATAAAATATTTAACAATTGAATCATTTTGAGTCAAACGCGTCCTTAATTTGAATTGAAACAACTCAACCTCGTGTGGTTGGGTAAAACCAGAATTGCCACCCATACTCACACAAACAAAAGGGAAGCAATCCAATAAGGTTCCATCTAAAAGGTAAGGATTGAGATCCTCTGATTCACCCAGAAAAAAAAAAAAAAAAAAAAAAGAATTGGGGAAGAAGATGCAAGGATGACAGAGTAATTTACTAATTTCTCGTACATTTCTGCGCTTGCCCAGCTAACGCTTTGTTCCACGTACCCAACATTTGCAAGTTGGGCTACGGCTTTATTGGCATTATTTGGGCCTCAAGAGAGAGCTCATCATGTCAAGCCATTAATCCATCACTGGCCCAATTACAACAGTTATAAAACCCACAATTCAAGTAGGCTACGGCCTGCCAAGTAGCTCTCCAATTTACGTTAACCATTTCCCTACTTGACAAAAATTGTAACACGCAAAATGTTTAATTAGTCGGACCTAAGTTTGAAAGGCTAACAAGGTTGTAGAAGGCGCCCTTCATGTGCTTGAGTTGAGCATAGGTGCCTCGCTCCACCACCTTACCGTCGGCGACAACCGCAATTGAGTCCAACTGTTTGATGGTGTTAAGCCGATGCGCCACCACAATAGTTGTCCTTCCAACCATGATCCGGTCAAGTGCTTCTTGTACAACTTGTTCCGATTGCACGTCGAGAGCACTTGTTGCCTCATCTAGTAGTAGTATGGTCGGATTCCGAATTATTGCCCTTGCAATCGCTATCCTCTGCTTTTGCCCTCCCGATAGCTGCACCCCTCTTTCTCCGCATTCGGTTTTGTACCCGTCCTTCAATGATCTGCGCCACACCACACAAAACCAAACGTCATTATTTTCACACACACCCCCTAAAAAAGAGTTGTTTAAGATAGGAGTCACAGGATTAATGAAGGGATTTCCAGACATCGGGTTGCATGGCATGTGGAAAAAAAAAAAATGAAATGATTTACTTACGAGATAAATTCATGCGCATTGGCGGCTTTAGCAGCCTCCACAACCTCATGTTCCGAAGCGTCAATCTTGCCAAATATGATGTTGTCACGAATGGTGCCAGAGTAGATCACAGGCTCTTGGCTAACCAAAGCTGTGTGTCTCCTATACCATTGAATATCTAGTTCTCTTATGTCCACTCCATCAACTTTCACACAACCCTTCTCAACATCATAGAATCTTTGAATCAGTCCTATCACAGTTGATTTTCCACACCCACTTTTCCCAACTAGCCCGATGCTTGTGCCTGGTTTCACCTCTAGGCTGAATTGCCGCAATACTAGTGTCTCTGGCCTGCTTGGATATGCAAAATCAACCTTCTTCATCTCTAACCTTCCACTTATCTTTTCTAACTTGGTTCCACTGCTGCCATCCTTGCACTGCTAACATTTAATTACCCAAAAAATAAATAAATCAAAGTTAGAACACATTCAACAAAGGAAAAGGCTAAAATATCAAGTGTAAATTTAACTTGTGCCCTAAATGATTTTGTTTGTTTCTCTTCTGAACTATGATTTGCAAGAGCTATAGTTCCAAAACTTGAAATTTTTACTCAATTTAGGTGTTCCGTTTTATCCTCCAATTCACTTTCAGCCAAAAAAAAAATGATCGGCAGTGATAAATGTAATTTAAAAGATGACACAAATTATGAGCTAAATTTTGAAAAATGATGTAAAAAAATTCACCTTCAAATTTATGCTACAAATATTGGAGTTTAGAACTTGTTTCTTGCAAATAAACAAGTCAAAAATCAACACAAACATAACATAAATCCGAAGAACAAAAGATTTCTAGCATAAAACCCAAACACATAAGAGTAGTAACATGTCATCTATTTTTCTACTCAAAACTGTATTGCACACATCGTTGTTTCCCAAAAATATAAACATTTCTTTTACTAACTAAAATAAATATAGACCATCTCTTTTACTATCTCACCAACTAAGTTTTGTCACGTAGTTCTAAACATATACAAAGGTAATTCTATACATGATTACACCATAACAAATACAAGAGTTCAAATCTTTAGGTTTCCAAATAACCACTACCACAACAACAAATTAAACTTTCTCAAATCATTTAATATTTTAAGTTGAGAGTTCTCGTTTAAAGATTGTAAGTTTAAAATGACATGAAAAATTAATTAGCGCAACAAAATGAAGAAATTTGGAGAGTTATTGATTGATGAAAAAGTTAACGACAATAATCAAGGTGAGATCAGAGTGTAAAATTATACTCACATCATGAGATCCTGAACAAATAAGAGATTTCCGGTCAAGAATCCGGAAGACGGCTGCGACGGCGGCGGATCCCTTGGCAAGGTCAGAAGTCATGCTCCCGGCCTCCGCAATGACCTTGCCAGTGCTGACCAATATGAAAAACGTCTTGAAAACATCCCCTGCCGATATCTCCCCTTCCATCACAAGCCTCCCTCCGTACCAGAAATCCAAGGCCCATGACGTGAACGTCAGGCACTGCGCCGAACCCATCCCCATCCCCGCCATCCACGCCCTCTTCCTCCCTTCCTTCCTCGGTGCCTCCTGCGCCTCCTCAAAAAGCTCTAGAACTTTCCCGATGCTTCCGAAGGATGTCACGATTCTATGGTTGTAAACAGCCTCGACCGCGATTTGCGTGCTCTGGTTTTGCGCCCTGGCGATGTTGGACGAGACGCTGGAGAGGAGGACTTTTCTTGTGTAGAAGCAGAGGATTGTCAATGGCTGTACGGCGATCATTACCAATGCCAGCTTCCACGCCACGACTAGCCCCATGATCATGGCGATCGTCACGGCGGATGTTGTCTGGACTAGGAGTGAGAGTCTGTCTGCGACGAGGGATTTCACCATGGAAGCTTCGTTGCTTAGGCGTGAACACAATGGGCCGGTTGTGTTCTGTTCCTCGTCGAACCAGGCGGTTTCGAACGTTAGGATCTTATCCAGCATTCGCAGGCGGATTCGGCGGGTTAGTCTTTCTCCCATGTAGGCGAAATTGTAGTGCTGGAGGAGGTTTAGGATGATGGAGATGGCGGAGAGTGAGCAGAAGATTAGGGAATATGTGCGGATTCGAGATTGCATTTCGTCGTGGCTGGGGGCGAAGAAGGCGGAGATCATTCCGCCGATTGTCAAGGCGTAGGTGGGCTGGACCGACCCGAATGCGACGGCGGAGAGGCTGCCGATGAGGCCTTGTCTCCATTCAGGTGCGTTTAGGGACAGAAGGCGAGCGAAGGAAGGCGCGGGGTGTGGAGTTGTGTGTTGCGGTGTGGATTCGGCGGATGGGTTTGGTGATTTCAGGAAGACTAATGGGCTTGACTTGGCGGTGCTTGGCCTGCCGCCGCTGCTTCTCGCGACGGACGAGATTAGGCCAGAGGTGTCTGATTGGTCGTTGGCGTCGACGGCGGAGCTGAATTGTCTCTGCATTTTAGCGAGTTTCGCGTAGTGGCCATTTTGCCGGTTGATGAGGTCGTTGTGCGAGCCAATCTCAATTATGCAGCCGCCGCTCACCACTGCGATCAGGTCGGCATTTCGCACCGTGGAGAGCTTGTGTGCAACCACCTGATCATATTTAGTCCCATAAATAAAAATACGTGAATTTCTAGCCATGAATCATGTTTGATAAAGTAAAATAAGATATATGCATGATTCAGTTACCAAGGTGGTTCTTCCCATGGAGGCTTGATCAAGAGCATTTTGGACCAGAGTTTCTGATTCAGAGTCAAGCGCACTTGTTGCTTCATCAAGTAAGAGAATCACAGGGTTCTTGATGATTGCCCTGGCTATGGCAATCCGCTGCTTTTGCCCGCCTGATAAAAGTGCTCCTCTCTCTCCAATCTGCCACATTTTGATAATTAATTTGTCAAGTTTTACTACAAAGTTTGACCCATGTTATCATAACCAACGATACTAGTATAATGGCAAATAACCCATAATTCCATTAGTGTTGCCTAAAAAGCTGGGTCAAGTTAAAGCACATAAAATGCTTTCCCGTACTTCATGAGAATTTAACTGCAAAGCAAAAATTCCTCTTGAAGTTTGTTTCCCATTATTATTATTATTATTATTATTATTATTATTTTCAATTTGAACAACTTTCCTGTGTTGACCAAAAGAAAAACAAAAGAAAGCCTAATCTCTTATGAAGCATTTGTAACTGTCGGGAGAGCGTCTTGAACTGTTTTTTATGGTTTGAACATAAAACCGGTTGGAGTCATAAACAACGGTTACAACATTCTTGCCAAATGAACGCAGAAGTCTTTGAGACTAATTTGCCTTGAGCTCTTCATGATAATCAGTAAAACAGCCATAAGAACTAACCTTGGTTTCATAACCTTCTGGAAGCTGTCTTATGAAATTGTGAGCATTGGCAGCCATGGCTGCGGCCGTGACTTCTTCCATGGTGGCGTCAAGCTTTCCGAACATGATGTTCTCCTTTATTGATGTTCCAAACAAAGCATGGTCTTGACTAACAAGTCCCATTTTCTCTCTTATCCATTTCAATTGCAGTGTCCTCACATCCACACCATCAATCTTCACCGCCCCATCATCGGCGTCGTAAAACCTCTGGACCAACGAAATCGCGGTTGATTTGCCACTTCCACTCGCGCCAACAAGGGCAACCGTCTTTCCTGCTTCCACTTTGAGATTGAAATCCTTGAGGACAACGGTGTCCGGGCGAGAGGGGTATGTGAACTTGACATGTTCGAATTCGAGCTCGCCTCTGATTTCGTCCAGCACAAGTCCTTTGGTGTCCTCTCCGTCAATCAGCGGTATCCGGTCGATCCTGCCAAATATTCGTTGTGCAGCAACTGAGGCTTCTGTGAAGTACTTCACATCCGGAAGAGCTATTCCAAGGGACCTGCATTACGATATTCACAAGGATTTTGGTAAACATAACTAATATTTCTGTAGCAATTGACCTTCAATACTATCATAACATTTTCTTTAAAGAATTAGCCTCAAATAGTCCATATATCTTTTGCTTTATTATGACTCATATCCTAATTTCTTAACCATTATCTGCTTAATTAGATTGAATGTCTAGCTATCCTCCTCAATCTATATTTTTGCTTTATTATGATTACTACCCTAGATCTTAAGACTATACTAGTTTCATTGGATATTGATAAAATTTACAAATTAAACTAGTGACCTTTTCTTCCAAATTAATTTAACTACAAAAAAATAAAAAGAAATTGCTAGTTACTTATCTTAGAATACTTACAAGATACCAATAAATTAAAATCCAAAAGAAATCTTCTAGCAATTGGAAAAAAATAATAATAAAATGAAACAGTAAAGCTAATTAGAACTAACGGAGAGGCTAGGAAATTAGTCTTGTGTAGCTTCCTGGAAAGACACACATGGACTTGCACATATGTTTCACGCGCAAGAAATCGATATAAACACATGCATAAAAACTTTGATACAAATATATAAGTTTAATATAATATCAAGACGCGCAATAACTTAGCCTTCATATAAAAAAGAAACACATCGCTAGAACTAATATCTTCTCGTTACAAAATTGATGTGGACAGTAATGAAAAAAGATGAATTAAAACGAGTGAGACATAACTTAACTATCAAAAAGTTGAGGAAAACATTATTCTTCATGATATATACGAAGGGTTAGGAGAAAAAAAGTTATATTGTCATCACCTCACCTAGACCTAGATCCAAAGGTAGAGCCGAGCCATTCACGAATAAGAATAAGCAGTTGTCATCTTAAACTTTTTCTTCTTTTAATTTTATATTAAAATTTTATAATACTTATGTTTTGTTCTTCTTAAAATTTTATTTTGAACACTTAAATTAAATTCTAAATTTTTTTATTAATCACTCTGTCACCCTACCTTGATTAATTTTTCTAGCTCCGTCCTACCTAGATCCTATATATACCTACACATAACGAGAATTTCCATTTCACATTAATCTTTGGTTTAATGTGCTAACTAACTAGATTCATAAGGCAAAAAGACATCTATAAACAAAGCCATATATATATATATATATATATATGATGTTAGGAAAAAAAAAAAAAAAAGGGCATACAGTCCACTTAATATGAAGGATATGCCAGCTGCATAGATTCTTCCACCGCTCTCGCCTTTATACATGACCAAACGACTTCCATACCACGCAAGAAATGCCCATATTGTAAACGACAACCCGGTACTCCCCACAGCCAGGCCCTTTGCTATGCCTTGTTTGATTCCCAACTTTGTCGTTTTGTCCAATATAGCTGAATATCTCTCCACAATTCTCTTCTCGGCAGTGAAGGAATAAACTGTTCTGATGGAGCTCAATGCCTGCTCTACAATGGAGTTTGCCTTTCCGTACTCCTTGTGAGACTTTCTTGACAAATAAAGAAGGTATTTTCCGTAGATCATTCCCGGTATGATCAGTAGAAGTAATGTTGGGAAGGCCACTATGGAGAGCCTCCATGAGAAGAAAGTGGCGAACGCCAGACCGGAGATGAACACCGATGAGTGCATCAAAAAAATTGGCACCTATTTAAAAATACAATAACAAAAATGTAAAAACAAAAAATACTAAAAGGCTTTTAGATTTTTATCAAAAAATTCTATTAATTTTGTAACATTTCTTCGTTCTAATACAAATTTAATCAAATTAAACATTCTGAAATACGTATAACGGAAAAAAAAAATCAACAGATCCTTTGACATGCTAAAAATGAGTGGTCATGAATATAGTACTAAAGATGTAAAGAAAGGGAAAGTGAGAAACAGACAAGAACATTCAAAATAGTGATTTTACTTGAATGACACTTACTACACACTGATTTTCTAGCAAAAGAAACAATAGCTATTACTTTAAAAAATTACGAGGTCATGGATTGCGTCAAGATATGAATGATTATGGTGTACCTTTTCACTGAGGACTTCCTGAATGAGAAAAGTATCTTTGGATATACTGTTGATGACCTCTGACGTGGTGGCTTCTTGTGAGTCAAAAAAACCAACTTCCTGTCTCAGAACAGCTTCCAGGTACTTGTAACGCATCCTCAGAACTTGCCTTTCACTTGTTTTGCTCCAACAATATCCCTCTACACCATAAAAACATAATCTTGATTAGCCCTAATTTAATTATTTCATAGATCCTTTCTTATAATACCAAATCCAAGCTATAGATCTTGTATTAAACCAGTCAATTAGTGACTTTTTAGATGAAATACTATTTTTTTTCTCTTCTTAATATGAAGAGGGCACTCTAGGGTTTCATTAAAAAAAAGTTCTTTTTTTTTAAATGTCTCCTTGAGGCACTACTAAACTTGTGTTGGTCTCTTAGATGCCATCTAAAACAGTATAGATCTGTGATTAACATAACCAAACAAAAACCTGTCTTCAGAAAGAAAGGCAAAAGAAAGGTGATTTTGAATTTACCCATAAAAGCCACCACCATTACGGCTAATCCCAAGTATACGAAGTTCAAACTGCACTGTCAACCACAAAAACCCAACAAAAAAAAAGGAGGAAATTGTAAGAAAGTGTGTTTTAAAAAGAAAAAAGAAATCGAAAACAAGAACGAAAGTGTTGACCACAAACCTTTTCAACCTCGTCCATGAAATGCCCACGATTTTGTTGTTGTTGTTGGGTCTGCCCATACCCCAAGCTATTCATAATACGGCTTGCAAAAACCAGCAAAATGTTTGTGGACATGCCATCTCCAATAGCTCCAATAGTACCGAAAATCATGAGCAAAACATCGATCCAATCCGCATATCTCAGAACTACTAGTAGATTTGAAGTACTATTTTTCGCCTTCACTGTCGTCTCCGTTGTCTTCATATTCTCATCAACGTCGTTCTTCTTTGGAGAACCCATGCTCTTGCTTCTAGTTGTGAAAGCCTCTCAATGAGGACTATTTATACACGTATTGGAAAGTATAATATTGTAGCTGTATGCCAGAGCTAAAGTGAGCAGCTAGCGATTTTCCATGAAGAAATATGTATGGTATTGATTGATGTCATTGGGGGGCTCTTTTATGTGGGGTCCTTAAAGGTCATGTTGTCATAATGGTTGTCACTATCAATACCACATGACGAGCTACAACTACCAATATATTTATATTATTGTTCAACAAAGGTGACTATGACCACTCACCACTGTGCAATTGGCCAGTTTTTTGTTTTTATTTGTTTTTATGCCTTTCAACTTTTTTTCTTCTTTCCTTTTGTTTATATCTAGTTTTAGTTGTAGTGATGATTGATGTGAAGGCTACTTTGTGCATATGTCGTTTTGCTCACATCGTTTTTTGTTAAACAGTGAAGAAATTTTTAGGTAGGAGCTGAAAAAACGTATGCTATGCACGAGATTCCGTTTTACAACAGTCAAATGTATATTAAAAAAAAGATATGTTACGCATACTTTTTATTTTGACATGAATTTAACTACATCCAACGTTTATCAATATAAGGTTTTAATATAAAAAGATGAGACTCTGTTTTACAACTGTCAAATGTATATTAATAAAGTGTTTGACAGAGTGATTAAAACCGTTGATTAAAACTGTTTTTTATTATAGTGTGTGAGAATTTTGTATTATACGATTTTTTTTATTGTTACTATAGCATGTGAAAGCTTTACATTGTTTATAACTGAAAAAGTGATGTAGACCACTAACTGCCGAACATAAGGTAACAAATATATGTTATGCATACTTCGTTATTTTGATGTGAATTTAACTACATCCAACGTGTATTATCAATATAAGGTTTTAATATAAAAAGACACAAATTGTAATTGGTCGTTGCATTAATGTTTTCATATATAAGTTTTCAAAATTATAGTTCTAATATCAATTAATTAGGATTTTCTTTAAAGGGATATGATCACTTAATTGTTAAATTTTCACCAAATTATGTTGAATTTGTCTAATTTTCTTATGTTGATTTTTATTGGATTCTAGGAGTTGAAAAATTGACTTCTACTATTAGGTTTTTCCCCTTTTTATTCCCTAGAATAAATTTCTCATGTTAATCCATTTCTCATGTTGCTTGGCCCTTGTTTTAACATAATAGATATATTAACCAAAATTTTCAAACTAAAAAACATAGATTAATTACATAGCTATACCTTCTAATTTTCATTATTTCTCAATTTTTTTCTTTGTTTTTTGAAACTACAAAGGTATCCTTTAAACTTAAAAAACTTGTTTCAATTTTATCCCTCACAAACTTTTTCAATTGAAATAATATAGAGATAAGATAAAAAAAAAAAACCCTTAATTAAACTTAATTTGTTTATGAAATATATAACTTTTCTTGAGAAAATTTTTTAAAAATATTTAAAATTTAGAAGTCATAAGACTTAAGATTTTTTTTAAAATTTGATTTTTTGTTTTAGGATTTTTATGTCTTTAATATATAAAATATTTTTCTTAAAGGGTAATTATGTTGTTTTGATCAATTATTTTTCTATTCATAGGGATGAAATTAAAATAAGTTTTTAAAACTCAAATGATACCTTTGTAATTTCTGTGAATAGAGAAATAAATTAAGAAATAATTAAAATTAAAAAATACAATTATATAATTAGCCCTAAAAAATTACATTCTATGGATCAATTCCTTCCATTCCAAGCTTTTTATGCATGCACATCAATAGCACTTATTCATCTAAAAAGGGCACAATCTCAATTTGAAGGGTTTTAAATATTATATCATGCTTTTGGAAAGTTCAAAGGAAATAGTACCTTACAATGCATGTAGAAAATGGGAAAGTATAAAGAAGCTTTTAGAAAAATAAAATGAAATTTAAGGGCTTCTTTTTCTTTACTTTGTGACAATGACACTGTAAGGAAACGTGAGAGATCTTTCCCTCTTTTGCTTTTTCATTTTCTTTTCTTTCTGATTTATAGCATATATTCATATTCTTAGTTGGATAGTGTCCCTCTGCATGCCAATATTGTACGTACACTGTCATATTCACACCATCCTTAGCTGTATTTTTTTGACTCTCTGCCTGAAAGTATGCAATATATACATGTCACATACATGCATATATACATATATATACATATATATATATATATATATTTGTGTGTGTGTGAGTGATTTTATATATTAAAAAGAGTTAATTATAAGATGGTACTTAATTTAGGTCTTTCTTTTCCATTTGATCTTTCTTAGCTTTAATTTATTTTAATGCTGAACGGACTGGCATTGGCCAGATTGTAAGCTTCCAACCCTAGATATCTGTTTACGAAGGACTTCAGTGCAGCCTTATTTCATTACACGATCTTTTTGGAGCCTTTGAAATAATATTATATACTCCATTTAGATAAAAATACCAAATCACCCTTTATTAATCCATATGATGACCAGTAAGATTATTGCCTACATTTTCTATGAGAAAATGATTAGCCAGGTACATTTAATCTAATTGAAACTCTAGATCTTACTTTACTCGTGGATACAATTGCACGGATGTCTAGATTATATTTTATTCTTTTACATGGATGATTGCTTAAACTAGATCACATAATATTCTTCCCACTCACATAGTCACATTAGATCAATATTACAAAAATATTTTTATTCGATCCAGAGGCCATATAACGAGATCTTTATATTTTATGTAATACTCCATATATATATATATATGTGTGTGTGTATATATATATATGATTATTTTTCATTTTTTTTTCATTTTTAGAGAATAGTAAGAAAAATGATGCACTGTAGTAATCGGTAAATTTGCTTTTCATTGACATGAATGACAACAGAGCAGGTGAAATGGCAAAAAAAATGCATCAAATATGCCTTACCCAAAAGAAGAGTAGTGGTTACAATAATAATAATAATTATTATTATTATTATTCTTGTAATTATTATTATTATTATAAAAGTTAAAAGAATGAGAAGAAATTCAGTCAAGCAGATAGCGTTGCCACCTTAATGGTAATGGCCTTCATATTCGAATAATTTCTGAACAATTGATGCACTTGAGCGAGATACAGATAATTTTTTAAATAGTTGTGCAGCCAAACCGATTCTCCTTGGCAGCATCCATATCCTCATTCTTATTCTATTAGTTATATATATATATATTATATATTCTGTTATATATACATAGACAACGGCTATGATTCTTACCAAATAAAATAAAATCTTTTGATAGGGTAATAACAATTTATTGTATTAAACATACCATCAAGCTTTAATCATCTAATGATATCCTATATTTTGTTCTAAAAGAGGATATACTATATCCTGAATATAGAATCACGAAATAAAAAAAAATGTGAAGATTTGAAGTAACTATGTTCTTTTCTTTGAGAAACATTTCGATTCTGTTTCAAAACCATAGTTTAGACTGAAAATTTCAATTCAAATACAAACTAGTGTTTGACAACGTTAAAAGAAAAAATCAATTCGAACAATTAGTTCAAATTGAAATTCACAATCCAAACTCATTTGTTACAATAAAAAAACATTCACTTAAGTTAAAAGAGTAAAAAAGAAAAAATGAATGATTTTTATTGTAACAAATAAGTTTGAATTGAAATTTTCAATTTTGACTAATTGAACAAACTGATTTTCCTTTTAACATTGTCAAACATCAGTTTGTGTTTAGATTGAATTTTAGGTCCAATCTGTGTTCTCAAACGAAGTTGTAATGTTTCTAAAAAAACTTAGTTATTTCTAATCTTTTGCATTTTTTTAATTTAGTGTTGCTATATTAAGTGTTATATTCTATTTTAGAACAAATTATACGACAACATTATATGATTAAGGCTTAATTTTTTTTTAATATAACACATTGTTATTATCTTAAAAAAAAAAATGTTACATTGTGTAGACGGTCTAGAAGTAGAGTCGTGGACGCTATCTATATATTCTAGTTTTATGTTCTTTCTCAAAAATCAAAATCACGTTCTTATTGCCACACTCATTTTTTCAACGACGAAAGCGTGGAATTTTGTTTACTCCCATTAAATATTAATTTTAAGGTATGATATGACGCTCGTGGTCTATATTAAATGTATCATGTGCAAATACAAACATGGATTCCTTCGTGTTAAATAAATAAATATATGTATGTATGTATGTATGTATGTATGTATTTGTGTGTGTGTGTGTGTGTCTCAGTTTGCCAAGAAGGCAAGATATAAAAAATCTCGACTGTTGGAATAAAATAAAAAGCATCTTAATATATCACTTCTAAGCAGTCTGATTCAGATTGACGACATGTGTACTGCTTATAATTTAGCATATAGATTCAATACAATTCACCAACTGAGTTTTACCGCACGTGTTATTAATACTATAAAAAAGATAGGACTTTTTACCTCATTTTTATACCATGTGTTTTAGATTTATCTATACAATATATTTTTAATATTTGATCTTATCAAACGTAATTTTCATATTTGATTTGATATACTAATTTATATCTTTTTTTCCAATTAATCGTTAATTATATAAAATACCCTCAACTAGAAAAATAAGAAAACTTCAAAAAAATTAAAACAAAAAATTTAAACTAAAGTTTTATTAATTAAACTCAAAAATAGGTTTTTTTGTGTTTTTTTTCCTTATTTTTTCAAAGTTTTAGTTTTTTTTTCTCTTACTTAAAGATAATTTAATCATTTTAAATGTCAAAGTCGGTTATTGGTTGAGTTAAGATATAGATTCGTATATTAAATTTCATCTGAAAGTATATATTCAATAAGATTAAAAACGTAAGGTTTAATGTTTAAGTATAAAAAGGTAAACATGACAAAAAACTAGTTTTGGCATGCATGTAACATTATTCTGAACTTGTAAATTTCCCCAACATAAACCAAGTAATATGCCAGCCAAATCTTAAAACGACAATTCCAAGTTTTCTTCGCATTGAAATTAACCTTTCCTCTTCAAGGAACTATCGCTAATTGCATATGCCATGTTACCTCCAAATTTTTCACCCTCGCAAATTTTTTTTTTTAATTACAATTGTATTTTAACTGTTATTTTTTATTACAATTGTATTTTAATTGATTGATATGGGACCGTGATAGTTTAAAAAAAAAAAGTCGATTGATGATAGTAAATTACCTTCGTTGGATCCATAAATGATAGCGTGACCCTCGCATTGTTTGACATTTTCTGTGCTGCTCCAATCTTTTCCGGATAATCATGTTACTTGATTATGACTTTGTTTGCTTTTTTTAACGAAAAATAAATTGAAAGCATGATGCTTTAAAAACATCAATCAATCTACACACATAGCCTTCTGGCTAATCAACTGGTTCCACCAATAATTTAAATGAAACGTTTAAAAGAATTTATATGTACCAAACTTCACAAACAAAAACGTTCAGAAAAATATAACAAAGATCTAGCAAACTTGTGGCTCCTTCATTTTTAATTATTTTTTCAATCAATGTTTAATTGTCGTTAATATCTTTACATCATGCCTAATGATCAGAATATCATTAACATAAAGACGACGATTATGACTTTATTTTCTTTTAATTTCTTATTAACACATTATTCGTCTACATTTTGATCAAAAGCATAATACTTGACCGCATTTTTTTATATGGTACACTCATACACCCAACCACTTGAGCTATAAGACTAAACCACTTGTATCCAATATAATGTTTGATGATCTAGTGGTTTGTTTGAGTCGATAAATAAACTTGTTCAATTTGTCAACTCTTTGCTCTTGTCCCTTCTCAATGAATTTTTGAGATTGCATCATATAGATATTTTATTTGAGTTGATCATTCAAGAATTAATGTTATCAAGTGGAAGGAGAGAGAAAGAGAAGTGATTGGATTAGTGGAAGAATTTTGTGACTCATGTTTGTTTGGTAGGATAAAAAAGACAGGAGAATGAATTAGGAGAGATTCTTCAAATAACTCAAACTTAAAAGAGGAGATCATTCATACTCAATTCAATAAGAAAAGAACCTTCGTCTTCCTATCTGCTTTCTCATGTTAATTATTTAGTTTTTTTTTTTTTTTTTTTCTCTTTAACTTGTCTGTTAGTCTTTCACTCCTACCAAACACAACCTTAAAAGTCTCCCACTCCTTTGACCATTGAATTTGCATATTATTTAGCAAACAAAATAGCTTTGCTACACAAATTTGAAGCCTAAAAAAGTATTTTTTATTTACACGCATTGTTTTTTACATATCCCGACATTTATGGCGCAAAACAAGCTTAATCTGTGTAGGATTTCCTTTTGCTATATATTTTTTTGAACCACACCTAGGGCTTGCAACATAGGAAGAGGGACCAACTATAGAGGATTAAAATAATACTATAACATTACCCTTTTTTTTGGTATTACTTATTAGCAATAATTTACTGTCCTTGTTACATCTATAAATTATATTTATGAGACAATGTGGAGGTACCGTTTTCTTGGCCCACCTAGATAACACAGAAGTTAATCCCTAATTAAAGTTAACCCTAGAATAATATTAAATTAACTCACATCAAATAAAAGGCTCGTCTTTCTAATATCATGTCAAAAACAATCAAACACCACAATGCTCGCATGCATCAACATGTTTAACTTTTGCTTTCAACAGGAGTAATATTATAACTATAAATCCTTGTCAGATGTTTTCCTTTTTTTTTTTTTTGGGTTTTAGCTAATTTAAGCATATGAATCATGTGCCTAATTGCTTGGGACTATTATATATATATATATATATATATATATATATATATATGTCTATCTTATATTTAATACCCGTACCCCTATTTTGAAAAATTAAACAATAGTCAAAGTGGCTAAATGGTAGCAAATTTGAAGCACAATTACTCAATGCTAACTTTAGCAAATCCCAAAGTTTCTTTTTTTTTTTTTTTTTGGTAGCACAATTACTCATTGCTAACTTTATTTTATATATATATATATATGTCTATCTTATATTTAATACCCGCACCCCTATTTTGAAAAATTAAACAATAGTCAAAGTGGCTAAATGGTAGCAAATTTGAAGCACAATTACTCATTGCTAACTTTAGCAAATCCCAAAGTTTCTTTTTTTTTTTTTTTTGGTAGAATCCCAAAGAATATGCTTGAACTGATATACAAGTGAGACACAACTTTAAGCTCGTTTGGCACGATTTTTGTTTATGCTTTTAGTCATTAAAAAAAAAAATAAAAGCTATAGCTTTTCGGTAAGTGTTTGAAATTATATTTTTGAAAGAGCTTAAACATTTAAGTCAAAATAGTTTTAGATTTTTTAATAATTTAAAATATTTTGTATTTAAGTTTACATGTATTATTTACACTTTAGTATAAGTTTTAAAGTCTATGTTAGAAATACTTTTTAAAAAAGCTATATCTTTTAGCTTTGATTGAAAGCATTTTTGGAGAGGACTAATGCAAACATTTTAGAAGTAGCTTTTTGACTAAGAAGCTAAAAACAATATGTAAGAAGCCCTTCGACGACTGACATGGTGAACCACATTATTCTTGTCTGCATTCTGATTTCAGGTTAGTTCATTAGTTAAGAGGCCACTGAAAATTGAAAGCTTAAACAAATTTTTGTTTTTACTCAGTTCAATAATGCACTTATTTATTTTTATTTTTTTTTGCTACGTCGCAGGTCGGTAAGAACCCAGCTGCTGATTAATGGATTTGGTGCAACTACAACATATGTTATTGTCTTTTGTGGTGTTAATCTTTAATCCTTTGTCTTTGAGATCAATAAAAGGGTAATCGCCCAGCATAAAAAATAAGGTTAAGTGGTTTTCAATCCTTCAGATGAACTAACTTATATATATATATATATATATATATATATATATATATATATATATATATATATATATATATAAAAGGATGATGTACTTGGACCCGTGATATTACTTTAATGCTTTATAATAAAGTATTTTTAAACGGTTAATCATCCAGAACCGAATGAGAAATGATCTTTGGTTGAAGTGTACATTGCTACTATCGGGAAAAAAAAAAAAATTTTGGTTACTTTTCTGTTGATAGGATTTTTATTATTTTGGTATCTTGTATTCTAATAAACATCATATTAGTATTATATTATTTAGAAAATATCAAAATAGTATTTTATAGTTTTTGAAGTATTATTTTGGTATTATAAGTTTGTGTTTTGTGTCGTAAATGTCTAATTTATCCTTTTATTAATAAACCCTAAATTGTTTTGTGAAAACTATAAAAAATAAATACAAATAATGCCAAAAAATGAATAAGTCCACGTATATGCTTTTTTTAATGATTATTGTTTAATCTTTTGTTTTTATTTTGTATTATAGATTTACAAAATTAATCTATAATTCATTAATAAGGTAAAAAGAAAATTTGACGTCAAAAACAGTTTATGGTACCAAAATTATATTTTTGAAAACTTACAAGGAACTATTTTGATATTTTTTAAATAGTAGAGTACCAATGTTATGTTTCTTTAAAACACAAGGTACCAAATTGATAATATTCTCTTGTTTTTAATTGTAATACTCAAAGCATCTTCAATACAATGTTGTTATTGGTGGTAATTTAGCACATGTTATGCAAACTGAACATCAAGTATAACATGTGTCAAATTTTAGCATCTAATTTTTATTGATTGAAGTATTTTTATTAATTATTACAATATTGGCATTTTTATGTTATTTTAAAATTAAAAGTTCTCTTTACATCGTCTAAAGCTTATGATTATCATTAAAAATGAATATAACAATTGAAATAACATTATGTTTTGGAACATATTTTTTTATGTCAAATATAATATTGACATTAACGTTTGCATTGAAAAATAATTTTACATATATCAAAACACTTTATCTATCAACCACGTCAAAATATCATATCTATCAACCACGCTAAATTATATACACAATATTAAGAAAAAAAAAACATATTCTACCTATAAAGTATGGCCCTACAATTGTGAATCGCTAGCTCATATTAGAACTATATCTTATCATGAAAAAGTGTTATAAATTAACTAAACTTGATAAAAATGTATCGGCGTCGAATTTAATAGAGAATTATTTTTGTAGTATATCATTCTCCATTAAAAATCATAGAAACTTTAAATTAAGCAAAGACAGATCATTTACCAGGTTATGAAGTTCTAAAAGGAAACACATAATGCTGTATATGTTTGTCCGAGCTCTTGCACGCGTTGCACAGATTTACATGTAACACGAAGTTAACTATTAGATATCAACATCATTGGCAACTGACAACAATAGTTTATAATATATAAAAGCAAACCCTTTGGCATATTTAACTTTACAAATGGAATTACAAAAGTTTTGTCCCTAACCTCTTTTATCTATAGACACTTGTTATGGTCTATTTTTCATCAATATTCATTATGAATAGTCCAAAATGAAAAGGAAAATAAGAACCCAAAAAAAAAAATTGGGTTGAATGGCTTTTTATGGTCTCTTTAAAATAAATGATCATAAGTTTTTAAAATTAGTCAAATGGTCATTTATCAGTGATTAACTAAGTTTAACTAATAAACTCCTCAAGTGTATCAGTGTTAAACTGTGACACTTGTTATTTTCCTAACAAGTATTATGGTAATTAATTTAATTACTAGTGTGCCAATTAAAATTTGTTTCATCTAAAATTTATTTTATATTATTTATCTCTACCTATTTCCAAATTTTCTGAAAGTTTTTTATGCCTATTAAGTATATTTACCAAAAAGCCCTTGAAATTTCTAAATAATTACGAAAATATTATTTTGACATTATATGGACTAAAGTCTCTAGAGAAGACTCATTCTTACTAACCCTCAATTATTTCCCTTCTCCTTATCTCTCTAACGTCTCTTGTTCCTTCTATCTCTACATCACTCTTCTGCCTTTTCTTTTCTTCTTTTCTTCTTCTTTGTTGCCTCTTCCACGGTGGAATGAGCCGGAGGAGAGCCAAGGGAAGACTCAAGCTATTCTTCCACAAAAACCACAAATAATCACCCACAAACTCAAGGATAAAGGAGATTCAAACATTTTCAAGATCAAATCACAAATTTTCTTCAAGCTTGAGGTAGGAATTTCTAAGCTAAAAATTTTGATTTAAATATGTGTTTTGGGCTTGAGAAATGAGAGAAACGTGTTCATGATGTTTGTGGGTAATCATACAACGTTTTTGAAGCTTGATTTACATAGATCTTTGTTTAAAATGAGTTTTTGAGATAATTTTAAAAAGTTTTAATTTTTGGTTTAGATTTATTTGTTGAGCATGAAAATTTTGAGAAAAATGATCTATATGTGTTTAAATGTGACATTCTATAGTTTTTATGTCTTTTCTATGCCTTAAAAATTGTTAAAAAGGATCGGATTGAGTTTTAAAGTTTGAAACCTTCAAAATAAAAATCTAGAATTTCCAAAACTTGTACTGTCAGCAAGCCGATAAATTGTATCGATAGGCCGATGAACTGTATTGATGATCAATACCGACAGACCAGCAGAGAGTTCAAAAATAGCAATTTTGTTTGGTAGGCCGAAAACAGTGTTAAGTAGGCTGATCGAGCAGTCCAAACTCATATGTTTTTTTTCGTTTTATGTTACAAAATGTTTCAAGGATTTCATATAAATGATTATGGCATGCTAATAAGAATAGTTGGTAAATCGGTATGATTATGGATTAGAAATTTAGTTAAAGTATGGTTATTTTATACGTCGTAGGATGACGGAGTACTTGGAGCTTACGTTGTGAGCTTGTTATTGTGAGGTAGAAGTTATCAACATGGTAATTCACCAAGAGGTAGGGATTCTATTACTCATCTTTTGTGAGGCTTTTGAAGAATTAAAATTGGTTGTTTTATTGCAAGATATATATATATATATATATATATATATATATGTTGAACTGCTATTATATGAGTATCACATATGAAACTATGACATGAACTCGTCCTGTATTGTACAGCAAGGAATATATTGATTTGACATATGTTGTTGTAAATTGAGAAGTATTGTTAGGAAAAACTAACTCTATAAATAATGAATGATTATAGAAGAATGGTAAGACGTGAAGAAGGTGACGGTTGCATCTTTGTGCACGAATACCCTAAAAGGTAAAAAAAGGGAGGTGATAACACTCCCTTAGGTCGAAAATCTCAAAACGCACTGTACAAGAATTGACTTGGTGAGGATCCGGGATTCAATGTCCCTTCACCGGAACACCCTTGGAATGATTTTAGGGTGGTCAAGTGCACCCACTTGGATTTCGTTGAGTTGAGTGATTGCACGGTAGATGTAGATGAGCATAATTGAATTCTAAATAAGTATGTGTATATATATATATATGTATAGAACTTAGTAAAAATAATCATAAGGTATCCACTGGAATTGAACATGATAATATTGATGATTAATATTGTGAACTAACTAACTATGCAAGTTTCATTATGATAATGGTAAAAACCTAAAGGTGAGTACTACTTTACTTACTGAGCATGTTGTCGCTCATTACCCTATATTTCTATCTTTTCAGGACTCACTACGTGTGAGGTGGCTAAGAGGAAAATAGTTGAGGAAGCTATGTAGCTGTATTACGTTAGGATTGCTTCATTTGTTGAGAATGTTCTTTATAATAATATAAGCATCGTATATTATTTTCTATGACTGTATTAAGATGTGTTGAGGGTTGAAATAATGATGAGAATAGTTTTATATTATTAAATTTAAGGTGCTATATTCAACTGTGGTTTATTTGTTATTTTTATTTTTATTCAATTTGAGAGTTTTCATTAAGTCTAGGGCAAATTTGTTTTTTGAAGCTTCATTTTTATTTTTCTAATCTTTATTTAATTTATTAAAAATTGTTAACCCCCATGTAGAGGCGTTATGTAAACTTGATAAACTCAAATTTATTATATCAATGATAAATTGAGTTTAACTGATAAACTCCTCGAGTTTATCAGTGTTAAACTCAATAAACTGAAGTTTATCATTAATAAACGGTCATTTGCCTAATTTTAAAAAAGTTATAGTTATTTATTTTAAAAGTACTTTCAAAAAGGCCATTTACCTTTATATCCCAAAATAAAGAGAATTGAAAACGTTAGTAAAGACGACGTGATGAATATTGCTTAATAAAATCTAGGGTATGTGAAATTGTTGTTCCTTAAACTTGTAGTATATTTATAATTTACACTTTGAACTTTTAATTTTGACAACTTGCACTTTAAACTTATAAATTTGAAGCAAATCACCCCCTATTGATGACGATTTTAGTTTTTTGTCTGAAATTAACATGTGTTAATGATACAAATTGTCATTTTTATATATTCTAACCCAAATTGATTGTGGTTAACGCCTTTCATTAAGTTTTCATCAAAGTAGAAAATTTTGAACTAAATTTGTGTTGAATATAAATACAGTTATATAAAGAAAATCCTTTTATACTCTTAATTAATGACCCATGTGAATTACATGTCAATTTCATTAAAAAAAATTAAAATTGCTATCAATTGGGGTGATTTGCTACACATTTGTAAGTTTAGAGTGTAACTTGTCAAAATTAAAATTTCAAAAGTAAATCATAAATGTGCAACAAGCTAAGAGGGTAAGTGCCAAATACCCTAAAATCTCATTGGAAATCTTCATCAAATGCAAAGGTGACGATGGCTTAAATCTCTCTTTGTAAATAATAATAATAATAAAAATAAAGACATTATTATCTCATTGAAAAGAGATAAAAATTGAGTCACTCGCTTTTCTTCTCTTTTGTATTTCTCTTTTCTTGCTTTTTTGTCCTCCTTTTATAGTCTATAAAAGGCTTGAAATGGAGCAAGTAGCATTGTCATTTTGATAGCAACAAATTTAAATCATTCTAAAAATAGTAAACATTACATTCATTATAATAGCTAATATGTGATTTTTGCAGTATTAAGATGAAAATCGTTACAAAAATATTACTGCGTAATTACGCTATTCTTAAAATAATTTTCTAATATTTTAATTCCACTTTAGGCTAGGGAAGGAATTGAATTAGAGAGGGCCCAAACATGGGTCCTTTGCCTTATAGATGCTAGTCCCATCCATTCTGTTTTTCCTAATTATGGCCATGCAAAGCTAACGGATTACGCTGGTTGATAATTAATAAATTACAAAAAGCTTGTGACCAGCCCTCGCACTACACACCCAAATCCCTTCCAAAACCTTGATCATTTACTTGCTTTTTCACCATTATCTAAAGGTAGTAGTTTTATATAAATCTGCTTTCTTAAAGCCTATCTTATCGTCCTCTTGTTTATCTTTTGCTATCTTTTCCTTTTCCTTTTTTCTTGATTTCTCATTAATCATAGGTCCAATCAGAACGCAGCTCTTATCAGGATCTTTGCCGAGGAAAATTCAGGGGGATCCATGTATATACAACAAGTAATGCTAAACATGGGACCCACCAGTAAGGTCGGTCCCGGTGTCAGTAACAGAGCAGCTGCCTCCTCAGGCTTAAAAACACTTTTCATATACGATCGAGACTAACATAGTACATCCCAGCTATTTGTTTACAATGAAAATGGAAACCCCATTTGAAAAAAGAATTACATTGCTTGTCGTTTTAGTCTTGAGCAACTAATAAGTCCAATGTCTCACTAGAATCCATGCTTTTTACCCAAAAAGGAAAGAGGAAAAGAAAACGTTTGCTTATAAAAACAAAAAGGCTCTAGTTGAAACTTATATATATCAAAGCATCAAGCACAAATGCTCACTTTAGACAAAATTGTGTATATAAATAAACCAACCATATAACAATTGATAATAGCTGGATTTCAAATACCCTTTCTTATTGATTTAAACAAAAAAAAAAAAAAAAAACCTGTTTCATTTATCCTTTCAAGGTCCATTTTGCCTTGGACCAAATTACTTTACATGGCCTACACGCAACAACCAATTGAAAATATAAAATAGTCCACTCACAGGGATATGGGCAAAATATAACATTAACTTTAAGCTCAACCACAATCCAAAAGCTTAAGCAAAAGGCTGCAACAAGGAAGAATTCCAAAAGTAGAAAGCTCGTTACATATGTGGAGCAACTAACTCAGCAAGCTCCTGAGAAATTCACTGAATCTTCACCGCTTGAATTCCTGGAATGCGAAACGTGCCGTTTCCCATCTGAATTAACTCTTCCACCACTAAGAAAACTGAACACCTGCTTGAGATTTCCTCTAGATGGCCGGGCATTGACTGCAAATTTACAGACGAGTACCAATCTTCTCCTCATTTCCAATTTAGTAATGGAAGTCTTGCTGAAGAACTTTCCGCCATCAAAAGTTCCTAATAGAGTAGTTTAGAAAGTACGATCAAGAAACTTCGGAAGCATAAATATTCTCAGGGGCAGAGCCACCCCGGACGAGGGTGGGTGGTCGCACCCCTTAAACTTTTTTCATTTCTTTTAATTTTGTACATAAAATTTTATAAAACTTGTGTTTTGCACCCCTAAAATTGTATCACCACCCACAATTTTACATCTTTTTATTGGTCTCACTCATTAGTTTAGACACGCTCTCACACCCAACTAATTTTTCTAGCTCTACCCCTGAATATTCCTAAGCCATGCACAAAATTAAAAGTTATGAAAAGGTTTGTGAGAGTAACGGGGAAACTAAAGGCAAACGTTTGACAATATTTCACGTTAATATAGTAAGACAAATAAGACCTTTCATTTCTTTGAATACAATAGATAATGGAACAAAAGTAGTAGATTATTTCCTAATAAATAAATGTTGGCCCTTTCACAGGGACAATAAAAAGCAAAGAAGTTAACAATAAGGCCATGTACCTTCATCATCAAATAGTGATACCAAGATCGCCAAACAGACACATATACTGATATCTTCCCCTGAAAACAATAGATGATAAGATATATTAAATTAAGGATTTTTTTTTTTTTTAATGGAGGGATGTGGTTTTGCTTGTTGAAGAATATGACATATGAGTCCAACATAGATAAATAGATTAATTTGATTGGTGGAAAGTGATGACAATATTCTTGATTAAAAAATGAATTTGGTGAAAAAAGAAATAAAAAAAGGTTCTATTAACATATAACAATTATCAGAATTGAAATGTCAAATAAGAACAAAGGAGTAGTGGGCTTTGGAGGCCTTACCGTTGTGGCAACAAATTAGAAGTTTCTTTCCTTGGCTTAGATTCAATTTTGCAAAGTTTACAGCAGAAGGGAGATTATTCAATAAGGAAAAGCGATCGAATTTTGACGTCTGGACAGAAAAAGAGACAGTAAGAGGAATAAACATAAAATGAACTTAAAAGATGGAACAAAATCGATTAATTTCTTCCATAGTTACCAGTACAGGAAGATGCAAATATGCTTCAGTATTTGGACGAGAGACGGTAATAGATTCTTTATCACAATTTAATATGCAATCGACATTTGACAAATTTGTGGCTGCACGAAATAATGAAACAAACTGTCAAGGCATGAAGAGAAAGTATAAAGATTGTAAGTGAATTTTGAAATTATTGGCAATCTATAATCTTTTCTCTATATTACACAACTTTCCAAAACCAATAACTTGTTCGGCAACACAAACGTGCTTTGTACATATACACCCACAAGCATCCTCAAGAAAAGAGGAGAAAATAAAAAGAGAGTATGCATAGCAGTTTTCTTCTTTATTTTACTTCTAATATTAGATTCTTAAGAAGCAAATCAAATATAGTATCAAAAACCTTGAAGACTACAACCATTGATGAATATGAGTAATCTTTAGTAAACATACCAGCTTGGGATGTGCCTACAGCAAGATTAGTAGATCCCAACCAAGATATCGCACAATGCTCTTCATGAGAGTTTGGAACATTTTCTCTCTTTGTGATATCAAAACAAAATGGTGATTCCTTTTGTAAAAAATGAGCTGAGTTGTCTGAAAACTTTGCGGGCTTTACAATAACTTGAGGAGCAATTTGTCCTCTTTGAGCGCAATATACTCTATCTTTCTCAACTATATCAGCTATCTTTTGATTACATAAATCAGGACCTGATTTTATGATATCATAGGCGTTATTCCAAAACAAGTTGGGTGATAAACCCCTTGCCCAACTTTCTTCATCATCTCCAGCACCTGCTATATAATTCCAACTATATTCTGACGTAGTCCTGATCTGAGTGAAGCCCGTTGACGATGAGGCGGAAACAAGTATGATGGGCGTGAAATCCCAAGAATCATGGTCAGGTACTTCATTTAACCATATGACACTTCTTTGCGATATCCATAAAGGGCGCAAGGGCTTTTTCAAGCATGCTGCAAGAGAGGCAATATCAGCTCCACTTGCTTCCAAGTGTTCAGTCCATTCCTCTAATCGGTTTTCAATTTTAGCTCTCTCTGTTTTGGAAACCCACAAGGGAAGGTGCAAGTAACAATCCCAATCAACAGAGTCAGCGACCTCTCTTGTTTCCTGAGAATGTACACCGGAGGTACACGACTTCTGTTTAAAAGCAAAAGGACAGACAAAGGTATCATGATTTATAAGAAAACAAAGAAACAGTTCCAACTTTTGACAACCAAGTAAGTACGACAAGACTAAAATTAGCATAGCAACCAGGAGAAACCAAAATTAAAAATGTTGACATCAAAATAAATATAGAGAATGAATTTATGAAAATGTAGTTGAATAATATTGATATTGTCAAGAAAAACTAAATGCCACGTAAACCATGTCTTTCCGAAAACAATACATGTACTTAACAATGTTCTCTTATCGAGAACCTATATTTACCCCAAAAAAAATATTGCAAAACTGTCGATAAAATTGTCGATATCCTTGGTTCACAAAAGAATCATGAAAGAAAACAGAACTTCTCCACTCTAACATGTTTGTAAACTATCAAAAGTGCAGTAAGGGAAAACAGTGTACTAACCCCCTCATTCAACAGAGAAACGTCACTGGTTTTGCTCAAATGGTTGCGAATAGCCCGATTCAAAACACATGTCCAAATGGGTATAGTTTTTGACATGCTATCAGGAAACCTCTTCCCTTTCCGTGTAGAATCCACTATCATGCACCCTCCCTTCTGTCCTACCCATTCAACCACAAATCCAAACCAAAAACATTCAATAACTATCACCAACCAAAAAAAAAACCGTAAAAGAAACCTAAGTCTCATATCCTCAAAATACAAAAACAAAATCCAACTTATAACAACATTGGTTTATTATACTTAACAGGTTGACCTTTAAAGATAAAAAGTCTAAATCCGTAAAAAGCACAAATTCAGCATGTCCATTCGCAGATAAATATATCACACAAACATACTATAGTGTATACATATTAAATAAGAAAATTAAGTTGAGTGACTTTTTTTATGACTTTTTAAAAATAAATGATCATAACTTTTTAAAATTAAGGAAATGAATGTTTATCGGTAATAAATTGAGTTTAACTCAATGCTAAACTCGATAAACTCAAATTTATCAGTAGTTTATCAGCACTAAACTCGACAAACCTAAGTTAATCATAAACAATCATTTGTTTGATTTTAAAAAGTTATAATCATTTATTTTAAAATTACTAGTAAAAATATCATTTACCTCAGTATCCCTATTAAATATTTATATGTGCGTCTATATTTTCCAAGAAAAACAATAAAATTCAGCACAGCATACTACCAGACCAGCATCAAAACTACTTTGACAAATTTCGTTCTTTTTCTTCATTTTTTCCGCCACTTTCTCATCAAGCAAACTAAAATCTTCTCAATTCTTTCTCTTTCCCCCAATTTTTCATCGAAAATAAGAAAAACAAAAAGAAGAAACAATTTTTACCGGCAAGTTGAGCGACGTGGAGATTGAGGCGAGAGGTGTTGAAGGACAAGTTATTGGAGTGGCCATCGGTGGATTTGAAGTAACAGGTGGAGTGGAACTTCGAAAAATACCAGAGGCCGCATCGGAGATTGGCGAGGAGAGGAAGCTCCGGCCATAGCTGGAAGATCTCGCCGATGAAGATGGAGTCCTCGTAAATCGACCGGAGCGAGTTGTAGAAGCTGTTCTCCTTCCTCTTTATGCTCCTCGCCGCTCTGTATATGCTCAGCTTCGCCTCTGCTTCCATGGATTCCCAATTCGCTAACCCTCCTAGGTTTTTCCTGGCCTGGTTTTGCAGCTTCGCTGGATTCTGTTTTACTTTTTTTTTTTTTTTTTTTTTTTTTGAAGACGATGATGGTGGTGAGAGACTGAAGAGAGTCAGAGTCGTATCTTGATGACGTAAAGTTAAAGTGAACGGGGTACTTGCAGTACGACATGTCGGTTTTGTGTTTTGAAGTCCCAGTTATTTAAACTCGTGTTTCGATTGGACTTTTAGGGTGGGTTTGGTAAAAAAATTTAAATTAGTGTAATTTAAATTAAAATTTAAGTTAATGTGTTAAACTGTTATCTGAATTAGCTTTTAAATGTGTATTTAAATTTTAATTTGAGTATGGAACCAAATTAAAATTTGTGTTTAAAGAGATAGTGAAAATAGTTTTTAATTTATTAACAACTTTAATAAAATCTATGTTAATGATTCTAAAAAATATGCAATATGAATCTTAATTTACTTCTCTCTTCATTAGGAATATAATGAAAAAAGAATAATCTCATGGATAGCAAATGAAGAAGTTATGATTCTTTTCCTCAAATATAGAAATAGAATTTCAGTTTTTACTGTAGTAGAGATATCCAAGTATCAAAGTTTAGGAGGAAGCAGAACTCTGAAAACTTAATTTATTGATACTCAAAGGATTTAGATTTTGAGATAAACAAACACGTATCAAAATGATTCTTGATACTCGAATCCAAATTTAAGTTCATTGAGTACCAAGAGTACTCAAAACAAACAACCCTTAAAAACAGCGGTAAATATTACTTTTTTCAAAACTGATTTTGTGTGGTTCAAACATGAGGCGATTTAAATTAGTGTTTAGTAGAGTAATAACTGATGTCAATTTAAATCATAGAGTTAGTTTTAAACCAGTCAAAACCACTAAAATTCAAATTTTGTCCCCCTCAAGTTCATATGGTTTGAACTATTTTCTACAATAAAAACTTATCCTTTTCTCGTTTTTCTCTCATTAACCATTGTTTTCCAAACACCACTTCTCATTTTAACTTGATGTGATGTTTTATTCTTATTTTGAACCTTTACATTCCAAACATCAATTCAAAACCATTATTTAACCACATTTTAAATCATAAAGTTCTAAATCACATCATTCTAAACTCGCGCACCAAACGAACCCAAAACAAAAGTAATTGCAATAAACATCTCATGTTAAAAATGTATATAAAATAACATATTTATGATTAAACAATTTATTTACCCTTTATTTATAGTATGAATAGTTTTTATTATATTGTATATAGATTTAAAGTGCAAATAATTTATTTACTTATTGTTTATAGGGTGAATAATTCTTATTCATTGTAAATAAATTATTATCATAAATCTCTTATTTACTATAAATAATTTCAAAACTTATTATTTACTTCAAAAAGTTTCAAAAATGTGCTATTTATCTTATTCTCCAAAAAAGTCATTTTAAATGGGTGATTGAAATGTTAAAAATATTTATTTAAACAGACATACTTTTTAAACGAATTTTAAAAAAATCTCAATGTATATAAAAAATTTGCATAGGCGATATGGGTAAAGATTTCTTTCGCTGTTGAATATAAAGCATAGAAAGAATAATTGTCTTAATTAAAGTTAAAATAAGGAAGTTGTAATAATTTTAAAATTGTATTAGAAGAGAGAGGAAAAAAATAGTTTTTACCGTAGCAAATGAGTTTGAATTGAGGATGATAATTTGAATTGAATTGTTTTTTATAATCACTTGCCAAACATCAATTATGGTTTTAGAGATTAATATTTGAAAGGGTTGTAAAAAAATATGTTTGAATAAGGACACATGCGAGAAAAATCATCTCAACAAAACTTGTAGCCGGGTAAAAAAAAAAGTATTTGTAAAAATTATTATTTCAAAAACGTATAAAAATTTTCAAATGGGGATTCATTTGTAGAAAAAGTTATTTCATTGGCAGCAATTTGAAAATAATAATAATAAGGCAGGTTTAAAAATCTGTAGAAAAGTTATTTAAGAAATAAACAAAAACGTATGATCATTTAGGTTCCAAATATAGACTAATGGTCTCGAGGATTAAAAAAAAAAAAAAAAAAGGAAAACACATACTAATGTTATTTTTTTGCAAAAATAGATCCAGGACTTTTTTTATTTACAAGCTGGACCATAAGTTCTTAATTTTAACAACCAATATCTTGAAGGTGAAAATTTGTGACAATTGCAGTCTCATCACTATTGGACGAGTAGGCAATTCGGGCTTTAAATGTCAAAAGTTCAAAAGTTTAGATTTCAACTTTTCAACTAACAAGAAAAAAAATACACACACACACACTTTAAGGGAAGAAAGGATTAATGAGACAATTATCTTGTAAATTATTTTGGAGTCTACAATTTTGTTTGGTTGATATTATGCATGAACAGACAAGTAAAATATGTATGAGAAAAAAAGATTTTAGCGACTAAATCTGACAAAAAATTAGTTGAAATGACAGATGAAAAAACAGTTCAGAGGTTCTCTTCATCAAAATTTAGTGTCGTTTTAAAATGAAACAACGTGATTTTATCACCTAATTTTTGCCTGGTGTGGGTTGCAAGGTTGGAAAGTAGTAAAGTACTATAGTAAAATGATCTGTCGTTCAGCTAAAACGGTATGAGAATAAGAGGTCCTTTTAAAATATTGTCGTTGCCCGATCACAAAACGACACGTAGTTTGACTAATTTGAACAAAAGAAAATTTTGATAAACGACATAAAACTACATGTCGATATTATTGTTTGAAAATTCTGTTGTCCTCTAATACAAAACGACATGTAACAGACATTTTTCTTCTTCTTCTTCGTCATCTGTTTTTTTTTTTTTTTTGGGGGTGAAAGGTAAAGATAAGTCACATTGTTCCAACAATAATTTTTTTAATAATTTCCGCTATAAATTTTTTTTCCTGAAGAGTGTCAAGACCTGTAGTTTCTTTTTTTTAAAAAAAAAATTTGGCAACAAAATCATTCCATATTGACATCTGCTGTCGTAAATATATCAAATACAACGTCATTATTAATGGGAAAAAAATGGTACCTATGTTACAAAACCATTTACTATATGTTGTTATTAATTATTTTATGGAAATAATTTTCCCCCTTTTTCTTATTTATAAAAATAAAATAATAAATAATAAAAACACTGTTGGCATAAATTTGGTGGCTAGATGTGCCGAACGACTCATCACAAACTTTTCCAAGTCACGAATAAATCTTGCAACGAAGCATTAGTTCTGCTCATCCATTTTTTAAAGATTTACACAAACATCTTCACAAGAGTCAGAAGCAATTTTTCCCTTTAACAGTCAGCACAATTTGACTGTGAACAAAAGCCCCATTTAAAGTCTAGTTAATGTTTAGACTTAAGAGCAACATTGATATGAATATGTTAACTAGCTCTTAACTTTTGACTGCACTTTTGGCAGCATTTTTCAATACTCCTGTGGAGACAGAGGAAGCAGGATTAAGGGCCTTCCTTATTTTGAAGATATTCCAGGCAGTACCGGCACAATGACCAGCAGTCGCAAGTGCATCCGCCGTTGCCTCGCCAGCATTTTCTCCAAACCTTGGTTTTCAATAATAAGATTGAAGTTGATAACTCAGAAATCCCAAATAAAATGAAAGATATCAAACAATCATAGTTCCTAAGTAGATCAAACAGAAAACAATATATGCTTTTTCTTCCTACCTGTTGCTGACCATTCTAGTTGCGGCAGTGGAAGTGGCTGAAAGAGCTTGTTTCTCGGCAACTTCAACTGCATCTAAAAGCTTATCTACAGAGTATTTTAGAAACTAAAATATAAAATTATTTTTAACCCACCTTTTAATAGGATAAATTTTTTAAAAAAAGGGTAAATTAACATGGTATCAGAGTAAAAAGCCCGTACTAAACATTAACATACAATGTCTGTGACATGAACTTACTAACAGCATCAAGTGAAGCCAATAGGACTTCTCCTGGAACCATGTTAAAGAATGCTTTCCCTGCTTGAGATTTCATTATCGGTGTCATTACTGCTCCGGTGGCAATACCAACACCGTCTAGCATAGTTTTGCTTAGCTTTTCCGTCATCTTTGACAACTTTCTCGCGCTAAACATAACACAAAAGATTTAGGATGCAAAGTCAGTTGATCACTTGAGAAATGAGCTTTACATGGTCATATGTTTTTTAGTGTGGCGAGATATACCGTTTCAAGCTTTTGTTGAGTCCACTCTTCTTTGCAGGACCAGCAATAGTGTTGTTGATGTTGTTTTCTTTCTTTGTCACATCACTTTTCTTCTCAACACCACCGGCGAGAGTCATTTGCCCTCCCTTTTGGACCTGTCTTTCTTCACTTGTTTAGACTGACCAACCACAGCAATGTAACAAAGAAGAAATATAGCCCGACTTGTTTTGGGTTCTCAAAGAAATCCATTGGCCCATAATGAAAATTTTCTCTCTCTTTTTTTTAGGCAGAAATAACAACAACGATTGATGTTCCAACATACCTTTCTCATATTTCCTTATAACTATGCAGTTAAAAGAAATAAGGATACTAATAGTTATAATTATTGCATCAGAATATGGGAAAATTTCTCATAGGTATACACAATTCTAAACTATCATATCAAAACAAAGTTAATGACTTCATATTAAGAAAAATATTTTAATTTAACAGAATTTAATAAAAATCTGATAATTAAAATTGTGCTACAATAATGTGGTACTTTTTATATAGTAGCATTCTTCTCATAAGGATTGAGCTAAAGGTTCATTTCTTAAAAAGTAACCTAAAATCATGGTTAATTCATGCATTTTTTCCGTAACGCATTCCTTCTTTTGTTGTCACACATATATTGCTCTTTCATACAAAACAAAAAAAGACTACGTTCAATATTCCAAAAATTAACCCATTTTCTCATGATTCTCCCACAGAGAAACGTTCAAAAAACAGAGAATTCTAGCACATAGAAACGTTAAAAAAAAAGAAGAAGAGGAAAACCTGGTTGGCATAAGCATTGCTACACTTAAAAATCCCCTTGACAATCTGACCAGTCCCTCCTGCAATAGCTCTGGCCAAAACATTATTATAATTCTCAACTTTGGGAGCAAACTCCTTCCAATCGACACCTCTACTTTTCGTCGCGGCCGCAGCAGCCTCCGTCGTCGTCAAGCCGGTGAAACATGAGTTCTCTTTCAAGAAAGCGTCCAGAGAGCTCAAGCTCCCAACATACTGCTCGGGAAACGACACACCGTAGCTCAGAGGATCGCCATCGCTCATGGGCAAAGAGAAGAGGTAGCTGAGAGAATCAAGCTTCACCACGGGCTCGTCTTTCGTCAAAGGCCAAGTGAGATCGTCGCCGACTCTTATTATCGTTGCGAGGGAGACGTTCTCGTCGAAGATTCGGGTTAGCTTGAAGTCGCCATTGGCGAGCTCCAGAGCTTCTCCTTCGTCCATGAGATGGACTCTGCATAATGGTATTTGGAGTAGAGTTTCGTGTCTGATGCTTCTGGGTTGATAATCTGGTGGTGATAATGATGAGGAGGATGATTTTTTCATGTTTTTGGTTTTGGAGGAGGAAGAACTGAAGCAACCCATTATTGGTGATGGTGTCCCTGTAAAAGGGTATTTCTTTGTTAGTTTATTGCAGGGACAGGATTCTGAAAAAAGGAAGGTAAAAAGATAGAGAGAGAAAGAGAAAGAGACAGAGACAGAGAGAGAAAGAGAAAGAGAAAGAGGGAGAGTTTTGCTTAGGGGTAAAGTTGCGGAAGATTAGATTCTCCTGTTTGAAACTTTATTCTATTCCTGATAAAGAAATGTTTGGTTAATGTATGATCTCTTTCGGTGGAGGGAACTTGAGAGGATGACAGACTGTCTATGATTATGTGCTAGAATAAGAGACAAACTAGATATCTAGTGTGAACCCAAGTTAAATTTTTGGTTTCAAAAGGTGGTCTTTGAGCATAAGGAATCAATTATGGAGCCTTAAAAGGGAACTCAAGTTTCTTAAACACTTTACAAACCATTGTAAGATGGTGTTTTTTTTGGAGTCATTAATCCTGTATTAAATAGATTTGTCCGCTTGTTTAAGCTAGTTGAGCACAATACTATACGATGAAATTTAAATTTGGTAAGGACTTGAACTTTTATCTTAAATGGCCAACTGTTGAAGTAAACAAGTCCAATATCCTTGTAAGTTAGTGATTATTGTTACATTTCAACAACGTGTGATTCAGGTTTTTTAAACCCTTTGCAGTAAAAACACTGGCATTATTTCCAAACAGGCTCTTGGCATTTGATAGTTCTGTCCTTGGAATTATTTTGATTCTGCTAAGAACCAGATTCTTGATTTGTAGCGTTCTTTTTCTATGCAGCTTCGTCAGAAGGTTGGATTTTAATTAAAACTTCAACTACAATAGCATAATGTCTTTCGTTATACGCTTCTAACTTTGTAAACTAGCGTCTCTCTGAGGGATGTCAAAAAGTGTTGCTTTTAACCAGAATTCTGTAACTGTAGATATTTTGTCCCAAGACCCCGTTCCATTCCTCTGGCAATTAAAAATGCTGTTCTTCCAATATGGTTGTGATGTAGAAGCAAGCGACAGGTCATTTGGGGTCGTTGGCTATTTGAGAAAAATGAATTCTCGTTTTGTGGTGGATGGTACAAGGGCACAAGAGGGTCCTTCTCTAGACTAATTATCTCTTTATGAAATTTGATGTACATAATCACACATCTCTATGGTGTAATAACTGAAAATTTCACATAAATAGTTACAGCTATGCAAAATGTTATAATGTTTAATTGATTTTTAATAATAGCGAAGAGAAAATTTAGTATTTGATTTAATTGTTTTTTTTTATATTTTAAGTTATTACATGGTGTCCACCATGATTATCTTTATAAATTATACAAATTTATTGTTAATTTTATTGTGAGAGACTAAAATTAACAAAAAAATAAAACTCGTTAAACAATATCTCAAAATTAAAAGTTTAAGAACTAGAATATCATCATGCACATAGTTCGCGCACCACTACGCTAATAAATTTAATGTTAAAATAAAAAAGTCATAGATTGTAAATATTGATCATCACCGTCACTCCAACAGATCATTCGGCCAACCCCCCAAACTCCACGATAGATCTTCCGCCCAGTCCTTTGCCCAATCCCGCGATGGCCACACCTCTAGTGAATGATCCCACGATGCCCAGCCTCCTTCATCTATCTTTCCTCATTGTTTTTCACTCATGTGATCTTTCTAATAATTTTTGTTGGGGGAGTGCTCGGCGCCATCCCCTGAGGAAAAGATCCCAGTGGCTCGGTAAATATGTTGAGGTAGACACTCTAGGAAGCGTGATGTCAACCCCAAGAGCTCAGCCTGTCTATCCGAGGTGCTCTACAAGGCCCCTGCTGGCCGTGCCGCGAGTTGCCACCTCCTTGAATGGACATGTGCTCAGGTTGGGTTGTCAGAGCCTACAAACAGACAGCCACTCGCCATGAGAAGCCAATAAATGGCCACATTCTTGCCGTCAGATGGAGGTTAATCTGCTGTTGAGTACCATGACACATGTGACCTGCCTTCTAACAAACCTTGATGTGACACACGGGTTGTGGGTAAAACCAGCCTAACACCCGGTTCAAGGGCAGCTTATAAATAGAGCGCATTTACTACAGCTCGAGGCGAACATGCTCCTTCCCAACTAACTAGCTCCCGTTCTCTATCGAGCAGTGCCTGCCTTGAATGTCATAGAGCCCTTGTCCGGTACCTCACCACTGTCTCCCCTTTACCTCCAAAGCATCCCTCCTCTTGTTGCAAGTAGTCCAAGCAGGCTGAAAAGAGCAGGGAAAAGCCGTCTGAATATCGTGTATAGCCATACGTAGTGTTGAATCGTCACCATTTGCTGGTAAGCATCAACAATTTCATTTACTATCCTCAATGTATACCAGACTTTGATTGATTCATCATTGGTTCATTACTTCAAAACATGATGGTTTGTACTACTTTTGTTTGAAAGTTTTATTTGAAATATGAGTTTAAAATGTTGAAAACAAAGCAAGGTATTTCCATGTTTGAGTTACGTTTTAGGTCAAAACTATCAAATAAAATATTCAAACTCCAACTAAAAATTGGTTGCTAAATACTGATTCAAGTGAACTTTTTTAGTTTAAACTATATGAACAATCTAACCAAACGTGTCCTGAGAAGGTTTTTTTTTTTAATATTCATAATAGATAGCATATTTTAAAATGTTCATGGTAAATAGCATATCCACCATGAATAATTTATTTATGAAGTATACTTACCTTTTAAATATTTTCATAAATAAATTATTTATCATAAATATTTTAAAATATATTATTCAAAGAGCATTTGTAAATATAATTTAAACTAGGAGTTTGAATTAAAGTTGGTTAAATTCAAATTTTGTTGTAGAAAATACGGTAACAAAATTAGTTTGAGCTACAATTTTACAAAACTTATGTTTTCAAAAAGTCATTATCATGAATCTTTTTAAAATAGCCTATGAGTTGTAATTTTATGAGTCGATTTGAGAAATACAATTTTTATGGCATTGTTTTTTAATTTTAATACTACGAGAAAGTTTAGAACATCTCATTTTTAATGAATATAAAAACATAATTAATCACATATATTTTGGATAAAAGTTAGACAAACATGTATTATCTAATATTATTTTAGTCATTTTTATTAGGGGAAATGATATAAATTAATAAAAAAAATGGATAAAATATAATAGTCACAGTAATAGTAAAAAATGGCATACCCTGATTCACTCGTATCTCCACTCAAATGGGCGAACTCATTTTCCTATTTGGGCCCAGCTCAAACTAAATGGAGAAAACCATGTGCGAGTTGTAGCCTGTAAATTTGTCGCAGCAGTATATCGCTCGTATCATTCATAGCTCCGGCGGATCCGCTTCCCGCAAAGATTCCAACTTTCCGTTGCTATCTATCTATCGGAGGAAAATCGACAAAACCCTTTACTCCAAATCCGCAGGTCATCCTCGTTTTCTCTTCCTTTTTCTCTAGAAATTGCATTTTCTCGCACATATACAGCATCTAATGAAGAAGAACACTCATTTCCTTTTTTCTCAAAAAAAAAAAAAAACTCATGTTGTAGCATTCCAATAGCTTCTAAAATGTGTTGGCTTTTACCCATGCTTTGTTTCTTACTAGAAAAGTTCGAAACTTGAAAATAAAAAAGGCAAGAGCTTTACATTCTGCTGACCAGAATAATGCCATGACTTTTTACTGATTAGTTTTTTTTTTTTTTGTTGAATTTCAGTAAACAGTGTAAAGGTGTTGCTGGGATTTTGGATATGACGATAGCTATAGTAGCATTGGTTGTGGCTATCTTATTGGGTGCCTTTCTTTTGATCCCTCGTGACCCAAAATCTGGTAATCGTTTTTTCCCCTTTTACTTGGAGCTACAATATGTGAAACTCACATGATATAATTTTGTGATCTGATTTTGTTAAAGAAATCTTTTGGGCGCAGGTCGTTCAAAAAATAATCAGTCAAGTGATAAGAAGGTACCTGTGTGATTCTAATACGTTTTGAATTTTATGTTTTTTTTTTTTTTAAGTGTTGTTTTTGCATATTTGCTGAAGAAAGTTTAGTCTGCTTGGTGTTTCTGTTTCATTATTACTGAGGAAAATGAAAGAAGAACTTTACATTTAAGATTGTGCTTTTTCTTTATGCTTTTTTTCCCCCTTCGTTTCTTGCATTGTTACATTACAACCATATGGTGTGATTCCTATGACTTTCTCTCGTTCTTATGTTAATCGTTTGTAAATCTTATGATTTACTATTTTACTTGTTTCACTCCGAAGCCTGTAATAACATATGCTAAAAGTTTTTTGACTTATGATCATGACTCTCCTATTTGTTCATAAGTTATCCATTATATATCTCTCTGAAGCTCCATTACCATGTTAGAATGAGCCCTTTTGTTTTGTCTTTATTTTCTGATCCTACGTGGATCATTTGTAGTTTCCTTTTTCTTTGTGTCTTTGACTACTTTCTTTGTTTTAACAATCTGTTTTATTAGGGAGCCAAAGTCTACAGCAAAGCTGAAGTCTCCTTGCATAATAAGAGAACAGATTGTTGGATCATTATCAAAGACAAGGTTTCTTTTTTCCGTAGTTCGATTTTTCGGTCCAATTGAAGCTTACATAATCACTTATTTCTGTTCAATGAATTTGGATTCCCTTTTTACCAACTGTAGGTGTATGATGTTACCTCATATGTAGAAGAGCACCCTGGTGGTGATGCCATTCTTGCACATGCCGGTGATGATTCAACTGAAGGTTTTTACGGGTGTGTAGTAGCCCTTTTGCTGAAATAGTTTCCCTTCATAAATAGCTAACAAGCCTGTTTATTCAACTGGATTATCATGTTTACTTGCCTCATTTCGTTATTTCTTTTATTGTTCTCCATTCGATAGGCCGCAGCATGCAACTCGAGTTTTTGACATGATTGATGACTTCTACATTGGTGATTTGGAGCAGTAGTTACATTGATTGGATTGTACAATATCAAGAGAATTTAAATTTGAAGTCCCCATTTTTTCCCCCTTCCCATTTCTGCCTTCAATGTGATAGTTTTGTTTCTGCGTTTGCACACTTTAGATGAAATTGTTCATCTCCTTCAACTTTTTTGTTTAAGTTGGCTAACGAAATTGCTAGTATTATCTGCTGATGCATTTGTACGGAATTATCTGATCGTCATGAGATGTCGGTAAGCAAGTTCTAGGTTCCAACTTTGGTCTTCGTTAAAGTTAGCCTCATTTTGCTACAAAGTTCATGCATCTTTTCAAGACAGGAAATTGGGTTTAATAGCAATTATGTTGAGATCAAAAAGTTTGAAATAAATTACTTTGAATGCAGCAAGATCAGATGTGAACGACAGGCTAAACAAGTTAGATGATCATGATGAACCCATGCCAAGAGCCTTGTATAGTGACTTTCTTATTTTAAAGAAAAAAAAATGGTGGAAGTTTCTTTCCTAATCAATGCCTCGCCAAGTTACAGTCTTGCGCCTTTTTTGCTTCCCTTGAAAATGTAACGAAGCAAAGCCAAGTTCATTAAAAAAAAAAAAAAAATTTAAGAACGCAAAGTGATGCCCAAGTGACCCTTTTCTATCTTGGCTTGAATTACACTTAAGAAATGGCCACAAATAAGACTATTTCACACTTTGACTTTCATGAGTTTTTCTTCTCTCTTTCTACTTATTAAATGTTGCTACGGGCTGCAAATGGAGAAAGAAATTTTCTCTTATAGGTACTGAAAAAATAACTTACAGATACGTATTCGGTTTTTAGCTGTTGAAAAAAATAACCTATAGGTATGTATTTGGTTTTTCGCTGTTGAATCTGTAGAAAAATATGATTTTGATTGGATGTATAGTTTGAAATCGTATACCTACAGAGGATCCATAAGGTAAACAATAAAGCCTCAAAAGTTAGAGCCGAAACAAGTATAGCTCAGCCGTGGTAGTCTCTTCTATGGTCAAGACTCCAGTCGAGTCATGGAGGCGGACAAGCTAGCATTTAATAATATATGGACATTCCGGAAATCTTTACCATGACGTTTATGACAAAAATTGAAGCTCTGCCTTTCACTTGTTCTTTCCAACTTGGACCTTCAAGCTTGGAGATCCATTTCCCGCTCTTATCAAAGAGACTAACCATCTCCAGCAAAATACTCGAGTCTCTTCACTTTCTTTTATAAGGCCATGTAGGACTGTAATTCAAACTATCAATTTAACCAAAATAGTTTCGAATGCAACTTTTGTGATAGAAAACACTGTTGCTAAGTTTGCCTTAACTGGGTACTCAAACGGCCTAGTAAGTTTTTAAGGAAAGACACATATAAGAGTTTAAGGGAATAAATAAATTGGACAGACGACATAGAGAATTGGAAACACATTTTTACTGTGTCTCAATTGAATTTTAAATATTAAGATTCTACAAATTACAGAATATAAATCACTGCAAATTACAAAATCAGCCCAGACAAGATGGGTTGATGCTGATGAATGAAATGGATATAAATTGAGCCAAAAATTGATGAAAAAGGAAAAGCAAAAAAGGGAAAAAAAAATCTAAAACACTTCTAACCAATCAATAATCAAATGCACCAATCAATACAACCAAGAAATCTTCCAAAATTCCTACCGCCCACACACCAATTCTCTGAAAGTGGGCAAAATGATCACACAATGCTTGCCTTGAAGCCTCTTTTCTAGCTGTCAAACTTCTTAGGCTGGCGCCATTGGGCCAGACTTCTTGCCAAAGAGCTCAGGAATGATGCTTTTGGCGGAGCTCCTTTCTTCCCATACAAATTCTTTCCTCCTAAATCTGTATATTTTGGACCCATATCCTTGCTTCTTTCAATCTGCAGTGAAATGAGAAAGCAGCCTCAAGAATTGCCATTTGTTGTGATCTCTTTAATAATTTGATCCCAATATGCGTATCTGTAGACTGTATCAATGTCTATATATGCACAAAATTTATACTTTAGACTTGGTTGACATACCTTGCTTATCTTTCCATCCTTTAAGTAGTACCGAATACCTGACCAGTTGATAGACTGAGAGAAATGAGAGCGTATTGCAGAGACCGGGTATAAAAAGTTGTCTACCAGCATCGCAATAAATACCTGCCCGATTGAAAATTAGTTCATTTGCATTAGAAGTTATTCGCAAGCTATCATCAACTACCAGCTCCAATCAACTCAGGCTATGTATATAGAACTTTACTATTATTTATTTAATTTTTTTGCTCAAGATGTGTATGGCATTTTCCTTGCAGTGCAAATATTGCTATAGCTTTTTTATTCCAATTTACCCTTAGGATCAATATAATCATTCTGTCTCTGTCAGCTTCTATTTGTTTGTATCTAAAATTTCTTGCTGAATTTTGCACTTATAATGTTATAGAGATGACTCATTTGAGGAACAGAAAGAATAAACCAGAAGAGTTCTGCATCTACTATAAAAGCACTAGTATACGTGTTTGAATCAAAAAAGGACAGAACTCAAGAAATAAAAATGGTCAAAGAAAAGAGATGAGAGCCAAAATTCTTACGAGGCCCCAGTTGTAAGAAGCAAGTGAGAGTCGAGGTGCCTCAGGAGATAATATGTTACACAGATGAACTTCAATTCTTGTCAAGTTCCACATCGAGAGAAGTTCTATGAGAGTGCATATAGCTAGGCTAGCTACCAGTCTCAACCCTGATAAAGGTAGTTTACAGCCGTAAGAATGCAAATGTCGTTTCTGAAAACAAAAACAAAAATTCTACTACAATCTAACACCCTTTAAAGTATTCTCACTATCATCTGATCCTGATCGCATACTATAATTTGATCCAATTAATACCATCAACCTACCTACAAGAGAAAAGAAGAGTGCTCACCACCAAATGTAATCGTAGCTTCGTCAAATGTATAACCTTTAATGCAAATACGTAGTGCTGCTGTGATATGAATCATGGCGATTAAATATGGCATGACAAAACCCCACGATAGATAGCAGTGGGTCGTAAATAATGCACGATTCATAATCCAATTAACACTTGATATATATGATTCCAATACAAATGTTTGCTTCCTCAAGTAATTCCAGTACCTACAGAAGAAAAAACACTATCAATGTGATATCTAAGTATTTGTCGTTGAATGTCAACAACTAGGCATCACAAACCTTGAGAAACTAAGATCACTTGCAAGGGGGTGAGGGAAAACAGCAACTGGAGGTGATGTAATTAGTCTCTTATGATCTCCTGGGAAAGGTTTGCTAATATAAGCATATATGCACGTATTTAAACAGCTTCGGGAATAATAAACTACCTAACGTATTACCAGCTATAGCTGCAAGAGTCATATCATCAGAATAACCACCACCTCCAAGTCCTGAAACCACGCCAAAGTTATCTTCTCTAAAATCCTGGGCATGCATCTGCAAATAATTCAGAAAGGATCAGAAAAATGTTTCAATCAAGTGCAAGCAGATAATAAGAAGGGAGCAGCCACTTGCCATCATGCACCCTCCCCATAGAAAGAATGTCTTCCCACCTGTAGCAAAGCCCATCGAACATGGCTGTAGATAAAAAAAATACTTCAGATTTCATGGGCGAAAGGGACAATAAATGAGATAATGTGGAGAAAAACATTATGCCTAAATATTAGGTCATATGAACCTTATTATTTAACTATGCAGACTACGACATACACACAACTCATAAGGTATATGTAACAATTTTAGGCAAATAAAGTGAAATTGGTCTGTACCATGTGATACTCGTAAATGCAATAACTCCCCAGACTTCCTGAAGGTAAATCAAGAGGGTAGCCAGTTTGAATAAATATCTGCAAATCATTGCAGAAAGAGTTAAAGACAGACAAGAATCCACATTTAAGTATATAACTAGCCATAGGTCATAGCCATTAGAGGCATGCTCCAAAAACAGAAGATGGACTTGGATATGGTGACAACTAACCAAAATAAAACCGACGACATTTGGATTCAGCATGCATAATTACCTCAGGATTTTTCTCCATCTCAGCTGTGAGAGCTCCAATTGACCCAGGATGAAGCCTAACATCATCATCCAAGAATAATACATACTTCGTATCTTTATGCATTTTCTCCACTCCAACCTTCAGAAGATTACTACTATTTAAGTAACTAACATGAATTGGCATTAGAGAATACAAATCTATAAAGGAAACAAGTTTAGATATATGCAATAATTATTGTAGCCAAACTCCATATAGTCTAGTGTGTAGAAGCCCTTTATTTTCTACAGTTATTATTTGATCGTCTATCATACAATGGTCTACCTATTCAAAATCTAGCCTAAACGGTAATCCCACTCAATAATGACAAACAATTAAACTCTGCTATAATCTAGAAATACGAGCACCTCAGTTTGAAAAACCACAACAGCGATGCATATTTACCAGGGAAGAAAAGTTAATATACACTATATAGCAGAGAAGTGTTTTTTTTTTTGTTTTTTTTTTTTTTCATGAGGAAAAAATATATGCAGCAAGTTGAGAACTAAATATGTACCAACTGATTGTGAATTTTCTGACTACATGTTGTTGAAAGACCAGCTATAACAATCTTCGCATCGACCTCATCCTGTGTAGAGCAAACACATAAATAGGTAAGGTGGAAAAAAAAGAGAAACATATACAAAATGCACATTTGCTCTAAAGATACTCTGAAGGAAAGGTTTCCAATTCACACAAAGCAACTTCACGTTATCAGTAAAAAGATACATGCATTCAATCATAACACTGCACGACATTCAAACTGGATTTCTATTCTTTGTCACTAATCTATCGCATGTCTGCGTATACCTTAAAATCGGACAGTAACCGAGACACAGAATTGTAAGCAGGGTCTTCTGTACTTTCCACGACAAAAAGGAATTCAAGAGGACCACCATAGAGAGACGTAATCTGCAAATATTAATGAAACAGAACATAAGCACTAAAGTAATGCTAGCCTTTGCAGCCAGAGCAAAAAGATTGAATATAAAATGAGAAAAGAACCGGCAAAAGCCAAAAGGAACCTAAATGACCAGGGTATTGATCAAAATGTAAGACAAAAAGTTGAAGCAGGATAGAAAGTTAAAAAACTGGTATAGACATCCACTGTAGAATCATTGTTGCTCTCTTTCTACTTTATCCTTAAACAAGAGGGGAAATCAACCTTTTAAACAAAAGGCAGCATAAATTCTGTGCAATAAAAAACTTGCTACTTCTAATGAGCTTTTTTGCTAGATGCATCTCCAATCTTATATTGACAGCAACAATGTTTCGATAAACGCAGCATCAATCTTACCTGACTTCTCCAATTATGTAAATTGTGTTCTCCAAATCCCTTTAAAGGCATAACAACTGACACCCTAGGCAGATTGATCTGATAAGAGTGCTCAAGTTTATTGATATCACGATAAAGAAACGCAAAGCTATTGCCACCTTTCATACTATCCTTCATTCGATTGATCTCTCTGTTCCTGCAATTGAGAAAAAAGAATAATAAATGTACCTCAACTAGCAATAAAGAGGAAACATTAACGAGCGGCAAACAGTCGTTGCCACTGCACTTAATTGTGTTAGTCAAAGACCCAAATACCTGACATAAGCAGCGAGAGCCCACCCAAGAGCAAGAGTTAAGCAGATTACACATCCCTGTAGCAAAAGTAAAGAATTTAGATTTCATGTAACGTGAGAGGATAAGACATTATGAGCAGCCAAATAAAAACAAATAACGAAAAAAAAAAATTCTGTCATTCCAAAGTATAACCCAGATTGTCGATAACAAAGAAAATATCGTAAGCACGAAGGAGAAGCGGCATTGTATGTTTACCAAACGGAAAACAGAGATGATCAAATTCTAAGCTCTAGAAGAGGTAAGGAAAAGGAAACGAATCTATTCACGGCACAGAAACAGGTAGACAATCAGGGAAAGAACAAATTTTGAATCCAAGAAAAAAAAAAAGAGGGAAATTCAACTTCTCGGAATTGATTGAAGCAATTCTGCTAATTTCAAACTGCAAATCCACACGAAACGCAAAGCAGCGAGCAATTTTCATTATCCCCTCCCAAGCTTTCTCAGAAACCAAACAGTCCTGGATCTAAGAACAAACAAGAAAATTGCAAAACAAACCTGGATCTGGACGAAGACCGCAAGAGGGCTGCAAAGCGTTCTGCTGAGGTAGAAAAGGAACGAATCGAGAGGATCCATTGCAGACATTGTGTCTGCCAACAATCTCTTACTCTTCCTCTTTCACTTCTCTTTCTCTCTCTCCAAACGCCAAAAAACACAAACTTTGCAACGGCAGAAAACAATCCCTAGGCCAGGTTGCGGTCACATTCCTCTGTCAGATCGCCATGGACGAGGAGCTGGAGCTACGTAAGAGAGAGAAAAAGAAAAAACGAAGAGAGAGAAAGAGAGAGGGAGAGAGAAAAAGGAGGGTAAGAATGAGAGAGCGCGTATTTTTATATTTGCGAGAGGAGGAGGACGAAGAGATGGGCCCCGTTGACCGCACAAACAATCAATCAATCAATCAGGACCTTTTTAGAGAGAGAAAGGGATGAGAGAGATAGAGCGTTAGATTGGGGGCAGGGTGGCGGTTGGCTATACTTGTTTATAGGTAAACCTCTATGCATCTAAAGAAAACAAGGGGAAAATTTTTTGACTGATGGATACTGTGAGAGGAAAGAGAAGAAGAAGAAGGAAGAGAGAGAACGAACGGGAACGTTCGAGGTGGCACGTGCTGATTGGCCCCCACACCGGCCCCGAGTTTATGAAAAAAAGAAAGAAAAGGAAACAAGATGCTGGCTTTCATGATCCGAATCTGTTCTCAATTCGTTTTAGCATATACTTCTATTATGGTGTTTAAAAAAGTGATAAAAATTAATAATAGAAACCATTTTTATTGTAGCATATGAGAGTTATATACTGCAGTATATTTTTTTATTATTACTGTAACATATAAAAATTTTACATTATTTATAACTAAAATTATGATAAAAATTAAGTGATTCTTACCACTGTCAAACACCACCATCCTTTTGTGCTTTTGCTGCCGTTGGCCATTCTTGTTTCTATTATTATTATTATTATTATTGTCATGTTTTTTTGGGCTTCAGACCTTTTTTTAGGCTCCTTTTTCCATAGGTACTTGCTAGATATCAAAAGTCTCAACTAAATAATTATAAAATAATTGATGGGTTTATAAACCTTGAGTTTCTTTTTTTACAAGGGTTTTTAAGGGTGAGTTTTACTTGATAGATTTGTAACAATTGGCATTGAAACCAGTCCACTGCGTCGCATCCCAGGACGAGGATATGTTGAATCCCATGCCATGCTAATCATTTTTAAGGCCAGTTCCCAAACTTACATTTTCTTTTTATAGCTTATTATTAGAGGTGTGTGCACATTGAGCACTCAAGTTAGCCTACAAATTCCATAATCAATGTAAATTGTATAAAAAGGAGACGCCACGATCGGAGCTCAATTGTTTCGCCTTGAATTTGACAAACAGTGGTTCTCATCACTTTTTCAGTTATAAATAGTGTAAAGTTTTCACATGCTACAGTAACAATAAAAAAAAATTATCATTGTATAAAGTTCTCACGTGCTATAATAAAAGTGGTTCTTACTACCCTTTCAAACATTTGTTTTCTTATTAGTTAAGTAATTCTACAACACTACAACAACAATATTTATTTGAGTTGAATAAAAAAATCATTATTGTATAAAGTTCTCACATGCTACAGTAAAAGTGGTTCTAACCAACGGTTCTTATCACCCTTTCAAACATCCGTTTTCTTATTAGTTAAGTAATTCTACAACACTATAACAGCAATACTTATTTGAGTTGAATAAAACTATGAAAACCATATATGTATATATATATATATATATATATATATAAACAAACAAGGGGAGAGTATCTACGCATAGCTTTCTTAATTTTATATCTTTTTTCTGCTTATACTGCCTTCTCGAGATGAAAATGAAGACATGTATATCAAAAGGTAAGTAGGGGAGGAGATCAGAAAGGTTACCGATTAATTTGGTAAACATGTTCGGAATAGTGAGGTTTAGAATTTATGGTTTAAACTATAGGTCTTAAATTGTATATATTAAATGGTAATTTTAAGTCGACATTTGAATATAAAGGTTTAAAGCAATAATAAAGCATCAAATCAAGCATAAAACGAAAACTAAGGTTTGAAAATTTATGATTTATGAAAAAAAAATTACTATAAAAAATGATTCAAAATGTGTAAATTTAAGAGGACAAAGTTCAACTTTTAAAAGTTTAACCCGTTTTAAAACTGTTTTTATACTTTAAACTGACGTTAGTTTAAACATTTTCAACTGTCTTAGACTATTTTAAACCTATTAGCAAACCGCTTATAAGTTCCTCACCACAAAAGGCCTTGAAATATTTTAATAGCAAAAGTGAAAGGGCAATTATCGAGGGCAAGGGTCTAATTCGTCTCCGCCAATTGCTTTGCATAGACATTAAACAATAGTTGTTAGGATTGCCAAACGAGAAACTGACGTTAGACTGTGAAACAACGTGACCAAGCACATTAAAAAACTGAAAAAAATCAACACAAAGAAAAAACAATGCTTATTTTATATAAATAAGTTACTATATTGTTTCATAGGAATTGTCACGTGGATCCGTCCTCAAGGAAAAGGAAAAGGGTAATTAGAATCTTATGCTTTGTTTGAAAGAGTAGTTTCAACTATATAGTTTTAAACCATAACAATATATAATTTTTATATACTATAATATACAGTAAATTTTATTGTAGTATAAAACTTTTCGTGCACTCTTCCAAACGCCTTATTAACCTTTCAATTAAGTTTGTAAAACTCTAAGAAATAGCAAAACATTGGTCAAATTGTTGCATTTGGCTTGCTTTGCTGCCTAGCCAATATGAGGAGTCAGGAAGGAATTAATAATTTTTTTAGGCATGTATGAGTTAGAACAAAAATTTAAACTAATTCAATAAAATTCCCTTAGTTTTTGGTTAAGTTTCAATAAAACTTGTTATAAAAATTATTTAGCAGGGTAGAAAATTATTTTATTGGTAAAACATGGTTTTCAACTGTAAATATTTACCAAATTCTATTAAATTATCGTATTTTTTTTAATTTGATATGATCTTATAATTACAAACAGTGTCTTACTAATAAAAGATTTTACTATGTGTTTATACCTTACCACTAACTTAATTTTTTTTAATTATAATACATATTTTTAGCATGCTCTCACAGTTATAAGACTTAAAAATGTGCACTACGGCATTCCACATCATAATACTTCATTTGTTCGAAAAAAAAAAAGGAAGTTACGTTAGTACAAAAAAAAAAAGGTTGACAGCTCAAATTCATACAGAAAATTAATATTAAAATTGCTGTCCAGAAAATCGATAGGATTGCTTGAGATTTAATCAATGGAGCCCAGTTTTGTTAATTATGCCAATAATTGTTCCAAATAAAGAAGGAAAAACAGTGGGTTTTGGGCAAAAAATGGGTTGTCAAATTGCTGGTTGGCTTTTTAGATGCTATTTGAAAGCAAAATATTGAGGGCGGGTGTCCATTTCAACTTCATCACCATCACACACGTGCAATGCCAGCTCTGCTTTTGTTTTAGTGTGCGCAGACAATGATAACGATGGTTTGAACTTGAATTTTTTTTTTTTTTAATGTCAATGGGGCTTCAACAATCATGACACCTGGAGTTGTCTCCCTACCAACCTGTTATTTACCACGACCGCAAGGGTTATTTTGGTACGATAAAAAAAGATTCGTTAAAATTATAAATATTGTAACATATAAAAAATAATTTTTTAATTTATTATAATATATAAAAAATTAATATTATTTTTAATTAAAAAATTAATTAAAATCAACTAATATCAAACAGACCGTAAGTATACTAATTACTTCTGATCTTTATGAAAGATTCTTTTCATCACCGTATAGTTAAAACTCAATAGTTCTGAAGCTGTAAGTCTTGATTTATTATATAGTATATTTTTTAGATTATGTCTTACTATTTTGTTACTAGCAGACTATAAGTATACTAGTTACTTCTGATCTTTATGAAAGATTCTTTTCATCACTGTATAGTTAAAACTCAATAGTTCTGAAGCTGTAAGTCTTGGTCTATTATGTAGTGTATTTTTTAGACTATGTCTTACTATTTTGTTACTAGCAAATTTATAACTTTATGAGGTTAAATAAGATTGCTCGATCTTTATTTACCGAAATATTCTTTTCATCTTTGTAGAGTTAAAACCTCACTACTTATAAAACTGTATGCTCTGATCTAGTATGTAGTGTACTTTTTAGATTAAATCCTACCGTTTTATTAGTAATGAGGTTACAACTCCATGGTGTTAAATAGAATTACTCTTATTTACTCTTTCTTCGATTCTTCCCACTGAGTATTCACATTATTTGTTTTTAAATCTTTATATATCGTCAAAGTATTTTTTTTTTTTTATAGATCTGATAGCTAAAAAATAGATTTATGATAATAGATTATTTTTCAGTACTTATTGAAGAAGCTTTGTTCTTTTTCTTTAATGTATATCATTTGTTAGTGTAATTTGAAACCAAGTTGGAACTTAGAGTTTAAATTTAAACACCATAACATATGAGATTTTTACACTATAGTAAACTTCTACTTTTCGTTGTAACATACAAGAACTTTACACTATAACAATTAAAACTTATTATTTCTGACGTGGTTGTCAAACAAAGTCTATTTGAAGTTTGAAGTGAACGAGGAAGAAATGTGACTAGTAACTATAATAGTTTATGAGAAATAGTTCATGAAAGAAATTAATATTTTAGAATTTAAATAAGTTTTTAAAACTATTTCATTAAATATCCCTTTCTTGATAGCTAGATAACTTGATTTATGTGTCTGCTTCTTTTTCTTTTTTTTTTTGCTTCACAAATATATTTAAAGATTGCCGTTGCAAGTGAGACTATAATTTCATAAGAAGTTCCTTTCATTAATGAGGTGATTTTATTAGGATTAAAAGAAAAACATGATTAGATTTTCCATTTAAGGGCGGGTTGTGACTAATAGCATGCTGATACTTTCAATTGTGACTTTTTTTTTTTAAGTTATTAACATTAATAGCCCCTAAATTTCAAGGCATCCTTCACTTTACTCATAAACTTTAAAAATCACTATTTTACCCCTCTTAATTTTCAAAATTCTATACTTTGCCTCTTGAATTTAAAAACATCACTTTGCTCCTAAATTTTCAAAGCTTCTTATTCTGTCTCCTAAATTTTTTATTTTCTGTTCATTTAGACAAAATTAAGCCTATATGATTTGCATGTGGGTCCCTTGTAAGGGTAAAAATGAAATTTTATTACCCTTAAGTTTTGTTTCACGTTTATACTCTCATTTGACTCATTTGTTTTTTATATCAAACTCTCATTTAGGAAGGGTTTGACTACATTTTTTTCCTTATTTTTAATACGTGACTTATTTAATAAGTCGATATTATTTACCGATATTTGAATTTAAATACTAAGAAAGATAAGTTTTGTATTAAAGATGAGGAGAATCGCTTAACAATATCGAAAAGAAATGTGTATCGAGGTCCTTCTTGAATAAGAGCATATTAAAAAGTTAAACGAGAGTATAAATGTGAAACAAAACTTAAAAGTGATAAGATCATATTTTTCCCCTTACAAGTGACCCGTATGAATTACATAGGCTTAATTATATGTATTTGAACAAAAAATCAAAAAATAATAGACAAAATAAGGAGCTTTAAAACAGAAATAAAATAGTGATTTTTAAAATCATGTGGCAAAATAAGGAGTTTGAAATTTTAAGAGACAAAATGATAATTTTTAAAATTAAAAGACAAAAATATAAAGACCCTAAATTTTAAAGGGTACTAACGTTAATAAGCTTTTTTTTTTCTTTTTATCTTTTCTGATAGTCTCTAAAAGCATATGAACAACCCACACAATTAAAACATTGAATTAGAAGACATCAGACGGTGTTTGCAAGGAACAAAGGGACCATGTCAATTATGGGGGACAAAACTTGGACGTCCCTGTCTAAGGGACGCTTTTATTGCCCTTGGGACGTAAAGTTCTTTTCCATGATTAAAAAGGTTATTACATCACTTAAAAACTTGAACTCCTGCTCTCACATTGTTGTACTTGGGTGTTAATTGTTATGCTTGGACTCCTTTATTGAATACTTATGTCCTTCTTGTTCTCTAAAGCAAATGCTTCTTTGCTTTTCTTTTTTTTTTTTTGAGCTTTTAGCAATTACATAGAAAGAAAGACAAGCAATATAAGGAGAAAGTTCTATAAACACTAATTTTAAAAATTGTTTTTTTATAAATAATACTATAACATAATTTTTATAAATATGACACGAATAAATATATATTTTGTAAAATATAATGCAACATGTATTTTTCTCCGATATAACTAAAAAAAAAACCACCGTCAAGATTAGCCCAATGGTTAGAATAGGAGGACCCAAGATCCTAGGCAGAGCGGGGTATTTTTCAAGGAAAAAACAAACAAACAAAACAAGCAAAAACAAGGACGTCGAGTGTTGTTGTGTAGGTCGGCGTTATTCATGCTCTTTCCTGCCCAATTCTCCATCTTTACCTTCGCCAAAATGCCAAAAAAAGTAAACTAATTTGCGAGTGTAGAGACCACGTTACACATTTAGGAAAAGTGTTTTGTTAGTGCATGCTTGGATTCTTGTATTAATCCACCACAACATACTTGCGCTCTTCCACATATCTGAACTTTCCCCAGGCTAGTACTAATTAATTTACAACATTCGGATGTTCCCTAATTATATGTATTGGCAAACATTTCATTACTGCCAAGAATGAAATCGCTTTAATTTAAAAGACTTTTTTTTAAGACTTTTGTTGTTGGTTGAAGTTGATGAAAATGTACAATGAATTTTCTAGCTGGAGAAAAGAAAGAAAATTTGACTAAAACGACTACCCTACAAAGTGAAATTATGTCAAATTTTTCACTGATCAACCATGATCTCGTGCAATGTAAAAGGTGATCACGCTCGACATGACTTGGATCGATGCCTATCGATAACGGGAAGTTGGGGAATTGGGCCATTATGTGACACACAACTGATTATATCGATGTGAAATGTGACTCAACAAATTACAAGGAGTTCGGTCTTTATAATCAAATCGCAAATCATGCTACGAGAGGCCACTTAGTAGTGCTTCATGGGATCTGATCAACAGATGTGTAACCAGGTACTCAGTCGGGCTCACTGGAAAGAATAATACCACACAGAGTTGGCTCCTTTTTTTCGTTCCTATAGGGTCATAACCCTGCTACCAACAAAATCAGTTTTGTTAATAGCGAGATTATAACCTAAAGGGATAAATAAAATTACTCAAAGTATTCACACAAATTATTTGAAGATTGTTTAGCAAAATCAGTTTGAACCAAAACTTTTAGTTATTATACAATAAAACTCTCACATACTATAATAATAACAAAAAATAAGTTATAATGAAAGCTTTTATATATTACAGTGATAAAAAAATAAGTTATATAGTGTAAACTCCCCAAACACCCTTTTGGTTTGTGCTTTGCCATGTTACCTCTTAATTTGAGATGAAAGACAATCCAAGGTCATGACTTATGACCATCTTTAACATTTCTAGACAAGGCCCATTTCTTATTGGGCCTGCTAATCTTTCTTTTAGTTTATGGATCGGCAAAAGAATCATATTGTCAAAGACACCAAATAGGGGACTTGTTGGCCTCGCGCCCTTTGAGTTTCAAATTTCAAATCAAGGAATTATGGTAAATTACTGGAAAATTGCAGCTTGATGATAACTTCCCATGTGTAAGTGGTAACATATTGATTACACGAATGTTATTCCTAACACATTTTGACTCCAAGCAGAAAGAAAATATAAAAGAAATAGCTTCTATTATGATCTGTAGAAAGTTAATGAATAATCTTAATGGCGAAAGCCACAACTTTCAACGTACATAAATGACAAAGTGGTCAGGAAAATGTGCAGAAAATTGTAAACCTGCTCAAATTATTTTCCTCCCTCATAACTGGAAATCCTGCAAGAACAACATGGTAAATGAAACAGCAAGGACATCATCTAAATAAACGCATGAAATCTCATTCAAGTTCGTCTGTTGGCTGATCAATCTCTCCAGTGTCATTCTTTTTGTAGTTGTCACCAATTAAGTGGTGAAGAAGCACACCAGCCGCAACACTAACATTCAAGCTTTCCACAGCCAAAAAGGACCTAAACTCGGCAGCCAAGCATCCAGAATTCTTCTCTGTAGTTTCCATGTGTTCTTCTCCACCGGGGACGATATCAACAGGAACATTCGAAGGAATCTTGACTAGTTGAGTACAAGATCTTTCAACTAGAGGCCTCAAACCCGTACCCTCACTGCCCAAAACAAGAATTGTTGGTGCACAGGGCACAACCTCGTTCAAGGGAATAGCTTTGGAAGAGACAGAACCGCCAAGGACTCGCCAGCCATTCTCTGCTGAGGATATCAAGAACTGCATCATATTTTTGCAATATCTGAGCTCCATCAACTCGAGCGAGCCTGCACTTGCTTTACTCACAACACCACTCAAAGGAGCCGAATTTTTTGCGCACAAGACAACTCCTGAAGCTCCAAAGAAGTAAGCAGACCTTATGATTGCCCCCAAATTTTGAGGATCAGTAACCTCGTCCAAAGCCACCCAAAGAGAATTCTTGTCTTCTTCGACCGAAACGGGATCTAGTTCCTTTATCTTTACCATCTCCAACGGAGAAGCATCAAGCACCAAACCCTGATGAGGCCTATTATCAACCACCATGTTGAGATCATGCTTAGACACTTCATTTATTCTTAACCCGAGGTTTGCAGCCATCTTCAAAATTTTCTCAAACCCCTTCTTGTCCTTCTTCTTTCTATTATTACGACTCAAATCCAATCCTTCTTGGACATATAGTGCATAGAACTCTCGTCTTCCAGCCGACAAAGCGGCCAAAACCGGACCAACACCGTAAACCCCTTCGCCAACCATCTTGGGCATGGTCGACTCAGTAGCCTCTTTCCATGTTCTTCTCCCCCAATCCTCCTGCTTACCCCACCTCCGAAACTCGGGTTTCTTATATCCATCTCTAGCATCCACCACTCCCCTGAACCTACTCTTAATCTTATCCCATCTCGGATCACTAACAACCTCAACTTCTTCTTCTTCTTCCTCCTCTACGTTTTCCTCAAACCTTTTCTTCCCGGGAATGTAATCCCCACCCTGGCGATCTTCAACCCTATCAACCCTTCTGTTCCTGCTCTCTTCACGCCCCACAAGAGATGCACCACTTTTCTTTGTAAACTCACCCCAAGAGGACCGATAATTCTCTCTCTCCAAATCCAACCTCTTTGCAGATTCCTCCCAAGAAGACTTAGTTCCATTACCAGCATTCTCTACACTCTTAACGGATATTTTTCTCTCTCTACCCACCTTGTTACCATCCATCGATGCTAACCAAGGAAGTCTCTTTCCATCAGCCTTCTGAGCCGATGAATTGGAAAAGCTTCTTGTTTTTACCAAAAGGGAATGTCTTTTAGCAGATTTAAGCCAAAACCCACTTGAGAAATCTTTGGGTTTTTCCACACTGGTAGCTCCTAGGGCCCCACAATGGGAATACAACGAAAAATTCATCTTTTCAAGAGACCCAATTGGTAAAGACTGAAACTTTGGTGTAAAAATAAGTTTAAAGCACTTGGGTTGTGAAGAAGCCCTGATTACAGCCAAGGGAAATGCTGGGGTTTTTGCTAAATTAGAGTACATGATATTTTATCACTTTATTTTCAAATACGAGCTTAAAAGCTTAAAGGGTTTCAGAGAAAGAAGTAAGAACCTGAATCGGAAGCAAGGAGAGGATTTTTCAATGCCATTTTAATACCTCATCCACACCACCATAAAATCGCAAAATCAGATCCTCTTGCAGTACCGTGAGAGAGTTCTTCCGAGGAAGACAAACTTCAAAGGCAAGAGGTTGATGAAGAAAGATTGAGAGTAGCGAAGAAGGGAATAGTACGACGTCATTTGGGGTCGAGAAGCTCAGACGCCGCCATAGAGGGAAGTGTGGAGTGGAAAGCGGATACCTCGAGTAATTTTGCTGTCTCCGCTTGAAACCCAACTGGCAGAATGGGTTTATCAAAAAAGAAAATGACTAATAAAACCATTCATGGCCCTTTTTTACTGTCTTTTTTTAGGGGATTTTTTTTATCACTCGCTTCTTTATGTTTTGAATTTATTGGGTGTGTTTGGCGATCGATCTGTATAATTGAAACCACTAAATCATAGAGTTCTTATACATTACGTTATAAAATAAAAATAAATTATTATGAGTCCGTTTGGTTAATAAATTTGAATGAGAGAAAATAATATAGTAAAATAATTCGAACCGTGATTCAAACCACAAAACAAATGCATCTTATATAAAACTTTTTCCGACTTCGCTATCAAACACACTCAATATCTTTGATATTTTATTTTTTATCGATAACTTAAAAAACACACACACACCTTTATTGAATAAAACACAATTTCAACAGAGGGATCACAATTTCAAGAGAGAGGTGACCTTAGAATTTATGAGACTAGTTAAAAAAATATATTAATAACTTATTAAAAATTGATAAAAATTCAAAAAAAAAATCTTATCCTACTCTAAAAATTTCTCTTAGTCAAGACAAGAATGTTTTCTTTTTTACTTTTTCTTAATGAGGATTGGATTTGCATTACACTATTTAGTACAAAAGTTCTATTTCTAATTGGTGCAAATGGACATTATTCTTTATAACAACAGCATACTAATGAAATAATTGTATGCCTTCTATTGTATAATTTTTATTTGGTGTACAATTTTTAAGAATTTTTTTTAATAATAAAAATGCACATAAATGAGATTTTCTTTTTACATATCTAAGTTATATTAAAAACACCAATAAGCCGCAAATAAGTTAATATGAACTTCAAAAACCCATGATGGTTAAATTTAGGCAAAGTTTATGGCAAGATGGGTATTTTGACCCTTTGGTAGATCCTATTATTTTAATTGTTGGATTAATTTTCCAACGACACGATCTATAACTATAAACAATTATTTGTCATGTGTTGTAAATTCTTTTAACATGGATAGTTAATCTAACAATTAAAATAACATTACTTACCGGTAGAGTCAAAATTCATGTCCAATCATAAGAGCTCTATGAGCTTTTTATTCTTTCACGTGATTAGGTGGGAAGTCATGACTATATACAGATTTGCAGTTTGAATTCAGAAAACTTCAAAGCAAAAGATTAACAGATTTAATGAGGAAGAAGGACGCCTAAGATGTGCAATTTTTTTTTGGGATAAGTTAGTTATTGCATTTTGTATTTCAAAGTTTGAGAAGAGGTAGCCTGGTTGAGAAAGAATTGGCTTAAAGAAGAATATGATGCTTTCCAGCAGCCACATTTGGTAAATCTAAGACGAAAGTAAAGGAAGAAGAAAAAGAGAAAAATGTTATTGGTGATTGTTGAGAGCAAGACAACTCTGATATAATGAATTGGGGTGGTATTGAGAATGCCATACTTTCTTGCTTCATTACAAGGCAATCAATATGTACATGCTTACCCCAAGAGCAGACAAGAATACAAAAGGAAATCATAGGATATACACCATACACACTTACATCAACATGAAAGCCAGCCTTTAGATCTTTGAATTATGAACAGCGATTGTTGGCTGCATCGATAAATTTAGAGATCAACTTCCGATTTTTGCGAGGATCATGACTAACTGCTCAGCTATCAGCTGAGTGATGCCCATGTGTTTTCTAGATATCTCGCAAATTCTTTCTTTCTACGAAGGATTACAGTGTTGTGATTGGCATCTTTAATGATGTCAACCTCTGCATTTGGAGCAACTGCCTTGATGTTATTGCAGCATTCCATGGGGACAACCTGGTCCTTGTCGCCTTGGAGAACACGAATTTTCACCCGAGCCTCAGTCAAAGCCTTCAAGTGACCTTCCGTTAACTTTGCTCCTCCACATAAGACATTGTGCATTGTATGCCAACCTGAATGATGTGTGTGACTAGTTAAATCTAAAATCATGCTATTTAGATCCCTGGAAAGGAAACAAAAAACTGTCAAAACCAGTTCTTTACAAGGGATTTAACTCATAGATTCATGTTGGTTATTCAAATGATTATTTCCACTTTTTGGTGACAAAGTCATTTATTACCTTCTCCCGGTAAATAGCTTCAGTATTCGTTCCCATGCTCTATGATTTCGGCATATAAGAAAGCAAACCAATCGGCCTACATGCTCGTACCATGACATTACAGCTGATCCGAACTTTAACGGTGGCCACACCCGCTTTCCAACAAGTTTTTCAAGGACTCCTATTCCTCCTCCGTCTTTTAAATGGAAGAAAGGCTGAAATTAAATGCATTCAAAGACTTAATATGATCCACAGTATTACAAGGCTTCAAAAGGTAAACAAATCACTCACTTGCAGATACGGAAACATACATACTAGCATTGCATACATACTATAAACAATATATAAGCTTTTGAACTTACAGGTGCTACAAGGGTGATTGATTTTACGGAATTTGGATACTTTGCAGCTAAGGCGATTGCGATGATGCAGCCCATGGAGTGTGCAACCAAATGGAAGGAATCCAACTGAAGGGGACAGATCACAGATTTCTCTATCATCTCCAAGTGATCCTTCATAGTGTAGAAACAATTCCTTGGCTTTGGGCTTCTTCCAAATCCCAATAGATCAACAGCAAACAGCCTATAGTTACGCTTTACGGGTTCAGACAGATTCGGAAAAACTGCTTCCCTCCAAAATGAGGAAGAGCAAAGAAACCCGTGCAAGAATATCACATTTTCAATTGGCTTTCCAACACCATCCTTAACAGTGTCTGTCAAACATCAAATTGAAAAAAAAAAAAATTAATCAACTAATTTTCATCTTGTTTTGCATTTGGTACAATGAACCGTAATGTTTGTCACACCCTATGTTCAATCAAGGGACAATTATTCTAAACAAAATAGAGCCCCAATTGATACCCCTTTACCTTATAGAACAAAAGTTATCACCTGAAATTGCACTATTCAGAGGACATATTGTGAAATTCACCTGAATATTTAGCAGGATAATCCAGTAAAAAAGTGTCCTTTCCACATATTTTACTTGGCTTGCAATTTATAAGATGCCAACCTTGTTGATATTATTTCATGCAACAAAGCAAAGATAGGAATAAAGAACATGTCCACTGTTAAAAACTTACAACAAAAACCTCTTCTTGGTTGTGCACGATTCATTATTAATCTTGGTTGAAACATAAAGTAATTAGTTCAACAGTACTGGTCTTAATGTCATTAGAAAAGCGATTATGATTGATAACATAACCTTCGAAATTTTAGGCGACATTATTGCTTGTGTGGCTGCCAGAATAATACAAAATTTAATCTAGTCAACGGTAAAGGTAACAGAAATAGACCCTCAAGTAAGTAGATTTTGAGAAAATTAAACAAATGGTCCATTTCAGCCCCCTTTTTTAAATAAATAGCCCTATTTTTTTTATAAAATGGCTGAAGTTTAAAAAATTAGGGAAATAATCTTTTTTTATTATTGATTAACATCATCATATCAATGGTTTAAGATTGATTTGCTTATGTTTAGTACTAATAAGAAAATAAATTATGCAATAAAAATGGTTAATCACTAACTAAAATTGGTTAATCATTAATGAACCATTTGAATTAATCAGGAACAGATCACTAAGTTAATCAATATATCAATAATTAACATTAATACTATTAAGAAGTATAAAGCCTAATTTAATGCTCTGACAATTTATCATCTATGTAAAAGACTACAAAGATCGACCCTCCTGATAAGGTTGTTGTAGGGGTTGGAAGGGGTGGGAATGCCCTCTCTTGGGGGTGTAAGGTGTGGACCCCTCGGCCCAAGACTTCAAAGGAGGAGGCAATAAGCCAGCACCGCAACATCAAAGAGTTGCGGCATTAGGAGTTTTACATGGTCATGGCGCTCGGTCGAGAAACAAATTTCTTCTTTTTGTGTGCTTTTATAAATAGGACATGCTAGGGCCTATTTTTATAACTCATAACTATAGAGATAAATGACAAAAAGAGAGAGAGAGAGATAGAGAGAGAGTATGTGAAATTTTCTCTTGTGAACTTCGTCTTCATCATACAGTGAATTTTTATCGCTGCTGAAAATAGAGTTAGCTCTCATAGTAAAGATAAACCATTAAAAACTTTGTACATGTTCATTGGCTTATTTTTTTGCTTCACGTTATTGCTCTCAATAGAATTAGGATATTTAGGCCCTATTTGGGTTTGTTCTCAAAATTTTTACAAATGTTTTTACACGTTTTTGAAACAAAAATTTTAAAAACACTTTCGGCACAATTCTCAAAAAATTTCTATTATCTAAACTAAAAATATTTTCACCTATTTTGAAAACAATACCAAACGACCCCCTAATTCTTAACAAGAATACCCTTTATTAACATTAGTACACCACTTATTGCAAAAAGAGTAAATTATTAAATTTTAAAAACTACGGTCCTTTACTAAAAAGCCTAAAAAACAGTTATTTGCTCCCAAATCTTTTGTACATGATCAATAAAAATGCAAACATAAAGTAAAAATTTCATCAACCCTGTTAGAAACAAAGTGAAATAGCTTGACCAAAATAGTATACAAAAATACCGTGTGCAGGTTCGGAAACACAGACGTGAAGCCTATCTTCACCATTACTCATCCATGAAAGACAAGATTGGCATCCACAGTCAGACCACCTGGCACCTATTTTACTTGCCTCTACTTTCCGGGAATTCTCCCATTTTCTCGAGAATCCAAGATAATCCATTTCCCTAAACACATTTTTCCTCCGATACAGAGTCTCAGAGAGTTCACCTTCCTCGTTCTCACCCACACCAATCCTCTGTTCTCCATTCTCACAGTAACATAAAGAAGCTTCCCCCTCGATGAACCCATCAATGAATCTGTAGACTACACATAGAATCAAGTCCAAAAAATCCAGGACGAGGAAAACTATGAAACTCAAGGCAGAGATGAGATTTGCTTTTGGGTTTAGAGCCCATTTTCCCGAGAAAATTGCAGGCAACATGGAAAGTAGAAAGCAAGAGAGAAAGAGGATATGGGAGAAAAGAATTGTGTGGAGGAAAAGGATTTAAATGAATGGCCAGCATTGTTGAGCGACATGGTCGAAGATTCTCGACGGAAAGGATCCTATCCTTTCTCTGCCATGTCCAAAACAAGGAACAAAATCTTCCCCATTCAACGTAGGCTTAGTATTAGTAATATCCGCTGCACAAAGTCTTCATCATTTATAATTGGCACACGAAACTAGAGGATGCATACTAAACGGTCTTTTTCAAAAATATTTTTAAAATAAATAATTATAACTTTTTAAAGTTAGGCACATAGCCGTTTATCAGTAATAAACTTGAGTTTATCGACTTTAATACTGAAGTTTATCAGTTAAACTTAATTTATCATCGATAAACTACCATTTACCTAATTTTAAGAAGCTATGATCATTTATTTTAAAAATACCATAAAAAAGGTCACATAGTCTAATTTCTTAAAAAAGAAGAAAGAAAAAAGAAAAAAGAAAAAGAAAAGAAAAATCTTTTTGAAGTTGGAGGTGGGGCTTAAATTTTTCACCTTTTATTGAATCGGGTGTTGATAATCAACACCAAGTGCAGCCACGTGCGGTGGTTGGACTGCCTTACCATGCTCTTCTCGACTTCACTGGTTAGCCCCGCAAGAAGAGGGAACACCTCAGAGGTCAAAAGGGGATACCGGTGTGGTGCCAGTCAAGAGTTGTGTTATGCTCAAGTCAAGTACTAGTTAGGTCAAGAAAGAGGCTGATGGTAGGTTAGAGAGAGTCCATTGTGACACCCCGATCATTTCTAATGCATTAAAAATACAATAATTAAAATATTATGTTAAGCAAAATGCATGTCATAAGGATTATAGTTTTAATCCAAATTTTATGGCAAATTCCATAAAAGTGAAAATGAGACTCCTAATGCTAAAAATCATATCATAGTCTTATACAAGAAAGGAAGAACATGAAAATAAGCTGTAAAGCTTAATTGTTACAAAATGTGTTGCAAGAAATGTTAAGATAAAAATATATAGTTTAAGAAAAATACTATATAAAAATATAAAAAATTATACAGTATTAGAATAATGCAGAGTAGGAAAGTACACTGATAAATATGTGATATGAGAATTACACTGTAAAAGTAATATAGTATAGGAATTGGACTGTTTAAGGTTAAGTGGTATAGAAATTGGTTGTTTACAGTTAAAGCATTATAGGAATGATACTATGTGGAGGATAAAAATTTTATTCCATGTGGAGGATAAAAATAAGTAAGGAATGCTGTATAAGCTCGCAACAATGTAGAGAATATACCGACAATATAAGAAAAATACTATTAGTGTAAATTTAGATTATATAAAGTTAAGCAGTATATGAATTATATTATGTGATGGATGCGAATAAGTATGGGAGATTGTGAGACCTCATAAATTGTATAAAAAAGAGTATCAATAGTATAAGAAAAATACCATCAGTATGAAATTGGACTATGTAAAAAGTTTGTGTGGGACCTACCATGGGACACCAAAAAAAAAAGACACTCCACAGGTAGAAAATGTGCTACATTTCCCTTGGTAGAATTGACAAGTATTGTTGGGCAATTTTTCTATATATTTAAAAGTGGTTCACATATCTCAAGGGGTCTTTTTGAAACAAATGTTTTCTTTTTCTCTAAGTTTTTCACCATAAGTTGGAACTTTTCCACAAAAATTCACCCCTTTCCACCCTTTTTCTCAAAGTTTTTGATGATTTTATCCTTCAATCATCCTTACAAGCAAACTCAAGGGCTTTGGTGGAGTTCAAGGAAATTTCAAGATGAAAATCTAAACTTTACCTATTGTAATCTAGGGTTTTTGTGCAAGTTTTAAGATGATTTTTATGGAATATGTTTTGGATTATTGTCAAGGATTTTGAGGAGTTTTCAAGTGTCAAAAGTGAGGACAAACACTTGGGAAATGACTAAGTAAAATCCTATCTCTTGAAGCTATGTTCAAGTTTATGTTTTTGCTATATATACCAAGTGTTTGATGTATATTAGGGACTATGGCATGTAAGAAAAACACTATGGCATGTTTGGGTTGTGTGTTATGTTGATGATAATGAGATTAAAAGATTGAAAAACAAAGGTTTTAGACAAAAATGACAAAGCTTGACAAACTTTGTTATAAGCACAAAATTAAGAACTTTAAGTGTTTGATGATATGATTTTAACTATGGCATGGAAAGAAAATATTATGGCATATTTTATTTATGTAATAAGTACTTGATTAAATGATTAAAAAATTTTAAATGAGATTAAACTTTAGGAAATCAAGCTAAGATAAGATAAGGTGCAAAAAGGGTGTTCAAGGTCAATTTTGAAATAATTTTATGTTTGAGGCCCTTAGAGGCTAAACTAATTTCTGGTTCAATATGTAATTTATTAAAACATTGAGTTGGACAACTTTTGTGAAGAAATTCTACTCGAATTTTGATTGAAACAAGCTGAAACACATTGATTTTATTTCTATCTATTCAAGAACGTCATGAAGATGAATGAATTTGAGAAAAGTTAAAACACAAAAGCTGTAGATCTCATCGAAATGGTTAGGAATTATGGACGGTTTATGAAAATTCTATACTTATTCTAAGATATGAATTTTACGAGACTTTAAATACAAAATTTTGTAAAATGAAAACGTTATGAAATATTTTGAATTTAACCAAGGAACTTTTGTAAGTTTTATTCTTTGTAAAAAATTAAACGTTTTGGTATAAAACGGTCGTCTTTGGTTCCACGGTAAAAATGTCAAGATTTTTATGTTTTGGACCAAAACTGTAAAATTGTGTGAAACTGGATTTTCACCAAGGAATGTTGGGCTTTTGCACTGCTGTAGGCAGTGAGTAACCATAGATGTTAAGTTTTTAAAGATTTAAGGTTTTGTCAAGGGAAGAAAAGAAAAGAAAAGAAAACATTAAGGGCAAAAATATCAAGATTTCACATTAGGGATCAAAACAGTAAAGTTTTGATAAAACAAATTTTAACAAAAGGAAAACTATTGTTTTCTTTTCTATAATGTTATGAGAAGTAAAGAAATGTAAGTATTTGTTTTAAAACGGGTTTTGAAAATTTTCTAGGTCCTGTCAAGGTCAAAATGGTCATTTTCATAAAAAGGTCAAAACGAACCCCGAAATGCCCGATTTAGGAAAATGTCCCTAAATGAGAATTTTTTCGTAACATGTAAGTAATGAAATGGTAAGTTAAGCAAGAAGTTAAGTAAAGTTATGAAGCTTATGAAAAACTTGTTAAAAGTAAAATCGTCATTTTTAAGAAAATGACTAAAACAGAGCCAAACACTTCGAATAAGCAAAATGTTCTTAGACAGAAAATGTTTCCTAATACGTTAAGTAATGCAACTGTCAAGTAAGATGGGAAAGTTAACTAAGGGATGTTCAAAAGAAAGGTGACCTGATGGTTTACAGAGTTAAGTAAAAGAAAGGTACCCTGTGTTAGACATGTATGCCATAAGGAGTAAAAATATAATAAGTTTTTGGAGATATTTTTATCAATAAAGAATTTATTCATTATTTATATACCAAATTTTGTCCTCTTTACGTTCATATTTGTTGAATGTATGTTAAGCAAACAATAGTTGGAGACTGTCGATCTAAACTTTAAGAATTGGGCATATAATGGATGGATTATGCGGAAGACACGATTCTTAAGGTGATGGTCTAAAACATAAGATCTGCAATCGAGGGAATAAAGTTAGGCGCTTTATTCATTCAAAGATTGTTATGTTGTCTATATCTTTTTTGGGAGATGGTTTGTCTTAACCATCGGAGGTGGACTCCGAGAATAGAAACATTGGCATGTTGTCATAGGTGACAATATGTTAGATCAGGACATAAAGTGAATTGATTTGGATAAATAATTCTATCTTGGCAAATTGATTCACTTTAGACAACCATTTGTATTGTATCATAATCCTGAGATGAATAGTAGGCCCGTTGTCTTGACTTGTGTCTTTTGATGTACCAAAGGATGACACCCACATCTTAATAGTGGTATGTATGCCAGTAAGTTGGAGGCATGACTCTTGATGGCGTAGACTTGTTATTCATAGATATGGAATCCATAGCTCCTCTTTAAGAGTAATGATATCATCTTATATGCGTTGTCCTGTAATTGAAAAATTAGAACACTCAACCATTTGGATACATAGATGTAACTGGATAGTATACTATCTTTGGATAGTATACTATCTTTGGATAGTAAGTTTTTCGATGTTGAGATGATAAAACGTAAGATAAAAATAATCAGAAAAGTAAGACAAAACTTGTCCTTAAGCCGATTATGGATTATCAGATGGGGACACAATATACAATGATATGTCATGGAGACTTGGTTATACGGGCTTCATAATTCTATGTAGTTCGAGAGTGTAGCTCCAAGCTTTTAGTGGAGCAGCGTTGAAGTTGATAATTATGAAATGTATATCTGGGATATTGGGTTTCATAATTACCAGGAGCTTGAACTATATAGGTCCATTTTGATCCCCTTTGTTAGCTCACAAAATCCTGTAACGATACGGCGTGCTTTTTTAATAATTTGTGACTTATGTCAGATTTATCAAATTAGTTAAATTTAGAAGAATCAAATAATTCATGTTTGTTTATAAGTTGAATTAATTTTGTGATAAAATTAATTTTAGATAAACTTGTTGAATTATTGGGATCGGATAATTCTTGTCTGTTTATCGGTTGATTTAATTGGATAAATTAGATCAAGATAAACTTGTAAAATTATTGTGAATTGATTTATTTTTTTAGAGATTATCTAGATAAAGTTGTTTTGATCATATAACTTCTTTATTGGGTTATTTGAATTAAAACTGAGACTTTATCCTATAGAATCTCGGATGGAAAGAAAAGATTCAAGGAAATATTTACGCGGTAGTTCGGCCTGACGATCAACGAAGGAAAAGATTACGCGTTTCTACGCGGATCTTATCATTTATTGATCCAAACTTGATTCTGTTTCGAGTTTTTGAGACCCAATCTGATAAGGACTGACCCCAGAACCAACCTCTATAAATAGGGAGTGATTCTCACATATTACTCAGATTAATTGAGAGATTAAGAGTGATACTCTGCTACTGAGAATCTGAGAACTCCCTGAAAGCATTTGTTCACAAATCACGAACACTTACTTTGGGTTCTCTCGATTGGTTGGAAGGAGAGTCACAGGTGGAAGAGCTGTACGTGTGAGCCGACACTCACTCCGGTTGTGGATAGAGAATAACAAAAAAGACCAGTTGGTTGAGGCTCTTCTGGAACGTTACTTCTCTTCACAGGTTGCGGAGGTTCTTCGATACACAAAGGTTAGTAAGATCTGGTTAATTTATATATATAGCATGTCAAACTTGTATTTTTGAAAATTACTCTGATATAAAATTTTTTAAAATTTCGCTGCACACTATTTTTCCAACACCCTGGTAGGTTACAAAGTTAAATAAGAGGAAAGGTAATCCTGTGGGTTACCAACTTAAGTAAAAGGAAAGAATAAACCAATGGGAGACAAAGTAAAAGGAAAAGCAAACCGATAGGATACAAAGTTAAATCAAAAGAAATAAACGTTTAATGATTAAGTTCTGTTATCAATTGAGTAGATTGATAATAAGAAAAGTTAGCTAATAAGACAGGTTTCATTTAAACAGGACACAAAAGTTGACTAGTAAAAGAAAAAAGAAAATAAAATGGGAACGCTAGAACATTATCTAGGTAAGTCTCAAACCTCACATCTGGCATAAAGAAAATGAATTTTCAAATACTTTGAATATGTTTTATGTTGCATTTTTTAGGCATAAAGTTTCAAAGTTCCAATCCAGATTTGTAAAATAAATGCAACTATTATGTTTAAAGTTTGTTTGCATTTGTTATACACAAAGTTCTAAAGATCAAGTTATGTTTTGTAATATGGTTGCATTTGTTATATGTTTGCATGTGTAATGCATACTGTTTTAAAGTTCAAGTTATGACTTGCAATTTACATATGATGTATTAGCATTTGATATGCTCACTAAAGTTAATAAGAAAATAAAGTAAAGATAATAAGTAGTATTATACCAGTCTCCAGACCCAAAGGGAATGTTATGTTAAGTTATGTTACGTTCTTGATGTTCGATGGTCAAACGCATTTGATACGTACGCTTGAGTCCATAGTTTAAGAACGTTAAGAATGATAATAAAAAGCTCATAAATAGAATCATGTATTTTAATTTTGCTCGTATTCCTTGTTATAAAATGTTTATGTGTTATGTTTATGAAAAATATTATGAGAAATATTTTACGTCAAATATTTATGCAAAACATTTTTATGTTTACAAGAAAGGATTTATGAAGGACATTTTACGAAAAACGTGTAAGAAATGTTTATGAAAACATCTTATAAGAAAGGTTTTTATGAGAAATATTTGTAAAGTATGTTTTAATGATTTGTGAGATTATGTTTGAACTTACTGAGCACAATCTCATTAAAAGTTCTTTCATGTTGTAAGTAGTCCTACGGGTGACCAGTAGGACCTGTTTAAAGAACTCGGTGCTGCGAAGAACATATGCGAAGATTTGGGTATATATACCACTACAATAGGTTTATGCTACTCAAAAAAAATGTTTTCCTACTGTTTGAAATAATGTTTTCAAAGTTTTAAGAAAGTCAAAGTTTTAGGATATATTTATGAAATGTTTTATATAATTATAAAGATAAGTTTTAAGCTGTAACTTAGTTAATATTTATTATTAAGTTTTAAGAAACGTTTCGAATGGTTTTAAAGTCAAGTGTCGAGCAATGTCTCGATTTAAGTTGCAACAATTTTTAAGTATGTTAAAAAAATTTATCCAATAATTTCTTACTAAGTAAGTAAGAAATGAATTGCAATAATGATGTTTAAGCAAGTTTAGTGACGGCATGAAAAGGCGGGGCATCACATCCATTTACCTCGGTAGTGGAGTAAATGCTCTCATTTCTAGTTCACCATTTGGACCGGGTGCAAAGTGGATTTGACCTTTGACCTGAGTGCTACGTACGGTGGTATCAAAGGGTTAGTAGTAGGTGTCGCAATTCCTGTGGCAGAGGGACTGGCCTTATCTAGGGCTACGACGATGCCAAGTAGGCTTGTGTATGGCTTGTTCACTGTCACGTCGATTGAGACATGCCAAATGTTGAGTAGGGGACATGCAGATTGTTCGATATAACCAAAGTAGGGTTCTTCTTATATCTTGGTCGGTGATGGCCAGGATACAAAGGGACCTTGTTTCGACGTACAGGGATGCCAGGACAACTTTTGCCGATCAACTTGGTCGGTGCATCTCGACCTACTGGTCCTAGATACTACCCAAGCACACCCCCAACATTGGGTTTGCTGTTAAGTTAAGTTTGCAACTATAATGAAATTTTCTCTTTGGTTAACTATATAGTTATACCTCTTTAAGCATCTCTAATGTAACACTAAATTAATTTATAAATAGTAAATTTTAATATTTGAATGTAAAAGAAAAAAAATCTCCAATACAATTCTATTTTTAGCCTTAAATTACTATATATTAAATTTGATGGTAATGTCACCAAGTGTATTAATCTTAAATTATTTTGTATTAAAAGTTTATTTCTATAAATTTGAAAGCTTGACAATTATGACAAAGAGTAAGTATGATAGATGAAACAATATCTTACATTAAAGCATAACTGACATATGAAACAGTATCCTTGTAACGCCCCTATGTGGGGGTTAACAGTTTTTAATGAGATAAAATAAGAATAAATAATAAAAGTAAAACCTTAAAAATAAAATTTGCCCGGGACTTAAATGAAAACTCTCAACTCAAAAATAAAAATATAAACGATAAATAAACCACAGTTTAATGTAGCACCTTAAATTTAATAATATAAACTGTTGTCATCATCATTTTAACCCTCAACACATTGTAATACAGTCACAGAAAGTAACAATTGATGCTTACATTATCATGAAGAACATTCTCAACGATTGAAGCAGTCCCAATGTAATATAGTTACATCACTTCCTCAACTATATTTCTCGTAGCCACCTCACACTTAGTGAGTCCTGAAAAGATATAAACATAAGGGAATGAGCAACACTATGCTCAGTAGAGAAAGCCATTACTCACCTCTATCATTACCACATTAAAATCTGCATGGTTAGTAAGTTACATCATATTCCAGATTATGAGGTTTATTATGATCACATCTTATGGATACCATAGTTAATCATTACCAAGTGTCATAATTACACATTTATACAAATATTACCAATCATCATTGTTCCTAGGTATCCATGTTAAATTGAGTATCACTCAACTCATCGAAACCCAAATGGGCGCACTTGATCACCCTATAAACATTCCAAGGGTGTTCCGGTGAGGGGACATCAAGCCCCGAGTCCTCACCAAATCAATTCCTGTACAGTGTGTTTTGGGACTTTCAACCCAAGGAAGCGTCATCACCTTCCCCCTATTTTACCTTTTTGGGTATTCATGCCCAAGGACGTAACCGTCGCCCTTTTCATGTCTCACAATTTCTCTATATTAAATCATTATTAATAGAGTTAATTTTCCTAACCATGCTTCTCAATTTATAACATGTGTCAATTCATTATGTTTCTCGCCGTACAATACAAGACGAGTCCATGTCATAGTTTCATATGTGATACTCATATAATATCAGTTCAACATAGATATATATATATATTGCGGCAAAACAATCAATTTTAATTCTATAAAAACCTCACAAAAGATGAGTAATAGAATCCCTACCTTTCAAGCTTATCAACAGTCTCTTAATCCTGGAATCAATTAACGTTAGCTCCATACTCCCTTGATCCTAAGGCGTGCATAAGGACAATTAAAACTAAAGCACAACATACAACTACATTCATAAAATTTATTTTAATTTAATCTTAGAATTTCAAGAAATAACCACTGCCCATAGAGGTATTATAAAGTTTAACAATATAAATTTTCTGTCTAGGGCATATACACTTAGACTTCATACATATGCTCCAAAATAGCAACAAACATATACTTAGGTTTAAGAACGCAAATTTGAATAATCCTTTAGTATAAAAGAAAATTTATAAATGAAAGACTAAATTTGTTCATAAGATTCTAACCTCAGATTATGGTTAGTTGGAAGCTTGAAATGGCTTCAAAACAGGTTCCTTTAGTTCGGTATGACTGAAATTCTTGCTCAAATGGAGGTGATGGTGGCTGATTTTTATGGCTGCCTTGAAGAAGTTCTCTAAGTATTTTGCTTCAGCAAAGAAATGAGAAGAAGAGTGTGGGAACCGTGGAAGAGAAAGGAAGAAAAGATGAAGTCTTTGAAGAGAAGTGATAGAAACAATTATAGAGGAGACATGTTGAAGCATGTCACGGAGGAAATAAAGAAAATGAGGGTCAAGAGTAGTTGGAAAAGATATCCTTATGTCTCATCTAAAGACTTTAACACACATAATGCCAATATGACATTTTTGAGATTTATTAGAAGTTCTAAGGCTTTTTAGTAATCATACTAAATAAATATAGGAGAATTTTAGAAAATTTAAAAATAGATAAAAATAAATATTATAAAATAAATTTAAATGAAGCAATTTTTTTTTTTATACATTAAAAATTAATTTAATTACCTCAATACCCGTTAGGAGAATAACGGGTGTCACAGCTCTACCCCCCTTAAAGAAATTTCGTCCTCGAAATTTCAATTCTAGCAATACTAGTAAAAATTTTGATTCCATTATGATTCCAATTCCGAGTCTAAACCGTTAATGTTGTTTATCTTCCAAAGTTAAGTTATCGTATCTCCACTTATTTACTTGCATAATAAATCTTACTCCTAAATCCCTCAATGAGAGTATTTCTGACAAGTTTCAACTTATAACACCGTATAATAGTCTAAGAATCTGATCAGGCATACATATTCACCATACCATGATTCCAGTCCTTTATTGTCCATGGACTGTGATTTACAATCACATTTAAGGAGATTGCCAGAGAAATTTTATATACTTCATCTTTAGGTTCCTTTTCCTTTTTGAGTAAGGAAAAGTCAAATATATTTGATTTCATACCTCAACTAATAAACTAAAACATAATCATAAAACATATATCACAAACACTTTTATTCAAAACTATACATTAAACTTACTCATAGAGATATTAAACGGAATCTCAGAGTTGCAAACATACCCGACATATTTTTCATTAAACAGCTATCCTCATGACACAAACATTCAACCCAAATACTATACTCATATTTCATATGGAATATCCCCATAACTGACTCTGGTACTTCCACATAATATAAACAGAATATTACACATTACAAACATAATACGGATACGTTTCGAGAGTACAAGGCACTCCGTATACCAGCTATCCATATCATGCATGCTTAGAGGATACAAAAACATCGATAAACAAAAGATCGGACCTTAAGAAGGATGCGTTTCGAGAGCATCAAGTACTCCGTATCCAGCCATCCCGGCATTAGGCTCAATGAATCTAAAAGATTTAACAACGACGTACCACAAGAAACACAGAATACAAGGCAAACGGTTATTCGTAACACACGAAATACGGACACACATGCCTACATGCCAAAGATAAAACAAAAAGATTACAGATGGAGATTCAAATCAATTGGCCGCTCCCGGCTTTCCCTTTCCCATTCAAGCTTGGATGTTGCAGTGTCGGATTCTGGATGTATGATTTGCATTTTATCTATCAATTCCTCAGCTGTTGAAGCAGTAACAAAGATTTGTCTCTCCGATTCTGTAGTGATGTTTTCTTCCACAGCGTAATCTAGAAATTTCAAAAGACCGTCATAAAAACCCTTTACGTTCAGCAGTCCCAAAGGTTTGGAATAAAAGCCCAACAATTGCCCACAAGCAACTATAAATATTTCCTCAAGAGTACCTAGACCACCAGGTAATGCTATAAAAGCATCAGAATTATAGATTATGTCTTTAAAATTTTTAGGGATACTCCTGACTCCTTCTCCCTTACCTATGGCTTCCTTACAAAGGTTTCCTTCAACTGGAATATGAGGCCAAATTTTTACATCAGTAGCGTCGCTAGACCTAGCTGCTAGTGCTATATTTACCATCATTTTTATACTACCACCCCCATAGATTATGTTAATCTTCTTGCTTGCTAGGACTTGCCCTAAGTGATTTGCAGCTTCTAAATAAGCTTTATCTTTTCCAAGGCTGAAACCACAAAAGACACAGACATTCTTTATTTTCTTCGTGGACTGGGAGGTAGACATATTTGGTTTATAGAAGTGGTTGCTTAATGTCTGCTCCACTTAGACTTCGGGTTCTACATGAGTTTTTAAAGATGAGAAATATACAAAAAGGGCTAAAGAGATAGACGAGTAGGTAATGAAAAGGTAATCCAAAGATTTAAATAAAATCTTGTGCGGATAAGAAAGTAAGATAAGGTGATTGATAGTTTACAGAAAATCTGATTCACTTTTTGAAAAAGATTAGACTCTAATTGTATAACTTTTGACAATTGAGAACAATTCGACAGAAGACCCTCATGACACAACTGTAGACTTTTTGACAAATATACACCAAGTCTAGAAATTTAATATAAACGACAAATACTATAGAACTTTTGAAATTTGAGACACAAATCTTGAAATATCTGGATAAGCTTTTCAAAATTCAAACATATTACTGTACCGTATGTAACGTGTCTGATAAGATAATATATTTTATTATATATATATTTAAGAAAATCATAAATTAAATAAGATATTAACACTTACTGTATCAATCTAATAATCACAATTATTTCAAACACAAAAGCAAATATTCTGAGTAAAAGAAAAACACAAACTGTTGAACATCAGCTAAAACTGCTTCAAATAAGTAAAGACTAAATAACCTTTATAGAGCGATGACTTATTCCCCATCCAATTTTCTTATGGCTTGGCAAACAGGATCTAGAAATACCATATTCCTGAGGCGTTGTCTTTCTGTATAAAATTTAGGCCAGAGTTTAAAAATAGCTCCTTGAACATATCCACTAGGGTGACCGTGGAGAGGAGGATGGATGCTATCCAAGTTCTCCTTTGAAAGTCCATTCCTACAAAACCTTATTTTATCCTCTCTGTTCGTAGACATATAACCAGGTAAAGTACATTTACCGTTACAATTTTGTCTTCCACATTTGTTACAAGTGACCACGATGGCACGAGCTCTTCTTTTCATTGCACTACGACTGGTACCTGTTCTTGGTAAACCGACATCTTGACTAAAGTCACTCGGACGGATTTTCCCCTCTATCAACATTCTCACATCACAAGGGATACCAAAACGCATAAGAATCCACAACCGAGTAATTCTAGCCTTGTATTTCTTTCTAAGAATCTTTTGGGAGAGTGATGGGAAATACTTTCTCAGGTGTTGGTACTTTGGGTCCATGATGAGATGAAAGAAGAGTAAATAGAAAGGAAAAATTAAGATAGTAAATTGCAGAATCCTAGAATTCCTTCTTCTTTTAGAGGAAAAGAAGAATTTTTAATGAAAAAGAAGAGGATTTGCGATTTAAAGAGAAAATAACAAATTAAGAGAGAAAAAGTGAACTCGGAGAAATAAGCTCCTATGCACAGTAAACGTATATGTAAACAATGATTAAACCACTGTATATGACACGTATAGAAACCACGTGGGAGAGACAGTGTGAATCAAACTGATTTAAGATTTGAACTAGGCCCAAATGTTCTTAGTTGAAAATGGTCAGGTTGTTTCGGGCCTTAACACATTTAGAACGAGTTAAATAACAAACATAAAATTGAAAACCAATTTGTATACATCTTAAACCCAATTTAAAGCCCACTATAGATAAAGTTAACTATAAACAACAAATCTAATTTAACGACAACAAGGATCTTCCTGAATGATCCAGCAACTCAAATAATTTTGTTTTAATCAAAACCTTATTGAACAATGCATACACCCATATGTTATTGATAATACTTAACATCTATCAATGGATTCATCATCATTGCTACCAAGGGTTTAGAATGTGACTAACCTTGAAATCAATACGATTTACGTCTTTCAACATAGACCATATCAACGAACAAAGACACTAGATGTTACTACTTAAGAACATCTACAATCCCCACAATTCTACTCATACAATATATAATTTCCTCATATAACAAAACCTTAGGTAACCAAAAGATTCACTGATACACTTAAATACAATGTACGTAACAAAATATTCCAATTTTGAGATTCATGCATTCTAGACTTTACACAGTCTCAACAGACCAAAAGTCTAACATTTATCTCTCTCAAGATTCAATACCATGATTCCCAACTTATATCATATTCCTCAAATATATAGAACTTTTAAGAAAAGACATTGACACTTATGTGCTCCATCGAATCCACACATAATCATTACTTACGTTTGAATCAATTACGAAAAATTTGGCATATCTATGTCAAACTTTAAAATCAATAAATCAAGCCTTATATTTCTTATTGTTTTTCACGAGACAAAAGGCTCTTAAATCCTTCTATCTATACGAATTTCTCATCGTTTATACGAATTAAATATGCTTAGAGATCCAAATATTATACGAATCTCTCATAAGCATTCTACTTATAAACTCATTCCATATAATTATCATTCCCTCATAACTATTAATACTTTCCTTCTATATAATTATTGTACTCATAAACTATTAATATTTTCATTCTATGGCCTTTCCATGTTACATCCTTCTAAACTGTATAAATCAATGTGAAGGTTCATTTTGATGATGACACTGAAAATTCAGCTTCAAAACCATCTCAAAAATATATTTTTTAAAGTGGTGCTACACTCCCTAGGTTAACCGAACCTAGGCTCTGATACCAAAAATTCTGTAACGCCCCTATGTGGGGGTTAACAGTTTTTAATGAGATAAAATAAGAATAAATAATAAAAGTAAAACCTTAAAAATAAAATTTGCCCGGGACTTAAATGAAAACTCTCAACTCAAAAATAAAAATATAAACGATAAATAAACCACAGTTTAATGTAGCACCTTAAATTTAATAATATAAACTGTTGTCATCATCATTTTAACCCTCAACACATTGTAATACAGTCACAGAAAGTAACAATTGATGCTTACATTATCATGAAGAACATTCTCAACGATTGAAGCAGTCCCAATGTAATATAGTTACATCACTTCCTCAACTATATTTCTCGTAGCCACCTCACACTTAGTGAGTCCTGAAAAGATATAAACATAAGGGAATGAGCAACACTATGCTCAGTAGAGAAAGCCATTACTCACCTCTATCATTACCACATTAAAATCTGCATGGTTAGTAAGTTACATCATATTCCAGATTATGAGGTTTATTATGATCACATCTTATGGATACCATAGTTAATCATTACCAAGTGTCATAATTACACATTTATACAAATATTACCAATCATCATTGTTCCTAGGTATCCATGTTAAATTGAGTATCACTCAACTCATCGAAACCCAAATGGGCGCACTTGATCACCCTATAAACATTCCAAGGGTGTTCCGGTGAGGGGACATCAAGCCCCGAGTCCTCACCAAATCAATTCCTGTACAGTGTGTTTTGGGACTTTCAACCCAAGGAAGCGTCATCACCTTCCCCCTATTTTACCTTTTTGGGTATTCATGCCCAAGGACGTAACCGTCGCCCTTTTCATGTCTCACAATTTCTCTATATTAAATCATTATTAATAGAGTTAATTTTCCTAACCATGCTTCTCAATTTATAACATGTGTCAATTCATTATGTTCCTCGCCGTACAATACAAGACGAGTCCATGTCATAGTTTCATATGTGATACTCATATAATATCAGTTCAACATAGATATATATATATATTGCGGCAAAACAATCAATTTTAATTCTATAAAAACCTCACAAAAGATGAGTAATAGAATCCCTACCTTTCAAGCTTATCAACAGTCTCTTAATCCTGGAATCAATTAACGTTAGCTCCATACTCCCTTGATCCTAAGGCGTGCATAAGGACAATTAAAACTAAAGCACAACATACAACTACATTCATAAAATTTATTTTAATTTAATCTTAGAATTTCAAGAAATAACCACTGCCCATAGAGGTATTATAAAGTTTAACAATATAAATTTTCTGTCTAGGGCATATACACTTAGACTTCATACATATGCTCCAAAATAGCAACAAACATATACTTAGGTTTAAGAACGCAAATTTGAATAATCCTTTAGTATAAAAGAAAATTTATAAATGAAAGACTAAATTTGTTCATAAGATTCTAACCTCAGATTATGGTTAGTTGGAAGCTTGAAATGGCTTCAAAACAGGTTCCTTTAGTTCGGTATGACTGAAATTCTTGCTCAAATGGAGGTGATGGTGGCTGATTTTTATGGCTGCCTTGAAGAAGTTCTCTAAGTATTTTGCTTCAGCAAAGAAATGAGAAGAAGAGTGTGGGAACCGTGGAAGAGAAAGGAAGAAAAGATGAAGTCTTTGAAGAGAAGTGATAGAAACAATTATAGAGGAGACATGTTGAAGCATGTCACGGAGGAAATAAAGAAAATGAGGGTCAAGAGTAGTTGGAAAAGATATCCTTATGTCTCATCTAAAGACTTTAACACACATAATGCCAATATGACATTTTTGAGATTTACTAGAAGTTCTAAGGCTTTTTAGTAATCATACTAAATAAATATAGGAGAATTTTAGAAAATTTAAAAATAGATAAAAATAAATATTATAAAATAAATTTAAATGAAGCAATTTTTTTTTTATACATTAAAAATTAATTTAATTACCTCAATACCCGTTAGGAGAATAACGGGTGTCACAATCCTACGTTAAAGTACAAAATAGAATAACATATCAAATAGCATATTTTAATCTTTTTTATGGCAAATATAATATTGATATTGATATTTGCATTTGAAATGGTCTTAATTTTAATTATTTATTAATTTATATAAAAATATTTTTTAAAATTTTTGAAAAACTTGGTTGAATTTTACTTTCATGGTTTTTGGACGAAAAAGACAAAAATACCAATGATTAGATTGAACTTTTTTTGAAGTATATTTATTTTTTCTTGAGAAATTTTTTTATAAAATATTTCAACCTTCAATAATCCATAAAATCTATTTTTTTTTAAACTTGATGTTCTAGAAGTTCTTATGTTTTTAAATCTATAAAATACTTTACATAATTGTTTAAAGATAGTAACATTGTTTTTCTAATATTTTTTATTTATATAGATAAAAAATATTTTTTAAAAAATTTAAAAGATATATTTGTAGATTCTAATAGCATCTCTAATGCAATACTAAATTAACGTGTTAATAATAAATTTAGCATTTGAGTGTAAGAAAAAAAAAACTTTCAATGTAATGTTATTTTTAATATATGCTAAACTTTGTGACAAATTTACCACAAAGTTTGACATATGGTAAATTTGTTATTTGATTCTTATTGGTCGGTAGATTGACTTTTTTATTTTAATAATTAGAACATTCTTACTTTATAATTATTTTAATATTAAAAGTTTACTCTTATAGGTTTAATAAAACAAAATAATACATCAATACGTTATTTTTATATTTTTTGGTAGCAAATATAACGTTAAAACTAATATTTGTATTAGAAATGGTCTAAAAACATAGAGATGAATTGAGAAATATAGTTTAACAAATAAGTTTGAACTCAAAAAATGTGTTCATCTACTATAGCATGTGAGAGGTATGAAAGATTTGAAGCATTAACTTTACATTAGAAAGTAAAATTAGGGAAATTGGGTTCGGTAACATTTTAATGTCCTATTTAAAATAAATGACCATATTTTTTTAAATTAGGCTAATAACCCATCTTTATTAATTACAAAATTAAAATGACGAAAATAAACTTCACAATTATTAATCAAAATAATGTTTGCCAGCACTCCAAGTGGTCGACTTGACAGTGTGACGTCGACGATGTCTGGAGATGTTGTGCAGTAAGAGAAAAGCGAGAGTAAGAAAGTTAAGGTTTTGAGTATTTTTAGGGTTTGTAATTTACAGGTTTATCAGTGATAAACTCAATAAATAGTATAGTGCCAACAATGTCTAGAGATGTTATGCAACGATAGAAGAGGAAGAGATAAGAGAGAGAAAAGTAGGGTTTTGAATTTTTTTAAGGTTTGTTATTTACGTGTTATCAATGATAAACTCAATAAATAATGTGGCGTCGATATTGTGTGAAGATGTTGTACAGTGAGATAGGAGGAGGAGAGAAGAGAGAGAACGTTATGGTTTGTTATTTACGGGTTTATTAGTGATAAACACTTATAACTACAACTGATTAATAATTAATGGATGTTATTTTGGTCATTTTTGTCATTTTGTTGTTTAAAACATTGTACAATACGAAGCTTTATATTATAGTAATTTTTTTACTTTTTACTATAATATGTAAAAGCTTTACATTATTTGGAAATAATTTTTATGGTTTTAACTATAGTGGGCAAACACTCCATGTGACTTTATAATTAATAAAAAAAAATCATTTATTTAATTTAAAGTATGATTATTTATTTTAAAAAGTCTCTAAAAATAATGTTTACTTCAACGTCTCTCGTAAAATTATGTGCACCTGACCTTTTTCTTCTCTAGATCTCAGGTGCTGAAGGGTTCCTTTGGGAATTTACTATTCCACCTGTCCATTACTATTTTAAAGGGAAAAAATACAATAAAAAAATACAAACAATATAGAAAGATCCTCATAGAACACCAAAACCTAGAATCTTCGTCTCGACCTCTCCTCCCCCAAATCGCACCGTCGAACAACTACAAAATCACAAAATCCAAAAAAAAAACCCCTAAATCCAGTTTCTGATTTCTTCTTCGTCTTGTTCTTCTCCAAGCAAACAACAGAACAGGAAAAAGGAAACTCCCATGGGAACTCCGGAGACCTCTCGGGAACCCTGCCCCGACCGGATCCTCGACGACCTCGGCGGCGCCTTCGGCATGGGCGCTGTCGGCGGCTCCGCTTTCCACTTCCTCAAGGGTGTCTACAACTCCCCCAGGGGCTCGCGCCTCGTCGGCGGCTCCCAAGCAGTGCGCATGAACGCGCCTCGTGTCGGCGGGAGCTTCGCTGTCTGGGGAGGCCTCTTCTCCGCCTTTGACTGCACCATGGTCTACGTCCGCCAGAAGGAGGATCCTTGGAACTCGATCATCGCCGGCGCCGCCACCGGCGGCTTCCTCCAGATGCGCCAGGGGCTCGCCGCCTCTGGCCGCTCCGCCCTCTTCGGCGGCGTCCTCTTGGCCCTGATCGAAGGCGCCGGGATCATGCTCAACAAGGTTCTCAGCCAGCAGCAGCAGATGCCGATCATGATCGACGAGCCGCCGCCGACGAACGCGGCGGCGATTCCAGGTTTTCCTCCGGGGCAGGCACCTGGAAGATTACCGGGTCAGCAGGTTCCGGAGGTCGCGGTGGCATCGGCGAGTGGTTCGGATTCGGCCGAGTCCGGTTCATTTTTTGGAGGGTGGTTCGGCGGAGGGAAGAAGAAGGAGCCTCAGGCGTCTAGTAGTGGAAGCGAGACGAAGATTCTGGAGAGTTTCGATGCGCCGCCGGTGCCGAGTTTCGAGTACAAGTGATTTTCTTGGGAGGCTTGTGGGTGAAGAAGGGATTTTGTTAGGAGGTATGCATGTGAAAGAGAGGGTTTTGAGGAGGTTTGCTAAATGCAAAATAAATATACGAGCAACAAATTCTACATTAAGTTCTTACTTTTGTATTGGAGCTGCTATTTGTGCTGCATTTTTTAGTTTTGAAATATAGTTAATTATGAAATTTTGCCCTTCAATATAATGCATATTTGTTGATGTTTTATTTTGTCTCTGACCGTGAAAAAGCTTTGTTAACGACTAGATATTGATGAATTTAATCTAATATATAGGCCTGTTTGTTTTGAAAACTCTTTAGTTTTTTTGACTTAAATTTAGATTTAAATATTAAAAATCAATTAGATATTTGTTTGTTTCCTCCAAAATTTAAATCTTTTGAGTATTAAGAATCTAAGTTTTTAGAATTCTAACTTTCTTAAATTTCTCTTTTATATTTGAGGAAAAAATTATATTTTTTTCATTGTTATCTAATTTTCAATTAAGATGATTCTTTTTCATTGTCTTCCTAGGGACGAGAGAAATAAATTAAGATCCATATTGCATATTATTGCATATGTTTTAGGATATTAACATTAAGTTTTTATTAAATTTGTTGATAAATCAAAAGCTATTTTCACTATTTCTTCAAACATAAATTCTAATTTTATTTCACACTAAGATTAAAACTTAAATGCACATCTAAATATCAGTTCGGATAACAATTTAAATTACTAACTTAAATCTTAATTCAAATCGTACTAACTTAAATCAAATCCATTTACCAAACTACTCTTAGTGTTTCTCTGGTATTGTGCTGTGCTTTTGAAGTTTGTAATTTTAGATTGAATCGAATCTATGCTGTAATGTGCATGACAGTGGTGGTAGAATGGTTTCTTCTCTTGAGGTAATGTTGGTATATATCAAAATGTTGGCTTGATTATTCTTCCCTCGTTGATTCTTGCAAGCTGTAGGGACGAGGGAAATAGTGGTTGGTGAAGCAGAAGTTAAGATCGTTTTAGTGTGTATTAATTGGTTTATGAATGGGAATTTCTTGCTTTATGATTCATTAGATAAATGTAACTTGGAACAGAAAAGAATTATATATATAATACTTTCCTGTGACTTTTTGCTTATCATTTGCACTTCTTTCTCTTGTACACTTTGGAAACTTGTTGAATGCTTTGTTTTGGTAGGGAAGACCCATGTCGTCAAGTCTTGGACTAGTCATTATGCGAAAGTTGATGCCTAAGATTGTTCATGCACCATCTATAAAATTTTTAACTTCTGCCTCACTCCAACTTCGTGCAGAATTCAAGCTGTTGATTTAAGTATAATTTGTAAAGTTTTATTTTGGATTTGTAGTGTAGATTAGAATATTTAGAAAAAGATACGAATGTAAGCTGAACATGTTAGTTTTACTTGGCTAAGGCAGAATTGACTCAAGCCATGAATCACAACGTTCAAAGCATCATTTATAATTTATATGCCCGCAACCTTTAATATAATATAACCATATAACGTTTATATTATAATTATATTATATTATATTATATATATAAAATAAGATAAACGTATACGCAAGGAAAAGAAGAAAAAAAAAGAGAGAAGGGTCTGGATATCACACTTTTTCAGTCATATCGTGTCATGCGTTGCCTTGATAGTGTAGAAAGGGACTGGTTTCATTTCATCATATCATATTTGTAGGTCATGCTTTGCTATGGACATAGACTAGAGATTGTTGGATACTAGGGTTCGTTTGGTTGGTTCGAGTATTTGAATAGAGTATTTGAATGAAGATTTAAATTTTTGTGAGGGAAAATACTGTAGCAAAATGATTCGAACCGTGATTCGAGTATCGAAACAAACGGGCCCTAACTTTTCATCGTTTCTTAGCATGCCCAATTCAACTGAATTTAAGTGACATATGGTAGCGGCCTTTGTTTTGTATGCTGATCACATTTGTATGCCTTGGCCAACAGAAATGTTGAGATCATGATAACGTATGCAGGGATAAAAACTTGCTTCACTGTCTTCAACAAAGCTTCAGAAAGTCCTCTCCCGGTAAGATTTTGCGTGAACGCCGGCTGATTGTTGTCAGCTTCCTTCTTGAATTGAACTGTTTATTGCAGTTTGCAGTCATCACCAGTTCTTATGTCTGCGTAAATCATTGTTTAATTTACGATTCTATAAATCAATTTGATATGTGTCGCCAAAAGGTACTGTTTAGTTGACAGAAACATTGCTTTTCTTTGTATCACAATGACAATATGATCAAATTGCCTTTTTTTTTTTTTTAATTATTATATCCTTTATTTCTTTTTGAGGTTATGCTGTTTTAATCGTCGATCGCTACAAAATGCATTACATGGAATGCAAGAGAAATTAGAGGTTATTTCTAGAGTCCATTTGTAACAACAAAGTGCCTGTAGATATTTTTGGTTTTACATTTGTAATATTGCATACTTTTGTGCACAAACACTTTTAATCTATAAAATGCATGACATGCCTATTAACATGCAAGAAAACTGTTGATAAAACTTGAAATTGACTAGCATTTATGGAACTGGAAGGCCACTATGCTTTTCGCAGGGATGGATACCATCTAAATATTTTATGTTCGTTGCTACTTTATTATTTTAAATAATCTGGATAATTAAAATCGTAGACCTCGTCTTTTTATGTACAAACATTGGAGCTTTTTTATGATAGGAATTCTCATCGGTCCCACATGTTGAATTTGATAAAATTCACTTTAATAATAATAATAATAATACAAAGTTAACAGAACATAATACAAATGTAACGGTTTAAACAGAACTTCTATGGGTCGGCAAGACATTGCACACAACAATGTCTTACAAGAGCCACGAGGAAAGCAGATTAAAGTCTCTCTCCAGCCTCCAGGCTATTAAGGCAACAACGAGAAGTAAGGCTCCTAACCCTTAATTTTTAACAAAAACCATAAGTAAAGAAAACACTAGCAGACTTGAAGCATAAGCCATCTCCATTTCACGAGTTCCCCCAAAGTTTTGGCTCTCTAGTAGTCTCTAGTGACAGAATACAAGAGCAACTACAGGAAAACTAATTGGTGGTTTGAAAAATGAGTTAAAACTAAAAGTTTAAACTAAAAACACTAAACCGTTGAAACAGTTGTTGGAACCAACACTGTCAAACGGTCCATAGTTAATGATCTAAAGAATGAAAAGTAGATGAACAACCAATCATTTTTTTCTTCAAGAGAATGAGAGAAATATTAGATTGTTTTGAAATTTTTTAAAGTAAATATTATGTTTTGAAAATTTTATACTAACATATTATGATGTAAACAATTTACTTATTGTAAGCAAATAGGCAAGTAAATTATTTGCACCTTAAATCTATTTATTGTGAATAATTTTTATTTACAGTCTAAGAGCATCTCTAACCCATTATACTATTTCTAACACCAAAAAACATACCAGATGTATTCCTTTTTATCTCCGTTTTTGTATTCTTTTTTACTAATTCTTTACTATTTATCTCCTTTTTGTGTTTGTAGACGTTAGATCTATAATTAAATCAAATCAGATCAACACATTATTTAAGAATTAATTTGAACTGATTGGGTCATTTGATCACCGTTACTAGGTTCTAACAGTTTTAGAAATTGGGTTAGTTATATAATCAAGAACCAAAATTATTAATAATAAACGTGAAAATATAAATGGCGTTAAAATAAAAGATACCACACAAAAGATTTATAGTGGTTTACTCGAAGAATGAGATATATATTCACTGTTGAGTTTCTCCTTCACTAAACAACGTTTTGTACAAGTTACAACAACTTTGCTAAGCAATGCATGTATAAACAGAGAAGAATGAGTTGAGAGATGAAGAGAGAGAAGCAAAGTGTTCACGAGAGTGTGGTGGTGAATTCTCAATGGAAACCACGCCTCAAAATGTTCTTGCCCTGTTTACAAAGGCCTGAGAAAGTGGGCTCTCGTTAATAGGAAATGGGCCAGAATAATGCCTGTTGGAGTGAGACATGTGTCAAATATTCATTGGCCGCAAGTTTTAGACCACTTCTTTCGAGTGTTCACGTGACAGTGGATTTCAACTTCCGTTGGATTAATTCCGGCTTCAACTCTAACACCTTACACCAAGAGGAGCAAATTGACCTCAACAACCATAGGTTTAGATCTTTTGCTTAATAGTAGTTCCCAGCCTCAAATGGATGAATCAAACACATTGAGCACAAAGCGAATGCCTTGAGTTGGACTGACCCAGATCACTCACGAGAAACACATTGTGCTATACGATTGAGCTCGCTCGGATACTCCCATTGGGCATTAACCTTTAGTTTGATTTAGGCCTTTTCAAATCATACCTTAGTAGTATCTTTTGGTAAAATAAAAAAATAGTGACACATGTTCAAATTAAGGACAAAATGCCATCCAATATGGCGCTCGGTTGGACTCTCTCTCCAGCGGCAAGTGTTCTTTTTCAGGCTATATTGACGTGGATTGGAGAAACTTAATAAAGAGGCAATTAATTACACCATAAATTATTATTTTATTTGCTATAAATATTTTAAAACTTGTTATTTAACAGAAGTTGTTTTTAAAAAGTTATATTTACAATGATGTTTCTTTTCTCATAAAAATAAAAATAAAAATAAAATTAATTATATAATTATATCTTATAGTTTTAACTATTTTTCTATTTATTTATATATTCTTAGAAACTATAAATGTATTTTTAAAATTTTAAAAAATTATTTCAATTTCATCCCATGAATAGAAAAGATTGGGTAAAACAACATGACTGTCGTCAAATAGTTATGATAAATATTTTATATATTAAAAACATAAAAAATCTTAAAACAAAACATTAAAGTTTAAAAAAAGATTTTAAGTTTTCTGACTTTTTAAATTTTAAAATATATATATTTAAAATTTTTCTAAAAAAAAACATATATTTTGTAGACAAATTAGCTTTAGTTAATTGGTATTTTTATTTTATCTTTATTTTTTAAAATCAAAAAAATCTGTAAGGAATAAAATTGAAATAAGTTTTTCAACTTCAAAAGTTACTTTTATAGTTTTTAAAAATAAAAAAAATAAACTAAAAAATAATAAAAATTAAGATATATAATTATGCAATTATAAATATCTACGGGTGTTAGCTGCAGAAGGAAATGTGGTGTCCAGAAAGGCCCGTAAAGCAAAGGGGACCCAAAATTACAACTTTGGGCCAGTTATCAGATGAGCCGAGGAGTTCAGTTTCAATAGAAGACAATGCCACTGACATTGCCACTTCGCTCACTCTCCTCTCACCACTCCTCTTTTTACATTTCCTCACTCTGTCTCCGCCTTCTCACCCACCTCCGCCGCCACATGGCCACCAGCACCGCCGAAACCGGGCGCATAGTAAGCCCATCAAACACCCGAGTGGGCTGGATCGGCACCGGCGTCATGGGCCGCTCAATGTGCGCCCACATCATCAACGCCGGCTACACCCTCACGGTCTTCAACCGCACCCTCTCCAAGGCCCAGCCCCTCCTCGACATGGGGGCCCACCTTGCCCACTCCCCCCTCGCCGTCGCCTCCCAATCCGACGTTGTCTTCTCCATCGTCGGCTACCCATCCGACGTCCGCTCCGTCCTTCTTGACCCCTCCTCCGGCGCCCTTGCCGGCCTCCGCCCCGGTGGCATCCTCGTCGACATGACCACCTCGGAGCCCTCCCTCGCCGAAGAAATCTCCTCCGCCGCCGCCTCCTCCAAAAACTGCGCCTCGATCGACGCTCCCGTCTCCGGCGGCGACCGTGGAGCCAAGCAAGGAACCCTAGCCATCTTCGCCGGCGGCGAAGAGTCCCTTGTTCGGCGCCTGAATCCTCTTTTCTCTCTTCTAGGGAAGGTCAATTACATGGGAGGACCGGGGAGGGGACAGTTCGCGAAGCTGGCGAACCAGATCACCATAGCTTCGACCATGGTGGGGCTGGTGGAAGGGATGATCTACGCGCACAAGGCCGGCCTGGACGTGGCCCTGTTCCTGGACGCCATATCCAGCGGCGCTGCGGGGTCGAAGTCGCTGGAATTGTACGGAGCGAGGATTCTGAAGAGGGAATTCGAGCCGGGATTCTTCGTGAACCACTTCGTGAAGGATTTGGGGATTTGCTTGAAGGAGTGTCAGAATTTAGGGCTTGGTCTTCCGGGTTTGGCCCTGGCTCAGCAGCTTTACCTGTCGCTCAAGGCTCACGGGGAAGGGAATTTGGGGACCCAAGCGCTGATCTTGGCTCTTGAAAGGCTCAACAATGTTTCCCTTGAATCTGGTGGCGGTGATTCTTCTTCTTCTCCGGCCCCAGCGAATTAGATAACGATGAATGTTTACAGTACGTGAATTGCATTTTTACGTGATGAAACTGGTTTATACTGTTATACTTATTTCGAACTCTGTTTTGTTGTGCAAAGTTTGAGTCTTTTTTCTCTTGCTGAAATTTGGGCATTCTTTCTCTTTTTCTCATTTATTCTGATACGCTTTGAAGGAATTTCTAACACGTTGTACAAGCAAAAAAAATCATAGGGTGTTTAGGACGACCGTAAACAGCGTAAAACTCTCATGTAGTAACTACGACGTAATATTGCGGTTCAGACCAGGGTCGGAGCTTTTCTCCAAACACCCCATTGCATCTAGTCTTGAAGCGTTTTGTGAAGTGACAGTTTTGAAATTTGAAAATCTCCATTTAGCAGAACTATGCAGCAACATCTCTAAAAATAAATAGAGCTTGAGCTCAACGTAGCAAGGAAAATCTAGCTTTGATGACAAAACTCTCGTTTCCTTTTTAGTTTATATGTTTTTTCCTCCAAATGTATCAACTTTTTCAGATACTATTGGTCTCTGAATGGCTTTCATCGGGAAAGATTAGCAGATATTGTTATTAATCTGCGAGAATGCCAACCCAAAAACGCAAATTTTAAGATGTTTCGAGTAGATTGGAAACTTTTCCGTGTAGACAAAATTTGTTTCAACTATTATTGTTATTATGGATGTTTACAACCAGATGGAAAACTGAAATAACTGTAAAACGACAATAAACTTGGAGAGGGAGGAAGAAAGGTCCCAAAATGTGGGAGGGCTACCTATCGAGCATGGACAGTAATAAGCTGAGAAACGACGATAAAAACGAAAACGACAACAACTGGAAAAACGACGACAAGAACAAAAAACAACATGTATAGTCCAAGGACGACAGTGATCTGGAAAACGACTGCCAATTTGAGGATACGAATATAGGACAACAAGATGACTTAAAAGAAAAATTGATAACCTATTATCTGTTTTCTATCTATTAAATCATAGCAAAAATACATAAACGAGGCGATGGCAAAACCCATCACCTTGTGACATAAGGAGTCTCTACGATAGGATTTTACCGGCGAAACCGGACGGGAGGTTCGAGAATCCACCTAAAATACCCACAAAGGGGAAGAAGAAAGAGAGAGAGCACCACTGCAATTTTCTATTACAAAAGAGTTTTTTTTTTTTTTTTTTTTCAAAACTTGTTACAGAGCTAGGTTTTTGAGGCTTGGTCACAAGGCTCAAAACGACAAAGCAATTTTTTTTTTTTAAACAAACCAAAATAAACGACAAGAAACAATCAAGTCCCAAACAACACCAAAACGAAGCTGCATTTAGAGAAAATGACTAGCAAAAACGACATTGCCATGACCACAAGAAGTAATAGGACAGCTCCTACATCAGTTCTCCTCCTCCATGAAAAGAACTTGCCCTCAAATTCAAAAATGAAGCTCAAATGGTCGAAGAGTGCCAACTGAAATCGGTTAAGACAGATGGAAATGGAATGAAGGAAGCTCTGTAATTTAGCAGAGACCCTCTTTTTTTTATGATTGAGGAAGGCACCAACTGAAAATGACCTCTTCAATTCATCCCTCTTGCAGTGACACAATAAAACAACTCCCTTTAAAGTCCACTTGCTCCATTGATCTGCCCTTTCTTGAAATGCAAGAGCCAAGCCATTAACGTACTTGAGAGCAGCTCCGTTGGCCAACCGGTCTCCTCCTTCCTAGCGTCTTCCTTTTTTTCCAACACTAGAGGCAATTCAAGATGAGGATTAACACAAGAAGTTGAGCCTGTTAAAATCTCCACCGAATAATTGAGAGAAGCCATCCAAAGCGATCCCTTGACATAAGAGTTAAGACGGTCCCTCTACAAAGCTCTCTGGACCAAGCTTTAAAAAAGATGATATTACCAATTGTCCATTTTTGGCTTGGCCATACCAATTGTCACAAGTCTCAAAACGACAGAGCATTTCTTTAAACAAACCAAAATAAACGACAAGAAACAATTAAGTCCCAAACAACCCAACGAGCAACACCAAAACGAAGGCTGCGTTTTGAGAAAATGACCAGCAAAAACGACATTGCCATGACCGCAAGAAGTAATAGGCCAGCTCCTACATCACCTTGACACGTGTCCAAAGGACAAAAAGCTTCTTACTATATATATATATATGTATGTATATGCATATTAACAAAACGCCCCACTCTTTTTTCTTTATTCTTTTCTCCTAATCTAGTCTCCTTTATTTTTTTTTCCTTTATTCATCTCTTTTTTAGACTTCTCTCACCCTCCCATTTTTAATTTTTTTTGCTTTTCTTCCTTTTTTTTTTTTCACCCTGCCTCTTTTTTCATTTGGTTTCTCAGTGGTAAATTTTGTTTTTCCACCCGTCTTTATGCTTTCCCCTTAAAATTTTATATATGTTTAGAATCACTCATTCATTTATTCTTCTTAATACATAGGATCTAAATAATTTTTTGCCTAAAAAATATATATTTTTTAATGTATTCTTATTGCATATAGTTTTGTATCCTTTAAAATGTTATTTTATCAAGTGAGACCCTTGAGTTTTTTTTTTAATATTTAAGCAATTTTTTCCCCCTTAATCTACTCTTATTGAAATAATTTTTCCCAAATGTGGGATTCGCTAAACTTTTTTTTAGTCAAATTTCTCCCTGATTGTGGCCCTCATAAATATTTTTACTTAATTGTTTCTCTCAAATAATTTTTTCTCAGATGTGTTTGGACTTAAATATTTAGTCATGCAACCCTATTAAATACTTTTCTTTATATACCTAATACATAGTTTGCTATCAAATTTTCTTACGACCCCTTTTTTTCTATTTGAAAGCACTACGATAGTATTATGAACGATCAAAACTTTTAAACAACTAAACAAGGGAAGGAAAAAAGAAAAAAAAAAAACATGGGATGACAAAGGTCGAAAACGACACAAAACAAGTAAAAGCCGACGGAAATTTGACGACATCAACTTTAGAACGCAAGAAGCGGAAAGATAACGACAACAAGAAAACAACATATATCGTTGGAAAAATATTTATTTGGAAAATGAACGGAAACACTAACAACAACATTTTTTTAAAAGAACTACATGGAATACAGTTTGGAAGAAACGACAATGGCCAAAAGATTATCACATAGTATAGTTGAAGGACCATACATACGACGTTAAAGCGACGGCAAAAGGGGCAAACAATTATGAGCTTATCAAGAATGATCTAGTCTTGCCGGGTGTTAAACATCCACCAATATCTAGTGTTGACGGTGAAAATTCCCCAACAAGAAAACTTGGAGATCATCGTATCACAAAATAATAACTTGTAAATCAAAGCAGAATTAAGTGAAAATAAAAAACACATAAAATTTAGAGTGTTCATTTTCAAATTAAGAGCTACATCACTGTCAACATTTCACGGATTAGTTTCACTTATAAATTCCTTGATAAAAATAATGGCCGAAGAGATTAGAATGTAACCGTTTCATTCTAACGGTTTCAAAATTGAAACCAATTTAATTTGTTGCAATAATTGGCCTCATATTTATGCCCATTAAAACCAACCCTGATAACAGCATTTTTTTGAGGCAGTATAAAAATCCTTGATAGAAGGATTTCTATACGCAGCAGAGAAAACAATCTCTTTACGTTCATTTTGTATTGAACGAGATACTTGGGTCCCCAAGCCTAAAATTCTCTTAGGAAACTAATACCATCAATTGAGTTTTTGGAAGGACTTGGAAGCTCCCATTTGAGGAAGCCACACTACACTCGTGGAACATCAGAGAGACAGTGCAATAGCCGGAGGTAAAATATAATTTTCACACACTTCCGTTTTTGATTTGTTATGCATATAGTTTTGGCATGTTTGAATTGTTTTATGCTTTCATTTGGCATCAGAGCCGAATTGACCTCCGCCTTGCGTAAGATAGCTTCGGTTGAAAATCTGTGTTGAACGCACGGTTGAATTTTTTTTTTTGATTTCTGGGTTTTTAGATTTTAACGTTTTTTAATTAAAATTGAGTTTAGAAATCAATTAGTCACTTGATTTCTATGAGTTCTGCGATTTGAAACATCAAAATTAGTGTCCGGATGGGAGAATTTGAGGTGGGTCTACAACCGGGTCGAGAAAACCGGGTCGTCCGGGTTGAAAAAATTGAACTTTTCCAGATTTCATAAGGTGATATTTTGGGTAAAATTTCATAAAAATTTGCAGTTTTTATAATTTTATGAGATTTTCATAATATTCATAATTTTAGTATTTTTATGAAATTTTTCATATTATGGAATGAATTATAAAAAATTCATAATTTTGGTATTTGTTATGAATATTATATAGTTTTTGTGTGTGGATATAATTTTGTAAATTTATGTGCATATAGTGTTCGTTATGTTTGATTTGTGATTTAAAATTATGCATGCAATATTAAGTTAAATAATTTAGTACATTTAAATTTTGTGCAATAATGTGCTAAATTATGTTTTTGAATGTATAATTTTAATCTATACATAATGAAAATTGGTACATAAGTTATGGTTCTTTGTTCATATTTATTTATTGCTTTAAGTAAATGCAATTTACTTTATGAGCAAAAATTTAAGAATAAAATCTAGTGATGTATTTAATTTTTGAATAATTAAAGAGTAGCACAAAATCTTTGATTATGCAAAAATTATATTAAATGTTTGAATCACATATGGTAAAAGGACATTAAAATTGTGATTAATCATATGTAATATGATAAATTTTATCCCACAGGAATTTTTATTGTATTTAATATGATTAGTTAGGATGATGTATCAAATTATCTTTCTTAATTTACTCACAGGAATTAAGAAAAGGGAATATAATTTGATAGTGTCATCATAAGGATATATGAATCTGTTTGAATTAAAAATTTAGTCCACAAGCAATTTTTATGTCATTAGAATCATATTTTAATGCATGATTTACATTGGTAAACATGTCATAAAGTATTGTAGCATCAATTTAGTAACATAAGCATGTATGTTTTATTATGTAGCTTTGTAAACTGTGAGTTACTCTGATTTTTAATGTGATATTTCTGAACTTAAGGGTGATAACTATAAGGTGTGGAAGGAGAGAATTCTCCTTCATTTAGGCGATGGACATTGACTTTGCTATCCGCAAGGATGAACCACCTGCCATTAAGGAGACCAGGCCGGATGACGTTGATCATTATGAAAAATGGGAGCGATCTAATCGCCTCTGCGTAATGTTCATAAAGACTAAGATCTTGGCTGGCATATGTGGTTCATTGGAGCAATATGACAATGTGCGAGCTTTGATGAAGGCAATTAATGAGCAGTTTGCTACATCAAATAAAGCTTTGGCTAGTACATTGATAATAAAGTTTTTATCCATGAAGGTTACCAGAATTCATGGTGTGCGTGAGCACATCATGCAAATGAGGGATATAGCGACTCAGTTGAAGACTCTTGAGGTTGAGATATCTGAAACCTTCCTTGTGCACTACATCCTCAACACTCTCCCACATCAATATGGACCTTTCAAGATATCCTACAACACACATAAGGATAAGTGGTCCATCAATGAATTGATCACCATGTTTGTTCAGGAAGAAGGAAGGCTTGTTATGGATGCGGGAGAGAGTGTGCATCTGGCAACCCAAAGGAAAAATAAGGGGCAAGCCAAAAATAAGGGAAAAGGCAAACTGTCTGCATAAGCTGATATCAAGAAGGAATCTAGGTACTTCTTTTGTAAAAAGAAAAAGAAGGGACACATAAAGAAGGATTGTCCTAAATATCAGAGATGGCTTGACAAAAAAGGTACTCAATTCTCACTTGTTTGTTATGAATCTAATATGGTTGATGTTGAGCATAACACATGGTGGATTGATTCTGGTTCTACAATCCATGTCACTAATTCCTTGTAGGGATTGCAAGGCCTAAGGAAGCCAGTGGGAAGTGAGCAGTGCATCTTTTCAGGCAATAAGATGCGTTCACATGTGGAAGCTGTCGGAACATGTAGATTAGTTTTAAGTAGTGGTTTTGTTTTAAAGTTGGAAAAGACATTTTATATTCCTAGTTTTTCTAGGAATTTAATTTCTATTTCAAGGCTTGTACCGTTGGGTTTTTCCTTTAATTTTTCAAACACTATATTTAGTTTGTTTTATAGATCTGAACTTATTGAAAATAGTACGTTGTCGAATGGTCTTTTCAAACTTAATTTACAAGATAAAGTTTCTTATACTTTTATACATGTTCATGATAATGCTGGCATTAAGAGATGCGTTATGAATGAAAGTTCCTCTATGTTGTGGCACCGTAGGTTGGGTCATATCTCTATTGAGAGAATAAAGAGATTAGTAAATGATAGGGTACTTAGTACTCTAGATTTGACTGACTTTGACACTTGTGTGGATTGCATAAAGGGAAAACAGACCAATATATTAAAGAAATGTGCCAAGAGGAGTTCAGATATATTAGAGATCATATATACAGATATTTATAGTCCAGAAATAGACGCGTATAATCAAAAGTATTTCATTACTTTTATTGATGATTACTCACGATATATGTATCTCTACTTGCTTTATAACAAAAATGAAGCTATAGATGCCTTTAAAGTGTTTAAGGCAGAAGTAGAGAAACAATGTGGTAAGCAAATAAAGATATTGAGATCTGATAGAGGTGGTGAATACGATGGTAGATACACCAAAGATAGATAAGCGCCTGGTCCATTTGCGAAGTTCCTTCAAGAACATGGGATAGTTGCCCAGTACACTATGCCTGATTCTCTAGATCTGAATGGTGTGACAGAAAGAAGAAACTGAACATTGTTGGATATGGTGCAGAGCATGCTTAGCAGCTCCATGCTTCCTAAGTCTTTGTGGACTAAAGCTCTCAAGACAACTGTGTATATATTAAATCGAGTTCCAATCAAGACTGTCTTAAAGACACCGCTTGAGTTATGGAAAGGTTGGAAACCAAGTTTGCAACATATATGCATTTGGGGATGCCCGTCTAAAGTGAGAGTCTATAATCCACAAGAAAAGAAGCTAGACCCAAGGACCATAAGTGGATATTTCGTTGGTTATGCTGAACGGTCTAAGGGATATAAATTTTATTGTTCATCACATACCACTAGGTTTGTGGAATTAAGGAATGCAAAATTTCTTGAGAATGACTTGATTAGTGGGAGTGATCGAACCTAGAACACCGTTCCAGAAAATGATCATACAGATACTTAGGCTTCCACTTCATATGATAGAGTGATTGTTATACACGACACGCCTGCAGTTCAAATGCGTGCTGAACAACAGCCAGTCATTCAAGTTCCACAGACTGCTAATCAAAAAGCAATAGATCTAGCTAAACAACAGATACAAGAACCTGTTGAACAGCCAGTTGATCAACATGCTCCTCAATAGAATGTTGAACCAGGAGATCTACTAGAGTAAGGAATCTATGGGAGTTTGATTACAACATAGGAGCCGAAAATGATCCAAAAACATTTTCACAAGCCATGAGTTGTGAGGAATCTAACTTGTGGTATGATGCCATGAAAGAAGAGATGAACTCTATGTCATCTAATGGAGTCTGGGATCTTGTCAAGCTATCAAATGGTGTAAAAACCATTGGATGCAAATGGGTCTTCAAGACAAAGAAAGACTCATTAGGCAACATTGAGAGACATAAGGCTAGACTCGTTGCTAAAGAATTCACTTAAAGGGAGGGTATAGATTTACACTGAGACTTTTTTTCCTGTATCTAAAAAGGACTCCCTATGTGTGATTATGGCATTAGTAGCTCATTTTGATTTTGAGTTACATCAGATAGATTTGAAAACGACATTCCTCAATAGTGATCTAGAGGAAGAGGATTACATGAAACAACCTAAAGGATTCTCCTCTAGTGATGGTGAGCAATTGGTGTGCAAACTCAAGAAATCCATATATGGTTTGAAACAGGCTTTCCGTCAATGGTATTTGAAATTCCATAATGTCATCACTTCATTTGGTTTTGAAGAGAATATCATGGATCAATGTATATACCAGAAGGTCAGTGGGAGCAAGATTTGTTTCCTTGTTTTGTATGTGGATGATATCCTTCTTGCAACCAATGACAAGGGGTTTCTGTATAAGGTGAAACAATTCCTTTCTAAGAACTTCGATATGAAGGATATGGGTGAGGCATCTTATGTCATTGGCATTAAGATCCATAGGGATAGATCTCAATGCACTTTGGGACTATCGTAGGAAACCTATATCAATAAAGTCATAGACAGATTTTCGATGAAAGATTGTTCACCAAGTGTAGCACCCATTGTGAAGGGTGATAAGTTCAATTTGAACCAATGTCCAACGAATGATTTCGAGAAAATTCAAATGAGCAACATTCTTTGTGCTTTAGTTGTTGGAAGCCTTATGTATGCTCAGGTCTGTACAAGACCTGACATTGCATTTGCTGTGGGAATGTTGGGCAGATATCAGAGTAACCTAGGCATTGACCACTAGAGGGCTGCAAAGAAGGTGATGAGTTACCTTCAAGGCACAAAGGATTACATGCTTATGTATAGGCGAACTGACATTCTAGAGGTGATTGGCTACTCCGATTCAGACTTTGCTGGCTGTGTTGATTCGAGAAAATCAACTTCAGGTTATATTTTCATGCTAGCCGGAGGAGCTGTATCTTGGAAAAGTGGAAAGCAAACGTTGGTTGCTACTTCCACAATGGAGGCAAAGTTCGTTTCTTGTTTTGAGGTTACTTCGCATGGTGTATGGTTGAAGAGTTTCATGTTAGGCCTTAGAATTGTAGATTCTGTGTCTAGGCCATTAAGGATGTATTGTGACAATTCAGCTGCTGTCTTTATAGCTAAAAATAATAAGAGTGACAGTCGAAGTAAACATATCGACATTAAGTACTTAGCAATAAGGGAACAGATTAAGGAAAATAAAGTGGTCATTGAGCATATAAGCACTGAATTGATGATCATAGATCCTTTGACAAAAGGAATACCACCAAAGTCATTTAAGGATCATGTAGTTCAAATAGGACTTGATTCCATAATGTAAATTTGTTTGTACATATAATTTACAATCTTAATGAAACTCTTATTCAGTTGTGATATTTTCTCATATTTGATTTGCGCATAAAGTTATTGGAGGAAAATTCACATTTAGTAGGACTAAGAATAAACATTGGGTTTATTCATAAAGTTAAGTTACCATATAGGGAATAAAGTCTGAGAAACAATACATAGTAATACATGGAAGATAATACTCACAATTTAGAGAAATTATTGCCATGATTCATGTATTTGTTTCTTGAAAGTTTGGGTTTAATAAATATAAGCATAAATATGGAGACCAAGTAGGAAAATGTAACTGTTTCATTTCAACGGTTTCAAAATTGAAACCAATTTAATTGTAGCAGTAATTGGCCTCATATTTATGCCCATTAAAACCAACCCTGGTAACAACATTTTTCTGAGGCAGTATAAAAATCCTTGATGGAAGGATTTCTATACGCAACAAAGAAAACAATCTCTTTACATTCATTTTTTATTGAACGAGATACTTGGGTCTCCAAGTCTAAAATTCTCTTAGGAAACCAACACCATCAATTGAGTTTTTGGAAGGACTTGGAAGCTCCCATCTGAGACAGCCACACTACACTCGTGGAACACCGGAGAGACAGTGTGCAATGGCCGGAAGTAAAATATAATTTTCACACGCTTCCGTTTTCGATTTGTTACGCATATAGTTTTGGATTTGTTACGCATATAGTTTTGGCATGTTTGAATCATTTTATGCTTTCATAGAATACATCTATTCAAAAAATTACCTTGATTTACGGCATACTAAATCGTTAATCCAGGAAAAAAAAAAGAAAAAGAAGAAGCATACGTTGCATACCAAAGAGCAAAAACTTGAAGGTATACCGCTTGCCTACAAAAAAATGTTGGGATGAATTTAATTTTTTATAGATGTTTTGAAGAAAGGAAATAGTCTCCTCATAAACCTAGGATAAGAATTTATCAAAGGTCGAAACAACATAAAAATGAAATTAATGAATAGAGAAACATAAGAAACGACAATAAAATGATAATGACGCGAAAAAAAAATGAAAAACGGCAATAGTAAAATAAGGAAAGCAAGAAGGAGAAGTAAGAAGAAAGAATGGAGTTATGCTATTATATTGCTCAACAGGAGAGAAAAAAAAAATGAAAAAATGAAATTATTTTGCAATTATATTTTTATACAATTAGGAAGATGAGGTGTGATACGTACTATTTGTTTTGTCAAACTTCTCTATCGTGTTGAAGTATAAGGAAATTGTAGGCCGCATATTTTACAACTTTTTTCCTTCTCAATTTCCCCTATATCAAATAATTTAAGACTTCCTTTTCTTCTCCATAATCACTCTTCCAATTTTTTTCTTGTCCCTTTTCCACATCCTACGCAGGCTATAGGAGAATAGCTGAAAGACGACGGGGGAAAATGTTAAGAGCAAGAAAAACAAAAAGAGCAGTTCTATAAATCCGACCGACCTGGTCAAAACAAAACGCGGGCCCCATAAGAACAATGTTAACAAACTTGATGGATAGTAAGCCTTATAGGAAATTTGGGTGTCCATTTTGTTTCTGACGGGTTAAAACCCATGGGACAAATTACATTTTGTAACAAAAAAATATCTTCTTAAAAAAAATTCAAAATTTTACCGAAAACTTTAAAAGGAGACGACAGCATAAAAGGGTATAAAGGGAAAACATTAAAAGCAACAAAATGACAACAGGTAAAACGAAATAAGTAAAGGTGGTAATTTGGGTCATAAAACGACAACATGACATGAAACCCGTACGAAGTTAGAGGGTTTCGGTTTACTATAAATGGATTTGGGACAATAACAGTTGACATGTACAATTAACACAATGATTAAACAAGTTGGGTTAAGGTTGATCATCTTAACACAATTCACATAAAATGACACGATTAATTATATGTATAATTTAAAACTTAATTATACATGATATAATACAAAAGTTTGTATAATGCATAAAGAATACTTGCTTTTATTAAATATAAATATTATGAATTTTAAAATTCATAGGTAATCTAAAAATAATGATAAATTTAAGGGTGGGTGGCAATTCATGTTAATAGGTCATGTTCGTGTCAACCCATTTATTAATCGAGTCTACAAACATCAACCCAAATACAACTCATTTATTAAATGTATCAAAAAGTGTCAAACCAAATCTGACTCATTTGATAATTGTGTTAATTGTGTCAACCCGCTTAACCTATTTAAATTTATATATTGAATAAATAATTGATATAACTATAACTTATTTAACATGATTATAAAATATATTATAGATTTATTGGTCAATTTATCATTTATTATTAGATTATACCTATATGTTTTAAAATTCATAATATTTATATCTAATAAATGCAAGTAAAGCTTTTTTATGCATCATATAAACTTTTATATTATATCATATATAATTAAGTTTCAAATCATACATGTAGTTAATCATATCATTTTGTGTGAATCATGTTACGATGGTTAATCCTAACCTAAGCTATTTAATAATCGTATTAATCGTGTCATTTTGCTATTGATCTAAACCCCTTTATAGTAAACCCAAACTCTCCAACTTCGTGTGGGTTTCGTGTTGTATTGTCATGTCATGACCTAAATTGCCACCCCTAGATGAATTGACAAATAATTTATTATATGTTTCATAATCATGTTAAATAAGTCATAATTATATCAGTTATTTATTTAATATGTAAATTTAAATAGGTTATGTGGATTGACACGACTAACACAATTATTAAATGTGTCGTATTTTGGTTGATACTTTTGACACGTTTGATATATAGGTCATATTTAGGTTGATATCTTCTGACACGATTAATAAATAGATTGACACGAACATGACTTGTTAACATGAATTACCATTCTTCTAAATAATTCCAATTGAATCAATATTATAAATATCTCTAAATTATGTCACTTATTTCATATTTTGTTGGAACTTTAAATACATCATTTAGTACCCCTTCTAGTTACATTTCGTTTTTTTTTTTTTAATAAAATCGTTGATATGGCGTGAAATTTAAAATATTAAAATCTATGTTAAAGTGTTGTTCAATTTTTTTTTAAAAAAGCCCTAAAACCCAAATTATTCTTAATACTAAATGCGAACAATAAAATAAGAAATTAGAACATCATGGACAATATCACCCAAATCTCTGTTTGATCTCGGGGCATCACCTACGGAAGAAAAATTGGTGTTTTAGTAAACCTGTTTTTGGTCAGACTATTTTATAGTTTATTTCAAAATCTATTGTCTTATAAAGTAATTTGGGGTTTTTTTTTTTTTTTTTTTTGTAGACTCTTCGGTAAACTATGATAAAAAGTAATTAATACAAAATTTAATCAAATACTTGTTCAAGAATTCAAGCTTTTAGCTTATGGTTGTTTATTGAAGCAGGAATTAAAAATTATTTAAGAAGCTTACAACAATTAAACTATGGAACTTGCTCAGCTAGAATTCTTCGTGAGAGCTACAAACAGATTACAGTTGAGGGTAGGCTTGCGGCCACTCCACATGATTTTTTTTTCTCTTTTAATTTTTAATTTTTATGTGTAAAATCTAATGATATTGTAGTTTACCACTTAAAAATTCTTCACAATTCTACATTTGCTCTTACCTTACAATCTATATGTGAAAACCAATAAATTTTTTAGCAGACGTTCCCTTCTGACTTGTATCTCTTGTATTTCTGGCCTTAGTGTGTATACATTTCTTTGTTCATTATTTCTCCTCTTTACCTTTGAGAATCAACGAGGAAAAGTATTTAGGGTTTGTTTGGTAATGTCGTTTAGAAAATATAGTTTCAACTGTTATAATATAAAATAAAACTAAGCTATAATATAAAATTTTTATATATTATAATAAAATTATTTTAACTTTTAATTCTAACTATGTTTTTAAATGTACTCCTATAAAGTGCAAATCAACAGGTAATTAGTACGTATCTTTTTTTGGCCAATGGAATCCGGGTTTGGTTTGGTGCCATATTGGCTCAGTCACACGCGGTTGGCCTCTGGCGTTGGCAAATTTCCACCATATGGCGTATTTCTAGATACTGTTGAAAGTTCAACTGGTTGGCTGGTCAAATTCTATTGTCGTATTCTTATTTGATGAATGCTCATTCCACTAATTTTACTTTCAGGTATTTATTGCTCAGAAACCAACCTCCTAATTACTAACAAGATTTGTTGACGTTTGTTGTCATGTAAGGATTTTTAGGAGTTTGGTTAAAACTAATAAAAAGTGTAAATCTTTTATTAGTTACAGTTTTTAAATCAATAATTTTTATTTCAACAACTCTTTCAAATAATTTAGTAATCTCAATGTCCCACCTGCTCTCTCTCTCTTTCTCATATGCGTTTTTATGTTAAGAATTTGCAACGCGTGATATAGAATTGCTTATAGTTGTAAATTATACCGTTAAAAATTAGTCTCGTTAAAAAAAAACCCTACTACACTGATGATGTAAATTGCTTTCTCCACCACAATTTTTTTAAAAAAATCGGACGTGGAAATAGATGAAAAGCTACCTGGAATACAAGAATGCAATGAAGAAATGAAAAATTATCACTTTTGGTTGTTGTATTCTTGTTTTGTAACACATCTTCTGGAACGAGGATAACACGTTAGAAAAGAAAAATTAATACATAAACGCTTTAGTCTGGTATACCGTGTCCTGATACTTCTCTATCATGTTGAAGTATAAGGATATTGTAGGCCCCATAGTTTACAACTTTTTTCCTCTCAATTTCCCCTATATCAAATAATTTAAGATTTCCTCTTATTGTCCATAAACTCTCTTCCGACTTTTCTTGTCCCTTGTCCACATCCAATGCAGGCCTTCGAAGAATAGCTGAAAGACGACGGGGAAAATGTTAAAGAGCAAGGAAAACAAAAGGAGTGGTTGTATTTATCCGACGGACCCCGTCAAAAACAAAATTCGGTCCCCATAAGAACAAATGTTAACAAACATTATGATTGGACCTGCATTTTGTTTCCGACAGGATCAAAACCCCATCGGATGAATTAGCATTATGCAACAAAAAATATCTTCTAAAAAAAATCAAAATTTTATCAAAAATTTAAAAGGAGAGACAAGATAAAAGGGTATAAAAACAATAGTAAAAGGAGACAACAAGAAAAGGAAGTAAAACGACATTAAGTATTTGCTGCGATAACATGAGCAAAGGATAAAGGAAAATATTAAAAGCGACAAAGTAACAGGAGGTAAAACAAAATAAATTTAGAGGTGGCAATTTGGGTCATCAGATGACAACACGACATGAAACCCACACGAAGTTGGAGGGTTTAGGTTTACTATAAGTGGGTTTGAGACAATGATGGGTTGACATAATTAACACGATTATTAAATGGGTTGGGTTAGGATTGACTATCCTAACACAATTCACATAAAATGACACGATTAACTATATGTATGATTTGAAACTTAATTATACATGATATAATACAAAAGTTTATATAATGCATAAAGAAACTTTACTTGCTTTTATTAAATATAAATATTATGAATTTTAAAATTCATAGGTAATCTAAAAATACTGATAAATTTAGGAGTGGGTAGTAATTCGTATTAATGAGCCATGTACGTGTCTAAAAACATCAGCCCAATCATGACCCATTTATCAAGTTTGTCAAAAAAAGTCAACCCAACCTGACTCATTTAATAATCGCATTAATCGTACAGATATTGAATAAATAATTGATATAACTATAACTTATTTAACATGATCATGAGACATGTTATAGATTTATTAGTCAATTTATCATTTATTTTTAGATTACTTATAGATTTTAAAATTCATAATATTTATATTTAATAAAAAGCAAGTAAATTTTTTTATGCATCATATAAACTTTTATATTATATCATATATAATTAAGTTTTAAATCATATATGTAGTTAATTGTGTCATTTCGTATGAATCATGTTAGGATGGTTAACCCTAACTCAACCTATTTAATAATCGCGTTAATCGTGTCACTCGTTATTGACTCAAACCCATTTATAGTAAACCCAAACCCTCTAACTTTATGCGGGTTTCGTGTCCTGGTTGTTGTATCATGACCTAAGTTGCCACCCCTAAATAAATTGACAAATAATTTATTATATGTTTCATAATCATGTTAAATAAGTCATATGTGAATTGATACGATTAACATAATTATTAAACAGGTCGTGTTTGGGTTGATATCTTTTGACACGTTTGACAAAGGGGTCATGTTTAGGTTAATGTCTTCTGACACGATTAATAAATAGGTTGACATGAACACAACCTATTAACACGAATTGCCATCCCTAGAAATGATTCGAATTAAGTTAATATTATAAATATGCCTAAAGTATGTAATTTATTTCATCTTCTGTTGGAACTTTAAATACATCATTTAGTACCCTTCTAGTTACATTCCGTTTATTTTTTTTTAATAAAATCGTTGATATGGCATGAAATTTAAAATATTAAAATTTATGTTAAAGTGTTGTGCAAAATATATAAAAAAAAAAACCCTAAACCCCAAATTACTTTTGATACTAAATGCAGAAAAAAAAAACAAGAAATTAGAACAAAATTTTAAATTACTCTATCTCTCTCCCCCGACATTATCACCCAAATCCTTATGTTTGATCTCGGGCATCACCTACCGAAAAAAATTAGTGTTTGGTAAACCTGCTTTTGGTCAGACTATTTTATAGATTATTTCATAATCTGTTGTCTTATAAAGTAATTTGGGTTACTTTTGTTCTTTTTTTTTTGGTTGTAGACTCTTCGGTAAACTATTACAAAAAATGATTAATACAAAATTTAATCAAATACTTGTTCAACAATTCAAGCTTTTAGCTTATGGTTGTTAGTTGAAGCAGGAATTAAAAATTATTTAAGAAAGCTTATAACAATCAAACTTTGGAACTTGTTCAGCTAGAATTCTTCGTGAGAGCTACACATAGATTACAGTTGAGGGTAGGCTTGCGGCCACTCCACATGATTTTTTTTTTCTCTTTTAATTTTAAATTTTTATGTGTAAAATCTAATGAAATTGTAGTTTCCCCCTAAAAAATTCTTCAAAAGTCTACAATTGCTCCTACCTTACAATCTATATGTGAAATCCAATAAAATTTTTAGCATACGTTCCCTTCTGACTTGTATTTCTTGTATTTATGGCTCTTTCATAGTGTGTGTACATTCTTTTGTTCATTATTTCTCCTCTTTTCCTTTGAGAATTAATGTGGAAAAGTATTTACAGTTTGTTTGGTAATATTGTTTAAAAAATTACTGTTCTACTTGTTATAGTGTAAAGCTTTCACATTCTATAATATAAAATAAAAATAAGTTATAATATAAAATTTTTATATATTATAGTAAAATTATTATAACTTGTATGATGTCAAATGCACTCCTGACAGGTGCAAATCAACAGGCAATGAGTACATCATCTTCTCTTTGTTTTTTTTTTTTGGCTAATGGAATCCGGGTCTGTTTTAGGGCCATATTAGCGCAGTCACGTGCGGTTGGCCTCTGGCCTTGGCAAATTTCCACCACATGGCGTCACATGATATCAGTTTATTTCTAGATGCTATTGAAAGTTCAGCCAGTGGGCTGGTCAAATTCTATTGTCGTATTCTTATTTCATGAATGCTTATTCCACTAATTTCACTTTCAGGTATTTATCGCTCAGAAAGCAGCCTCCTAACTACTAACAAGATTTGTTGACGTTTGGTGTCATGAAAGGCTTATTTTGAAGCTTGGTTAAACCAATAAATAGTATAAAGCTTTTATTAGTTACAGTAAATTGTTACAATATAAAACTCTTATTAGTTACAATTTTCAACTCAATAACTTCTGTTCTAACTACTCTCTCAAACAACCTAGCAATCTCAATGCCCCACCTGCTCTCTCTCTCTCTCCCCCTCTCATTAGCGTCTTTATATTAAGAATTTGTAACGCGTGATACAAAACTGCTTATAATTGTAAATCATATCGTTAAAAATTAATCCGGATAAAAAAAAACCCTTCTACACTTATGATGTGAATTGCTTTCTCCACCACAATTTTTTTTTAAAAAAAAATCCGACGTGGAAATAGACGAAAAGTCACCTGGAATACAAGAATGCAATAAAGAAATGGAAAATTATCACTTTTAGTTGTTGTATACATGTTTTGTAACACATCTTCTAGAATGAGGGAAAGCTGTGGAAAGAAAATTATCCTTGTAACACGTTAGAAAAGAAAAGTCAATACATGAATGCTTTAGTTTGGTATACCTTATCTACTAGCAGTGATTCTGTAAATCATTAGACATTTAAAAATATCCGAGATACTAAAAACTAGTATTTCCCTATCATTAAACTTCTATGAAACAATATAAACATTGCTAATACCAAGCGCCAATGTGTAGTAACTCGTCCCAAGTTCAATAACACTATTGGTAGAAAAACTTGGAGATTTGCTACTGTAAATTTTTTTTTCCCTTTTTACTGCACACAAAATTTCTAAACATCCAACGGTTGAGATTAAGCTTCTTCATATTAGTGGTCAATACATGAGACCTACACACTTTTATATCCGAAAGACAAAACAGAAAAAGACAAAAAAAAAAAAAAAACCCACACGCGTAAAAATGATTAAGTACAGAAATACCCTCTAGTTAAACCGTTACTCCCGGAAGAAAAAGAGAACATTACCTAAAAAAATACCATTAATTCTCGGCCAACCTTAAAATCCCAGAGACTTTTCTTTTGTTCTCGTATCAATAGACAGAAAGTGGGACATCAATTGGAAAAAAACAAAATAAAAGTAAAAAGAAAGAGCAGTTCTAGAAGGGACAAAGACCCGGCCCCTCAAAGGGGGTGGGGCTCACCAGGTGGGACCCACGTCCCGTCGGGCTAATTTTTTAGTTGCAAAATCTCTAGTAAACTATTATGAAAAGTGATTAACAAAAAATTTAATCATGTACTTGTTTAACAATTTAAGCTTTTAGCTTATGCTGTTAGTTGAAGCAGGAGTTAAAAATTATTTAAGAAGCATAGCTATCAAACTTCGGAAATTGTTCAGCTAGAATTCTTTGTGTTGTATCTAAGAGTGGAGCTACATAGAGATTATAACCAAGAGTAGGCGTCCTGCATAATTTTTTTATGTGAATTCTGATGAACTTGTAGTTTTCTCCCTGAAAATTTTGAAATTTTATATGTTTGCCTCACTTTATAATTTGTGAAATTTAATGAATTTTTTTGGTATACACTCTTATGGACAGAGCTACGTTCACCCATGATTCTTTCTAAATTTGTCCCACTAAAAATACATTTTTTCTATTTTTCTTACTACTTGTCACATGAAATTTTTATAAATTGCATCATAGATGTGGATTTTTTTAAATATTTCAATTATATCCCATGTTTTTACTTTTATAAATACTCATATGTCAGACTTAGAACTCCAAATAAATAAAAAAATATCTATAGTACTATAAAAAAATTTGATTTTTAGAGTTCTAAGTTTTTAAAAAAGTTAATAAGTATTCGTTTGATACGCGGGTTCAGAATAGTGTGGTTTAAAACTTTATGGTTTAAACTGTATGATATAAACGGTGGTTTTGAATTGACGTTTAAAACGTAAAAATTTAACACGACAGTAAAACATTATCTCAAGTTTCAAACGAGAATTAATGTTTGAAAAACTATGGTTTATGAAAAAAAAAAAACAAAATGAAAATAGTTTTTACTATAGAAAATTATTTAAACTGTGCGAACTTGAGGGGGAGCAATGTTTGGATTTTGAAGGTTTTGTTCGGTTTAAATATGTCTTCATGGTTTAAATTAGCTTTAGTTATTACTCTACCAAATATCAGTTTGAACAGCCTTTATAATTTGAACTGTCTTAAATGATTTTAAACATGTATGCAAACAGCTTATTAACTCTATGACCTGCTTTGTTCTTTTAAAAGAACTAAATGGATGAAATGAAGGCAAAATAGGAGAAAGATAAAAATATATATATATATATATATAATTATTTAGTTTAAATTTTTTGTTCTATTATGCCTCGTTTAAAGAAATTTTTTGGCCTTGCGTCCATTTTTTTTCATCATTCCTCCTCTTTCCCTCTGAGAATTATAATGTGGAAAAGTCTCGGATAAAAGATGCAAATCAAACAAGCAATGAGTAGATCTGGTTTTGGTTTAGTGCCACAATAGCGTAGTCGCGTGCGGTTGGCCTCTTGCCTTGACAAATTGTCACCATAAGGCGTCACATGATATTCTTGTATTTCTAGATAATATTGAAAATTCAACTAGTCACATGATGTTATTGTGTTTCTAGATAAGATTGAAAATTCAAGTAGTTGGCTGGTCAAATTCTATCGTCTTATGCTCATTTGATGGTTATTCCACAAACTTACTTTCAGGCACTTATTGCTCAGAAAGTGGAGCCACCCTCCTCATTATTAACAGGATTTGATGACGTTTGTTGTCATGTCATCTCAATCACCAACCTGCTGTTCTCCTTCGTGACTGTCCAGAATAAAAATTTATAACATATTATACATAAAATTACTTATAATTATAAATTAGATCGTTCAAAAATTAACTCCCACCTGATATTTTATTTTTATTTTTAACATCAGGCGTGGAAATAGACGAAAAGCTATCCAGAAGACTAGACTGTAATGTGAACAGACAACAGATTCCAACCAACACTTTTCTTGTTTTTTTCTTAAGGGAAAGTGATTATCACTTTTAGTTGTTGTATACTTGTATTGAATCACATCTTCTAGAACGAGGAAATGATGTAAGAGGAAATTAACCTCATAATATGTTAGAAAAAGAAATTAAATACTTAAATGCCTTAGTTTGGTATAGCCTCACTACTAGCAGTGATTCTGTAAATAGTCAAACTTTAATCCAAATTTTATTGGATCTGCATACTATTCCTACTCTACCTACTTACATAATGTGCTATGAAATAAAATATACTTTTACATTATTAGTACCAAGCAACATACTATGTAGTAAATCATCCCAAGTTCAGTATCACTATTAGTAGAAAACTTTGGCTATTTGCTACTGTAAAAAAGTTATTTTTCTTTTTACTGCACACAAAAATTCTAAATGTTGAATTTTTAATTTTTTATGTTTTAAGATTGAACGAGTGCAATTAAGCTTCTTTATCTTACTTTTGTATCAGAGGACAAAGTCATGCATCAAATATTTAAAAATGATTGGGTGCAACACCCCTTGTTTTCCATAAGGCTTATTTCTACATGCACTAGTTTGTTTTGTTTTCCAGCTATTCTTTACGACCAAGGGCTCATTTGATGCGTGAGTTCTGAAATGTGTGATTTAAGACTTTATAGTTTAAACTATGAGTTTTAAATCTTATGATTTAAACGGTGGTGTTGAATTTACGTTTAGAACGTAAAGATTTAAAAAGAAAAGAAAATATCACATCAAGTTTAAAACAAAAACTAATGTTTGAAAAACTATAATTTACGAAAAAAAAAACAAAAATGATAATAGTTTTTATTGTAGAAAATGATGAAAAACTATAGGTGTTTTTACTAGCAACTGCTTTTATGATTTAAATTAGTTATAATTATTACTTCATTAAATGCCTGTTTAAGCCGTCTATGCCCCAAACGCTCTATAACTGTACTAAAACTTATGATCTAACTAGTTCTACTCTTACTATTCTCGCATAAATAAAACAAGGGCACTGCTACCCTCTCAGTGAGGTGGGCCTGATCCGATAGGTCCTATAGTGGGACCTATAATGAAACCCACTAGATAAGACTTACCTTATTGAGAGGGTCGGATCACAGCCCGGCGAGCAAAAATAAAGTTATTCATACAACAAACTTATAAATTTCTATCTGGGCATAATCTAGTCAAAGTCTTCCACCAAGTTGTCAATTTCACGACTGTGCACTTAATTGATGTGGGTGGTGGAAAATGGGCCTAATCTTTTTCGGTCTTCGCACCACAAAGGCGTCTGAATGCTCAATTTTTCTAGCGTGTTGTCCCTTCCCGGAAAATTGACGAGGATTCCCACGTTCCTATGTCATAATCCAATACATGTGCTGATTTGTCTTTAACAACTCCAAAACTCACAAAAATCATTTGTTAATCAACTTTTATTACTGGTTTCTTGCCGTATAAACCTCGTAAAGATGTAAAGCAAAATTAATATTACAAGCAAAGAACTAAACAAAACATGGGCTTGGATCTTGTGCGTTAGTAAAACTGAAACAAAATTGGTTTTTCTTTTCCTTTATGTTTTTTTGAAAAGAAAAGTCAACCAGTTGGGTCATCTGAATTAGATCAATTTGGATCGTCTCTAATCCAGAAGGCAGAAAAATCCGTATAAGAATCGTTTTTTTTTTTTAGATAATTCTTGACTGGTTTTCTTTCTATATCATCAAGTCTCCGGTTGACCATCATATCTTCAGGCCCATTATTTGGAAGACTGGGACCTTTTTGTCCCTCCAATAATTACAAAAAAGTTGCAAAATTTTTCCAAAAAGTTGTAAGGTCCGTTTGGTTCGAGTATTTGAATAGAGTATTTGAATGAAGATTTAAATTTTTGTGAGAGAAAATACTGTAGCAAAATGATTCAAACCGTGATTCGAGTATCGAAACAAACGGGCTCGTAGACTCTGCCGTTGGTTTTTCCCGCCACATCCATAGCCTGATTGTGTTTTCCACATCCAGTTTGTGAACAGACATTCATAAATAAACCATATCCCAAAATGAGTCAGCTGAAGCAGAACTGAAACCAAAACCAAAACCAATAAAGCCCCAATCATGACTAACGCAAACCAAAAATCTCTCACAATCCCATTTCACACCTTCCTCTTCCTTATCTTTCTAAGCCATGGAGTGCTCTCCCAGTCACTCCAGGAACAAGAAAAATCAGTCCTTTTAAAGCTTAAACAACACTGGGGAAACCTCCCCTTCATAAGTGAGTGGACCCCATCAAACAATTCCTATTGTTCTTGGCCTGGAATCACCTGCAATTCCAATTCTGTCACGAAGTTGTCACTCTATGACGTGAACATCACTGGACCAGTCCCGGGCTATATCTGTGACCTGAAGAATCTCACAGCCATTGATCTGGGATTCAACTACATCCCAGGAGAGTTTCCAAGAGCTTTGTTCAACTGTTCAAAGCTAGAAGCTTTAGACCTCTCGGACAACTACTTTGTTGGAAGGCTTCCCAGTGACATTGACAGAATGGCTAAGCTTCAAAGCCTTGTCCTTGGAGGTAACAACTTCACTGGTGAAATCCCACCAGCTATTGGGAAGATGAAAGAGCTGAAGGTCCTGAGTTTGGGATCCAATCTTTTCAATGGCTCTTTACCACCAGAAATTGGCAATTTGTCAAATCTTGAAGTTTTGAGGTTGGCCAATAATGAACAACTTCTGCCTTCAAGTCTGCCTTCAAATTACACCCAGTTGAGGAAGTTGAAAACTCTATGGGTTTTCAACTCAAAGTTGATTGGGGAGATACCTCAACGTATTGAAAACTTGGAAGCATTGGAATGGTTGGATTTATCCCAGAATGACTTGGATGGGAAAATCCCAAACGGGCTGTTCATGTTGAAAAATTTGAGCCAAGTTTTGCTTTACAAGAACAGACTGTTTGGAGAGATTCCTCAAGTTGTTGAAGCTCTGAACTTGACGCTAATTGATCTTTCGGAGAACAGTTTAACCGGAAGTATACCAGAAGATTTTGGGAAGCTGACCAATTTGTCAGGCTTGGCCTTGTTCTCCAATCAATTATCAGGCACTATTCCGGAGGGCATAGGCAGATTACCATCCATGGTAAATTTCAAATTGTGGGACAACAATCTCACAGGCACATTGCCTTTAGATTTGGGCAAGCATTCAATGCTCGAGGAGTTCCAGGTAAGCGGGAATAGGCTCTCAGGGAAATTGCCAGAACACTTGTGTTCTAATGGAAAGCTAGTTGGGGTGGTAGCTCATGATAACAACTTCAGTGGGGAGCTTCCTAAATCATTGGGAAATTGCAACTCATTGATAATGGTCAAGGTTGCAGACAACAGGCTTTCTGGGGAAGTTCCAAGTGGCCTGTGGACAGCCTTGAATTTGACTCTCTTGACAATGAACAACAACTCATTCACCGGCATGCTTCCCGAGAAGTTGTCGTCGAATCTTACAAGACTGGAAATCAGTGACAACAGATTTTCAGGTAATATTCCAACTGGTTTGTCTTCATTGATGAACTTGGTGGTGTTTAAGGCCAGCAATAACCTGTTGAACGGGACCATTCCTCAAGAACTAACCACTCTTCCTCATTTGACAAATCTTTTGCTTGATCAAAACCAGCTCACAGGCAATATTCCATCTGATATAGAGTCATGGAAGGCCCTAAATACTCTTAACCTCAGTAGAAATCAACTCTCTGGACAAATTCCAGAGGAGCTTGGTTTCTTGCCTACTCTTACAGACTTAGACCTCTCAGAGAACAAATTATCTGGCCAAATTCCGTCCCAACTTGGTCTTCTAAAGCTAAATGTTCTCAATCTCTCTTCCAACAACCTCACCGGGAGAATTCCGAGTGAATTCGAGAATGATGCTTATTCCAACAGCTTCTTGAACAATCCCGGTCTTTGTTCAAGTAGCAATGTCTTGCAACTCAATCTCTGTAATCCAAAACCTCAAAAGGAGGACAAAATCTCTACCTCATATCTTGTTCTGATCATAACGCTAAGTGCAGCAGTCTTTTTGTTGGTCGTGTCCTTCGCAATCTTCTTAGTCAGATGCTGCCGGAGCAAACACGGGTTTGATTCAAAATGGAAGCTCACTTCATTCCAAAGGCTGAATTTCACGGAATCAAACATTGTGTCTGGGCTAAATGAGCATAACTTGATCGGAAGCGGGGGCTCAGGAAAAGTTTACCGTGTTCTTGCGAATCAACCAGATGTTTTTGTTGCAGTAAAGAGAATATTTAACAAGAAGGTGGAACACAAACTTGAGCAAGAATTCCTTTCGGAAGTCAAGATATTGAGCTCAATCCTACACAACAACATAGTGAAACTCCTTTGCTGTATCTCGAGCGAGAGTTCAAAACTACTTGTCTACGAGTACCTGGAAAACCGAAGTCTAGACAGATGGCTACACAACAAAGACGGGCAAAATACGATCCCAGCTGCTCGTTCTATCCATCCAAGTGTTCTTGACTGGCCCAAGAGGTTACAAATTGCAGTGGGGGCCGCACAGGGCCTCTGCTATATGCATCATGATTGTGTGCCACCAGTTATTCACAGAGACATTAAATCCAGTAACATTTTGCTAGACTCGGACTTCAACGCGAAAATCGCAGATTTTGGACTGGCTAGGTTGTTGGTCAAGCAAGGAGAACTTGCCACAATGTCAACTGTGGCTGGTTCTATTGGCTACCTAGCTCCAGGTAAACTCACTCGCATATGTTTTCGCATCCTCACCAAGCATGTTATGTATTTTTGCCCGTTGATGTTTGTTCAGTATTCTAGTTTGTGTGCTCGTGTGTTTTTTTTTTTAACACTAACGACTTTTTATAATTTGAATTTGCAGAGTATGCTCATTCGACAAGAGTGAATGAGAAGGTTGACGTTTACAGTTTTGGGGTTGTCCTTCTGGAGCTAGTGACAGGAAGAGAAGCCGACAAAGGTGACGAACGCACTTCCCTTGTTGACTGGGTCTGGCGTCACGCCCAAGACGATAAGCCCATCGAAGATGCTTTCGATGAGGAGATAAAGGAAGCATGTTATGTGGAAGAAATGAGCTGCATTTTTAAGCTGGGGATGCATTGTACGACTACTCTGCCATCCACAAGGCCTTCCATGAAAGATGTTCTGCAAGTCTTGCTCCGATGTAGTCGCCAGATGGGTTATGGAGAAAAGTTTTTTGCAACCGAATACCATGCCGCTCCACTACTCAAGAATTCAAGGCGTGAAATGACTTTGGAAGATGATGACGGTACTTTTGCAGGCAAGGTCTGATACCCTCGAATACTTCACAGTAGGTTAAAGTTGCACTTGAAAAGTAGCATGTTAGAAAACTGTATGTACTTAGTTTTAGAGCAGTGTGACAGTTTGTGTTTTTAGTGGAGGGAGTTAAAGAAAAGTGGAGTTCAGACCAAATAAAAGATCTAGAGGTTAGATGCAATAATAAGAAGAATGAGAATACCAATGTTGCACGGTTCTAGACCGTTGAATTATGTCAGAATCAGATCAAACAAAAAAAAAAATACATATATTTGATGGTCCATAACCGCATGCTAATAGTAGGGTTGGGTTTTTTTTTTTTTTTTTTTTTGGGTATCTTGTAAGAGAGTTATCTAAAGAAGAAAGCAGTCACTGTAACGCTTGTAGAAGCTTCACTTGTCTTGGGATGTTTGAAGCAGCATGTAATTTGCTGCGACTTGTACAATATACCATTACAAGGCATTATGACGATTTCGAACTTTTCATTAGGACTTGAGATAGTGGATAATCAGTCATATATGAATGGCATAGTAAATTGGAACAGACCTTTCACATTTGATAACCGGTAGAATTCGGATACAGTTCAACGATAGCAAAGGCATAGAAAAACACATAAATCACAACATTCAATTCCATAAAATTGCATTCACGGCTACAACAAATATTGCTTGGTTGGTGGGTTTTTGCTTTCGCTTTTTGACAAGTAAGAATCTTACTTAAACTCTAATACAAGTTTCAAAATCTATTCAGATGAGCTTTTTTAAATAGTCATATTTTGCGGCTTTAATTAGAAGCTACTCTGAAAAGTCGAAGCACTTTTAACAAAACATGCAAAGGGTTTCAAAAATTTTGATCTCAGAAAACCAGAAGCAGCTTTTAAGAAACCATGACAAACAAGGTATGCTAGAGAATACCCTACTCAGTAGAACTGGAAGGTCAAGGGTATAGGCTTGAAAACATTAGAGAACTTTTTTACAATGAAGTGATTGAGGCCACGGTTCTAGCTTCTAACTAAAACTGCACCATAATGCCTCACACTCAAAAAGTCAAGAACCTAATAAAAATTAAAAAAAAAAAAGAAAAAAAAAAGAATGAGGCTGAGAGTGTAAAAGGATAGAGGGCTAATCAAATAGAAAAACTGACAAAATGATAACATAAAAAAAAAAAAAAAAAAAAACCCGACAAAAAGCATCCAACATCTCAAAATCAATTCCATAAAAAGTTTCTTACCCGGCCCTTCAAAAAGAATTAACAAACCCCCTGATTTATTTGCACAAAAAGAAACAAGAGAGAATATTCCGCAAAAAGAAGTGAAAGCTCCAAGAAGAGTTTTACATCCCCAAATTTTATTCAACAAGTGAGGACAAAATGAACTTATACACTGGCGCAACATATTGCCAAAAACATAAACAAACAAGCAAAATGCAGGCTGGAGCTGGGTAAAACCTTAAAACCGGCTGCCCGCTCCAACTGCATACTTGGTCCATTGCAGATTATGTTCTCCATAAGACCATAAATAAAAGGCTAAAAGGCTTGTCAGTCAAGATCTTTCTCAAAGTTGTGAGGTGAGAAGAGATCTATGTATAATTTGGGAGGAAGTTGTAAAAGGGGGGAGACAGAAAGTATACAAAATTGAAATGCCATGACTCTTTCGGCTACTTTAGCTTTTAAACATTCTTTTTAAGACTCTTCTACCTCTAAGTACTGGGAAAAAGACGCCGCCAAGAGAGCGGCTCCAATTCCGGAGCCATCATTGGAGTGCTCAGTAAAAATGTTACCTGCAACATCCTCCCCCAACAACTCCTTGAGGGTACTCTCCATGCAGGTGCTGAATTTTGTGTAGTGCTCGTACAACCCGCCGTCCAATGCTATAACTGACTTCTGCTTCTCCCCTTCCCTTGCTGTGTCTCTTCCCAATTTCTTGACGATTCCTAATATCCCAGCAGCAGATAAACGAGCCCCACGAGTGGCAACAATGTCACAAAGCTCCACTATTGCTTTCCTCATCTTAAGGGAGGTATTAGATATCTACAAAGAGAGAATGGTGAACAAATGAGAGAGGGTAAAAAAGGGAAAAAACAATAAATTTAAGACCCCGTTTAAAAATCACAAGGAAAACTGTTGTAGACTAAAATATTCTGGCTGTTCAATTATTCCCTCTCTGGTCTCTTTAACTCCCAACAAAGCAAATCAGGGGATATAAATGAAGGCAAAAGGTAAGGCTAGACAAAAATGATTTTATTTATTTAATAGCATTTGCAAATTATTGTACCTCTAGGATATCCTTAAGCTTGCTTGCAACCACTTTCAGATCCGGAGACGTGTCATGATGCATTGCAGACATGTGAGGTGTCCTGTACAACGCAACGACAATTTAAACTCCACCAACTTTAGTCAATCAGAAAAGGAATGCAGAACATATCTCTCCTGAATTATGCCAAAAGCTACAGATGCATAAAGCCGACAATGTATGACATAAGGGCATAGCAAAATATTAAAACCTCAGGCTAACATTTTCAACTCCTCAACCATATTCATTCTTCTCCCTAGTAAGGTCTTCGTGAACGGTAATCTTTAGCAGCATTCTATTTGAAAGTTACCACGAAATCCAAGAAATAAGAGACTTGATATGACTGAAGAGACCTTAGTACAAAAGGAATCTTCAATTTGGGTGGAACAGTATCGCCAAAAAAGTCGGCTTCTTCAGCCATCTTACACAAAACTCTACGGACAATTTCCCCTAGATACATGCCAGAAATCATCTTCTCAAAAATCTGAAAACAAAAAACAGAAAGGCTAGTCAGAGGCATGTTCAACCACTTATGTGAGCAATGACAACTAGAGCAAATAACTTTAATGTAAATGTAACTTTTTACCTGTTCTCCAGGGTTCAAACTCTCAGCATCCAGTGCTTGATCATAATCTGTTAGAGGAAGGTGGGATGACCGGAAGTTGCCCCACTCCATGTTAATTACCTATATCATAGGAATAATACAAACACAGAGGAATTGATAAATGCATGGTACCCAGAAGAGACCATACATATTTCTCTCAAATTCTCAAAGTGAATATCCAATATAACCCACATGATGCAAAAACGTTTAATATACTTATACACATTAAAAGAAGCACTATCAAAGTGAATTATACCCACGGAATTCACAGTAATTATTGGTGACATGAAAGTTTTAGAAACTATACTAACCATCTCTCCTGACTTTGGTAAAAGACCATGCCACTTGGGAATGGCCTGTGCCCGCTCTACATACGCAGCATTTGTCCCAGTGCCCAAAATCACAGCAGCAATGACATCCCGGTTAGTGTATCTTCCTCCGGCCAATGTTCCAATCGTATCATTGACCTGCACAGCTTGGCGGATTAAAATAACGCAAAAATGGGATAATAATGATAACGGCATGGAGGAAAATGTTGAAGAACACATTTGTAGAAAAAGCTACGGTGAACTATCCACTTTCCAACATAACAAACAGAGCAAAGATACTAAAACTAAAAAGAATAAGCATACCAAGGCCGCAACCCGCATATCAAGACCAATTCTTTCCATTGCTTTGGTCAACTCACGCACCACATCTTGTCCTACCTATATAAATACCATAAACCCAGAAGTAAGAATCAAAAGTTAGGAGATGAACAAACTTATTCTTATAAATCATCAAAAGAAAGAAGAAATATTAAAGCATAACTCTTTCGAGATGTCCTTTTGTCAGAACTGAAAATATAAAGCTATTTGGCATAGATTTATTCTGTCAAGTTGTGCTGCATCTCTTTCCAGGTTTTAGCGCCCACTTAATCAAACAAAAGAACATAAACCAGATCTACATTTGATAACTACAAAAAGAAAATTCCGATATAAAAAAAATGGTAAGAAAGAATCACGGTAACTGGACCCACTGTATCATCAATATTGAAGCCTTTAGTCCACTTGATAAGGGTCCCAGATGAAATTGATAACTGCTTCACCGGAAATGAAAAGGTAAAACCCAGCTCCCTTTGCCTGCCAGATGCAGGATGAAAGCCTTCACCTTCTTCAGCCACAAATTTTGCAAGTGCTGCAGCTATGTAATCAAATAATGCCTGAAACCACATTATTATAAAATGTTTCAGCGTCTGAGAAAATCTAACAAACATAAATTTGGATAAAATTTGCTTGTTTAAAAACTAACATCCGAAGATCCAGTCATCAATTCCGGGGGAATTGAGACTTCATCAAATTCTTGTTTGACAACACGGCCATCTTTGCCACCTAACTGTACGCGCATCACGCGGAAGTTAGTGCCCCCAAGGTCCAAAGCATAAAAGACTCCTTTTTCGTCTCTGAAAATAACAGACAAAAATAAGCCACGAGCATGTCTTGGCAGGAATTAATCAAAGACCTAGACAACTTCAGTTACATTCGTCATGATCCAAAAAAGACTTTTTTGGCTCCTCACAAGCAGTTTTTGTGTTTGCATATTTTTTCTAAAAGTTCCTCTACATATACAACTAAGAGGGGTGTTTGAAACGTAGTTAGAACTATAAGTTCTACAACATGTGAGAGCTTTACACTCAGTTCCAACAGGGTGGCCAAACGCCCTCTAAATTATGCAATCATCATGGACAAGGGAAAACAGAACCATTGAACTAGGCAATAAATTACTGGAATTCTCTCATACTAACCCCTGATTTCAAAAATATATAAATCAGGACCCAAGGATCAAACATCAAATTAAATGGTAAAAGGGAGTACGGCCAGGAAAATAATAGCAAAGAAAATGAACAATACAAGGGAACAAAAAGGTGACATCACAAAATGATAAGAAAAGGAAACCTAATAGAAAATACGCAATACCCCAAGTATATGAACACACTAGGAATCTCCTTGGAACAAAAAGATGAAAAGAGAAAGAACCTAAGACAAGTGCCAAAATCATTAAATTTCCCAATATCCTATGTTAACCTTTTCGAACCAACAAACATTCATCCTGAGAGAAATTTTCACCATATTCTACAACAATTAAACCTTCTGCAACAATTCTGGAGCATAAAAATGAAAACTTTAAACAAGATAATGGAGAAAAAGGCACAATTTTACTTATCATATATAAGTAGCAGCTAGTGTCAAATATTCCAGTAAATACACATAAAATGGCTACTAAAAAGTTGAAAACATTTAAAGGATCACAACCAATTAATTGACAAAAGAACCGAAAAAATTTCTCTTGGGAGGAAAAAAAATTAAAAATTAAAAATTAAAAATTAAAAAATTATCCACTATCAATATTCAGTAAAAGAGTACAATTACAGCCAATTTCTAAAACTAACATATTTTCCATTATCAATATCCAGTAGAAAAAGAGTCAACTACGACTCTTTGAATAAAAAAATCATTCTTTTTAATTAAGAAAAAAAACCATAAATCAAACCAAATAGAAAAATATAATAAAAAAATAAGATTGAGGAAAAGTAAAAGGAGATGTATCTGAATTACCCAGTGGGGAGGTTATCGACGTAGCTGATGAGCATCTTGAGCTTGCTGCCGCCTTCGGAGGCGAGGCCGGCGTGCATCTCGACGGTCATGGCGTCGGCGACCTGTCTCAGCTTCCCAATCTGCGTCGCGCTCTTCTCCTCGAACTCCTTCAGTATCGCCATGGCCCGGGCCCACTTCCCCGAGCTCCTCATCTGATGCCGCACCACCAGCGCCGCCGCCGCACACACCGCCGCCGCGCACACTACCGCCGTCCCCACCGCCACCTTCCCCATCTCACCACCACAGATCACTCAAACACACACACCAAACAAAAAAAAAATCCAAAAATCCTTCCTTTTTTATTTTTTTTCCTTCTATCCAAACAGAAAATTCCGATCCGTTCAATCCGATTATCAATTACAAAATTTCGCAAAAAAATTTTCAGGAGACAAAATTGTTGCCACTCGCATGCATGCGTTTTCTGAACAATTGTCGGCCCCGAGAGCTTCGGATGAGTGCGACACCAAAAAAAAAAAAAAAGGAAAATCGAAAAATCGAAGAATTTTTATGGAAAAAGTCCCCAGATCAGAGGAGAAAAGAACAGAAACTGATCAATTTGACTCCAATTTATTGGAAATGAGGTGCTTTATTTCCTCTCTCCCAGAAAACCAAAAAAAAAAAGTGTTGATCAATGTAGAATTCTTTTGCTCCGCCGTGCTGGCTCTCGGTGCATTTGGTTATGTATAAAAATTTTCTTCCCTAATTTTTCCCCCTGTTTCTCGCGAAAATATAAAAAGAGAAGATATTTTTCTATGTAATACTGTGATCTGATTGGATAAAGTGCATTTTGGGTGGGTGGATATATAGGAAACTGGACGATACGTCGAAAGAGCCTAAAAATAAGCGTGAAATTACGAAAGTAGCCCTATAGATATAGACGGTTCTGCTTTTTTGGACGAGCATGGATTTTATTGGAAGTTTTGGGCTTTTCAGTTCAAGAGACAAGGAATAATGCACGTGTAAGGACTTCGCTGATTCGCATGTGAAAAAGTTGCTTCTTTTTTTTTTGTTTTTGAAGAGGGAAGAGGTTGCCATCTGGAATCTGACTTATTTTCCTTTTTTATTTTAGTTTTTATTTTTTGTTCACTCTTTTCTCTTCCAAAGCAAGAGGCGCTCCTAACAAAAATATATACGAACACACATATATCTATAGGTTTTTTTATTATTATTATTATTATTATTATTATTATTCCTTCTTCCATTTGCCCCTTTGTCTTGACCTAAAACTGCATCGTTGTCATTGTTATCATTGTTATTGTTGTTATTGACATGCTCTCCTACTCTTTTTGACCAAAAATTGGGTTTATTGTTATCACTATTATTATTAAAATAGTCCTCGGTCAAATGCCCAGACTAGAATGACAGTTGAATATGGTTCAAGTATTTAAATAAAATATTTAAATAAAAATTTAAATTTTTATAAAAAAAATACTGTAGTAAAATAATTTAAATCGTGATTCAAACCACGAAATAAACAAGCTCATAAGAATGTTATATATAAGAAAAAAAAATATTTTATATGTTAGACTAAACGGGATGTATATGCTTTTTTTTGAAAAGTCAATTAAAACATACTTTTTTAATAAAATATTTATAAAATATGGTTAGAATTAATTTTGATTAAAAATATTATAATATGTAAAATTTTTATAATTGGTTTAAACTAATTAGTTTTAACCAACAGTCAAACACTATATAAGTTTAAGAATTATAACATGTGAGAGCTTTAAACTATAATAATTTTTTACTTTTTGTTATAACTGTGAAGAGTTTTATATTATTTATAATTGTAATTGATAGATTAAAATTGATATTTTAAACACTTTATAAATAAAAGACTATTCTTGTTAGTATTATATCTTTCTTCATAGAAATTGTCTGACATTTATGATTTGTCGGTTTTCAAGCTGAAGATTTTTAAAGTTATTTTTTGTGCCGCTTTTAATTATCCTGAATTATATGACGACACAAGAAGGAAGACGACTTTGCTTCGTCTTTAGATTTTGGGCCTACCAAAACCACTTAGGATAGTAAAATTTCAAAGAAAAAAAGAATAAATAAATAATTATAAAAATAAAATATATGATTAAAAATGAATATTGTTGTACCGATATTCTCAATGAGTTGTCTTATTTGTGGCCGGAATTAGACTCCATTAATTTACCTAGTAACTCCAATTGTGATCTATACAAAAATGATGAATTCAGTGAGTAAATAGTTGATTTACTTACCAAATAATAAAAACTCAATACAATTTTATTGCAATCATTAGCACATTTCTAGTTAAATTAATTATTAGTTCTTTGAATTTTATTTTTTTACCTCATTTTCTCTAATATAGGGTATTTGACAAAGTTGGTTAGAACTAACTTCTTAGCTCAAAACGCTATATCATGTGAGAACTTTATACTATAGCAATTTTTTATCTTTTACTATAACATGTAAGAATTGTACACTATTCCTTAACTAAAAAGTTGATTAACCAACTTTGTCAAACACCTTTTTAATTCTTCCAGCAACGTCGCGTCGTTGCTCCTTCACCGATGAACTCTTCTCCCTCCCGCCATGACGTCATTCATCTCGATGAAATGCCGTATGCATTTTGTCGAAAAGAGTTGTGAAATTCTCCTAACAAAAAGAGACTTGGGTGGAGGGGAGAAGAGAAATTATCTTCAAATATGATTAGTGATTTTTTTAACTTTGTCCTAATTGAAATTTACTAGCCAATTGCTACGTTCTTCATTTTTTTTGTTAAAAGCCCGCTACTTTTTTCATTAATTCTGCACTTACAATCCAACTATAAATCACCAAATTCCGTATATACATCTAATAACAATAACCATACATTATTGAAAAAAAAACTATTAATTTATGAAAAAAAAATACAATACTTGTAAGTTGTAACGGGTAGACAAAAATAAATTACGGGGATATCATATATGACAAAATAGTTCTTCAACACACAATGAATTAGATTAATTAAATATTTTTGTTCAAGATATGGTATATTATCTAGATTCATATATGTGACAGTGTTTTTTATTTAATTAATGTTGTTTGTTTACGTATTAAATTCCAAAATAAATAAACTAATTAGTCAAAATCTAACCACAATCCAACCCAGTAATTTGTCATCTTTGAAAAGTTCTTTCCAAGTTGGGTGCCCAAATCACCAAATTTGACAATACAATCCTCCTACAAGCACCAAGAAGCCGAAGAAAAGCTTTTTTTTTTATTTATTTGCTAGAAAAAAAAAAAAACTTTTTTTGTAGTATAGGTACTAGGGAAAAAAAGCAAGAGATTATTTGTATACTACTTATGTTATTGTTAGGCTTAGCAGTGCATAACTCATCTTAATTAGGTACTTCGAGTGGCCCTTTTTCTATTTTCCTTTTTGATTGATTTCATAAGAGAACCTTTAGTTATTGTGCAAAAAAAAAAACTTTTTATCGATGAGATACGGTTTTAAATTGTTAGATAGTTGTTAAATTTAAAAATACAAAATTTAAATATAATTGATAGAGATCTAACAATTCAAAAATTATTCTTATAATTTTTTTTTTCTCGTACCTTATCATAAAATTAGATAATTTCATATAAAGCTATTCTAGTAGGTACCAAAAAAAGGGGAAAAAAAAAACTTATGATAACAATTTGATAGAACTCCATTACAATCTAATCTTACAAAACTATATCTACCGACTTTTTTTTTATTATTCTTACATATCTTATTAGAGAATTCTTTAATTTCACATTACAAGCACAGAGAAATCTAAAATTATGTGCACTCTAGAATATGAACTCGTTAATTAATTGCACAATTCAAAAAATTCTTCAGCTTTGTTATGTTTTTCATTTACAGAAATCGTATAACAAAATAAACAAATAAAAAATATATATATTGATCACGTTGTTACAAACTCGAGCATTGCTAGAAGTCACACTCCTGCTTAGTTGTATCAGAAACAACAATTGCAACGTCACAATAATAAGTTTGATGTTACTATTTATAACATTGTGACACACACATTCCAGCTTAACATCACCATGCAATGTTAATTACTAACATCAAGCAAAAAAAAAAAAAAAAAAAACTTTGGTACTAACCACGTGACAAAATTCTCCTTTTAAAAAACAATGGTTAATTACATAATTATGCATTCTAGTTTTAACTGTTTCTCAATTTGTCTCTTTATTTTTAAAAACTACAAAGGTATTTTTAAAATTTTAAAAACTTATTCTAATTTTATCCCCATAAATGGAAAAAAATAGACAAAATAACATAACCACCCTTAAATGGTTATGATGAATATTTTGTAGATTAAAAACATAAAAAAATCATAAAACAAAACATCAAACTTCAAAAAAAAAAGATTTTAAGTTTTATGACTTTTTAAATCTTAAAATACATATTTTTTAAAATTTTTCTAAAAAAAAAAACATATATTTCATAAACAAATTAGATTTAGTTAAGGTTATTTTTATCTTATTTTTATATTTTTTAAGTCATAAAAGTCTTTAAGGGATAAAATTGAAATAAATTTTTTAAATTTTAAAAATACTTTTATAATTTTTAAAACTAAAAAATAAATTAAAAAATAATAAAAATTAAGATGAGTAGCTATATGATTAACCTTAAAAGCAATCTCTTTGTTATAATAATAATAATAATAATAATAAAACTTTGACGCCGTGTTAGCCTGGGTTAGGTGTACCCAAGGGAAAATTGAAAAAAAAAAAAAATATATATATATATATATGTATGTATATATGAAGGGTCCCGCCCTCTAGGACTGGGGGAAGAACCTGTCAGTCCATCTGAGAATGGGGTTCAATTTTGAGTTCAATTTAGGATAGGAATCCAAAAAAGTGGTCCTGAACCAACTTGTTCCCGAAACCCCAAATCAATCTCAAAGTGGGGACAAACAGGGGAGCTTCTTTTTTTTTTATTTGGCGAATGGGACAATGGTGGAGCTAGCGTGGTTTTGCTTTGATTCTTTGGGGGAATCTTATCTCCTTGAGTCCTGATGCGTTGGTGCTCAAACTCCCGTAACGTACCATCTACTTTTCACACGCGGCAGTCTGATAGTGGATCACATCAAGAGACAGTGGGCCCCAACTTTAGGGGTTTAATAGTAAATTCCTATAACTACTGAATTTGGGCTTCATCTCGTGTGTTGGTAGTCGGAGTAAATTTGATTGGTTAGAGATAGAGTTTCACGTTGAAGTTGTGCAAACAGCGTGTTTGACAAAATCCTTTTGTTTTTGTTTTTTTTTTGTAGAACCCTCGATATTTGAGCCCATCATGAACAGCATAAATCTGTAAAAACCCCTCAATGTTTAGGTGATTTAGCTTAATTAATCCAAAGTCGACCTGAAGGCAATAAGAGTCTTTCAACACAAACCTCTCGGTATCCGCGTCCATCACAAATGACACAAACCTTAAAGGGGCCTCAACGTTCGGGTTATTTAACCGACTAATTTATAGTCGACCCATGGAGAAACCCAAAGACAGTAAGAATCTTTCAACACCAGCAGCTGCGTTCACAAGGACTTAAGCCCTAGTCGCTTGCTTAAACGAAACAACCCCTACCAACTAAACCAGCCAAATTTTGGTTGACAAAATTAATTTAACAAAAAAATTTTTTGTTGCTATAGTGTAAAGCTCTCATACAAAAGAATGACAATTTTACACATGAACCTATTTACCTACGGGACCTGTTTTGGAAAATCGAATTATAAACAAATTAGGACTGTAAATGGGTTTAAATTGTAACTCGTCACAGGTTACGATGCAAAAATGGGTCTAAAAGTCCCAGACCCTATTCCCGTTTACCCGCCCCATTTAATTTATATTATATTTTTAAATTAAATATATTATAGGTAATATGTTATGATATATATAATTTTAAGTATAATGTTATACTACATAATATTTACAAAGTTTAAAAGAATAATTTCTTTCATTTTTAACTTATACTCCTATATAGGTACGTCAATTATTTATTTATTTATTTTGTTTTATTTTGTTATGAACATAATTAATTGGGTTGGGATACCATGAGTACCCTAAACTCATGATGGAAAAACTCAAGGCTTGTTTTGTTCGCGGGACATGTTGGCGAGAAGATTACCCCACCTCAAATTCTCCTTAGTGATTATAGCAACAAATAGTTAGCTATGATCGTTTGAATATGTGCTTGGTTTGTCAAAGACTATAGCCTTCGAGATAATGGCATATACAGTCAAGTAATAAATTAGATAAAATTTTATAATTTTAAAGATACAATAAGAAAAATTATAATGGTCCAAATTTTAATTAAATGAGAGCTATGAATTGTTAGTTATGGTCATTTGAATATGTGTTTAATTATCCAAAGGCTATACCTTCAAGATATAGGCAAAAATAACCCAATAAAAATTGGGTTAAAATTTTATAATTTCAAATATACAATTTAAATATGTGTTCAGTTATCACACATGTTATAATGATCAGAAAATTGGAGTTACAATGAAAAACTTTCACATGTTACATGTAACGACCGGGAAAAATCTAAAAATTAATTAATGTGATTAATTAAGGATTTTTTCAAAATTACTTAGTAAGTACTTAAAATGTTATAATAGTGCATTAAAATAGTTATTTTTAATGTGCTAAACTAAAAGTTTGTGATTCATTAATTTCTTGTATGAGCCATAGTGGTGGCAATTATAAGAATCTCAATTTAAATCTTTTAAATTGAGATTATGTGATAAAAGTGAAATTTCTCAACTTACCATGATTATGTGAAAATTTTCTATATGATATCAGTTCAGTAAGAGTACAGTTATGTGTACATGAATTTTAAGTTTATGGATCAAGAATTTGATCAATTCGACCATGACACAGTATAAATTTTTAAGAGCAACAAAAGCATCTTTAAATATTTGAAAATTCAGAAAAAAAGAGTGAAAATCTCACAAAAATCAGAACTGTCTCTCTCTACATTTTCTTTCTCCTCCAACCCGATCAAGATTTCGGCGTTTGTTTTCGACACCTCCTACGCCAATGGAAAGCTCTTGACGAGCTGAGTCCAACGAGATGCTGTGCCGCCCAAAAAGCCACCGGAGGAAGCCGCACGCGCCGCCCAAAGTGGCAGAGAAACCCAAACTTTTTGACGAGATATCTTTGTTGCCCGATGTCCGATCAATGTGATTCTTGTTTCTACATGACCACCGTGATGAGAGGAACAAAACCCACCCTTGGTGGTAGCTCAACAACCACCAGATTGCTCCACCCGTCTACTGCCACCGTGCGCCACCACACCAAGGTGGAACTCCGCCTTGCCGGAGGAGGTGGCCGACACCACCCCTCCCAATGGATTCAGAGAATCAAGGGGAATAAAACCCCTCAATCAATTGCACCGAAGGAGCCTATTTCGTCGGAGAATGGCCAACGCCGCCATAGGCCTCCACGAGTTCTTCAATTCTGTCAATTTTAAAGGCGTTGAGGGGCTGCAATGGAGGGGAAACACTCAGAGGAGGATGGGTAGCAAAAGCCCTTAGCCAATTTCGGGTTTCTACCGCTGGAGAATCAAGATCGGAATCTCTATTTTTGGCCGCCGACTTTGAGCTCTGACATGCTATGTTAAAGGCAGAATCAGGTGAATTGACACCTCCATTGGACTCAAAAGGGGTCGAATTAGGGGGGGTAGGCCCAAGCCCGGCCACCAACGGAGCCTGATTGACTCCGGTCAATGCCGGTCAAATTCGGTCAACGGTCGGTCAATGCCAGTCAACGGTCGGTCAACGCCGACTTTGGATTTTTATGATCCGGGCCTCCGATCGAAGATCTGAGACCGCCTCCCGACTCGTTTCGATGCTTTGAACGCGATGGTGACCTTCGTTAGAGCTAATTCCACTCTAGTAAAAATCATTCGGTATTGACTGTACGTAAATCGAGACGATTCAAACTGCAGTAACGGAGTCCAAAATGACGTTTTCAGTAATGTATGATCTCTAGGAAGCATTCCTAGTCATTCATGGTTGCTCGAGGAGCACTGTAGATGATGCTTCTCATACTGTAGATATAACAAGGTACAACTAGAGCCGCGTAGCTTGAAGTCCAAGTAAATATGAATCTCACCTACAGTATGAATAGTTTTAAAATAAGATATTTTAAATGTGTTCATAAAACAGTTATGAAAATGCATGATCAGTGATTGTTACACTATTTTATGTTATAATAGGTGTTATGTTATGATTTATTATGATATGTCATATCATGATATGATATGTTACGATGATGTTATGATTAATGTGTGATGAATGCAATAGGTTTTACAATACAAGCTATGAATTGCACATGTGTTTACATATGATGTGATTGTATTTGAAATGCTCACTAAAGTTAATAAGAAGGTAACGTAAGGATAAAAAGAAAGTATCGTACCAGCCTCTTGTTACGAGGTAATAAAAGTAAAGTTAAAGTTTGACCTCCTAGATGTGAGGTACATGATCTCGAAGTTCGATAGTCTTACGTCTTCTGCAAGGGAAGCATCATGTTTATGATCTCATGATTAATGATGATGGTACGAACACTAAAGTAAAATAAGGAAAGTTAAAGTAAGATACAGAAAGATAAGGAACAATGATAGAAAGTTAAAGTAAAATAAGGAAAGTTATAGAACAAAGATACGAGTTAAAGTAAGGAATGAATGATTATGGGATGTTCATAATTAAGCATAAAACGAGTTGACAAGACAACATAAAATGTTCATGCATATTTTTATTAAAATGATTTTTAATTATGTTTTGCGAGACTGATTTTCTACTTACTGAGCGAAAGCTCATTTAAGTATGTTCATGCTATAGGTAAGAAAACCTGTCAGCGACATTTGTTGGGCAATGGTAAGCGGCGGACGAACGGTAGAGATAGGTATAGATACCACTATGGTATGTTTCCGTTGCCGAAAGAAAATGTTATTTTTCTACTATTTGATATAGTACTTTCAAAGTTCAAGAAAGTTGAAGTTAAGAAACGTTTTCAAAGTTTAAGTTATATTTTACGAAATGTTTTATCCAATTGTAAAGTTAAGTTTCAAGCTATGTTTTAGTAATTGTTTCTTCTTAAGATTTAAGAAACAATTCAAAAAGGGTTTTAAAGGCAAATGTTGAGCGATGTCTCAACTTGAAATACGACAATAGTCTTCACAGTTTTTAAGTATGTTTTAAAGGAAGTAATTCTTAAAAAAATATCTTCATGTTTATAAGAAAAGTTTTAAGGATATTTTATTATTATATGTTTTAAAAGATTAATGTTATGAGGTATGCAAGGCAAGTTTTTACGAATTATGGATACGTTAAACTGTAATGATTATTATATGATTTTTTCATGTTTGAAAAATTAATGTTAAAATGTTTGTTTACGAAATTATGCTTTGAAAAATGATTGATGTTTCTTTCAAGATTATATGTTACGAATTCTTTATTATCAAGAATTCATTTGAAATAATTATGTTTAAAGTACTTTTGCATTTTGTAATGCATAATGCTTTTACAGTTTAAGTTATAAGTTTTTTGATGCATTTATTATGCAGTAAGTTTTACAGTACAAGTTATGACTTGCAATGTGTTTGCAAATTTATAAAAGTTATTTTTAAAATATGTTTTTCACTTGTTATGCATAAAGATGTAAAGATTAAGTAAAGGTTTGCAATCCATTTAAGGAAAAATTTGTATTCCGTAATTTTCAGTACTTTATGTTAAAGTATATTGAAATTACGATTATGTTCAAGTTAAGCGACAGCCACGTAGACGGGTCTTCACATTACAATTTTCAGTTTAAAATTTTGGGTTCGTACTATACTCTCCAAACACCATAATATGAATGATTGAATTTTGTTAAAGTTAATTTTAGATTTGGTCAGTTAATAATAGGGATTGAATTTATCTTTTCTACAATACAAATAGAACAAGACGTCTACATATGGCTTATTATAAGTTGTAATTTTAGTTTTCACATTATTCACATGTTAATTTTTTAACGGTTTTAATTATGTGTACTTATTGTGTGATCAACATGCAATTGAAATGGTCAAAAGTAGTACTATTAACTAGTCACATGATTACAAATGTTAAAAATACTAGTGTTGGAAAATGACTTAGAAAAAACATTTTAGAATACCATTTTAGGGCTCAATTTTAAGTGAAACCCACCGCATGTTTGTGACAGATCAAAACGAAAACTTGTTCTCCTCTATGTGGAGATCGATTTGGTCTATTTATTTATTCAAAATGGTAAATAAGTGAATGAGAAATTGACACCCAAAGTACATATGTGTATACGTGGAGTAGCAAAAACTAAAGTGGAAAATGTTCTTATCCCATATTAGAAAGAGAATGAAACCATGGTCTTATCTAAAACTTAAATAAGTATGGGTCTTTCCTCTTTTTAAGACAAACTTTATCTTGAGTCGAGTGGATTTGATATTTAAAATTTTAAAAAATAAAGTAAAATAACCATAAAATTAAAATAAAATAATTTGGTAAAATGTATGTACAACATATTTTGATGGTAAATATATAAATAAAAACACACATTTGTATAGTTTTATTTTTTTTCTAACCCCTCCAATCTAAAATTTAGTGCTTCCTTTCATAGAAAAATTAGTGCTTCTTTTTATATGTGTTATATATATATATATATATATATGTAAAAGCTTCAAAGTACCATTAACGAATATATATATATATATATGTGTGTGTGTGTATATATATATATATATATATATAAACGCTTTGACGAACTTTGAGATATGTGTGTGTACATATATATATATATGTAAAAGCTTCAAAGTACCGTTAACGAATATATATATATATATGTGTGTGTGTGTATATATATATATATATATATATATATATATAAACGCTTTGACGAACTTTGAGATATGTGTGTATATATATATATATATATATGTAAAAGTTTCAAAGTACCGTTAAGGAATATATATGTGTGTGTGTGTGTGTGTATAAAAGCTTTGACGAACTTTGAGTAAGGCAATAGTTATTAGGCTAATAATTAAATTCCACGATTTAATAATAAAAAGATTTTTTAGAGGGAAAACAATAAAAAGATTTGAATGAACAAAAAAAGCTAAAAAAAGCCATTTTTGGGGCTACAAAGAAGTTAGAAGTTTTAACAAATGAGATCATCCTTAGGAAATAAGAAAGCATATTTATGCTGGAAAATGAAATGTGGCGTAGTCTTACTCACCGATTTAAGATAAGAAAGATGTGAAATCAAAAGATTACTTTTTTTAAAACAAAAACTGTTTGGATTTATTCATTTTCATAGGTGTTGTGATTGGTTTTTGTTAAGAATTTATTGGGTTTATTCAAGACCTTGAGAAGAAATTAGATTAGTATATCAAATATTAATCTAAAGAAAAAAAAATGAAATAACTTTATAGATTGCATGAAGCTTCCCGGAAGGCGTGTGTACTAGTTATGACTTTAAAGAATAGGAAATAAATTCTAAGAAAAAAGGAATTATGTTCCACAAAATTAAGTTTTAGAATAGCATTAAAGTGATTACTAATCTATTAGGGAGTTAAGTTATATGGAAATTGAATTCATATTATTTTGTTTATAACTTTTGCCAAAGAATGAAAAGGAATTGGAATAAAATAGATATGATTACAAAATTAACCTTATGTGAAGTAAATAACTAACTTAAAATACAGGTACACTTAAAAAAATAAGTTTGTTGTTCTTATTTTTTAGGAGAAGGAATTAAATTCCTAGACAAAAGTTAGGGGATCAGTTTTCATATTAAGAAATTTAATTTCTTATTTATAAGTAGAATACATCTTATTTAACTCTTAAACAGAAAAGTACACTTTGAATTTAAAACATGAAACTTAATTCCTTTTTTTGAATTAAAATTCCAAATAAGTAAACAGGCCATAAATTCAATAGACTAGGACTTAACTTTGTTGCTAAAATTAAAGCAGTTATCTTTTGAAATTAATTACAGCGGTTATTAGTCCTTAATTAATTCAATTTTATTAGATTTTTTTACGCAACATGAAATTATGGGTATGAATTAAAATAGATATGCTCTAAATCGTACAACTTAAATTTGATTCTTTTTCTTTCCCATCAAAATAATTCTTTGTTTTAAATATTATATGATTATAACAAAATAAGCTATCTTTTCTTTCACAAAGAATATATTCCAACTTTCATTTTTCATTTACAAGATAATGACGAATCCGTTTGTAACAGAGTAGGTTCGATATAGGCCCCTTTCGTGAACTTTATTGTCGAAACTATATGCTTTTAATCTCAAGACAACTTATTGTAAGATATGTATGTTGATCATAATATTAGTATGTTTTGTTATTTTAATTGTTAGATCAACTTTTTAAAGGCATAGATTATGGTTGAAAATGGTTTTACATTACCTTCTACAAAATTTTAATGTAAATAGACAATAAAAAATTAATTTAATAATTAAAACAATAAGACCTACCGGTAGAATCAAAATATCTTATACCATAAGAGCTCTCGATAGTTAAAGGGAAAGTTTATAGAACACTTCACATCATTTGAAAATGTTTTGCTTTTTTCCTTATTCTCAAAAAGAAATTCTTTTCTAGGGGATCATTTGAAACACTTTTACAAGTGTACAAAAGCTATTTCTTTATAAGGAATTTAGGGACAAGTAGTTAAAAATAAAAATGATGATGATGATGATGATGCTCGGCCCCAAAAAAAAAAAAAAAGAAAAAGGAAAATATTATAAGAGATATTGAACTCAACAACATGATTTCATGAAAAGTAAGGGATTAGGAGTAAGGATGATATAATTTTTAGGTAAATATAGTATAAAGGAAGGAAACTTTTAGGATAGGGCACGTCAGTTTGCCTTAATGGTAGAGTAATGTTTTTAGCTATTTTAATTAAATCATAGCAATTTAATTTATAAGTGTGCCCATTTAAAAAATACATGATACGACGTGAAAGAATTCACAATTGCGTATCACACCGTTAAATTTAACCAAACGACTAAAACAAATTCCTCTCAAGATAGGGTAAAAAAACATATCCTACTCAGAATTTTTCCCAAGTCTAAAGCTTATCATTTTGTCTTTCTCTCAAAGGTGGAAATTCTAAAGACAACTACAAGTTTTTTTTTTTTTTTTAGACGAAACGAAACACAATTTCTCTTGTATATTTTCCCTTGATAACCGTATAAAATGAGGCAAGCAATTTTTTTTTAATACAATAGAAGAAGGAATGTCACCACTTTTAAGTAGGGTTCAATATGACTCGAACTTTTAATATATGATTGGGGTGGAGGGACTTACAACTAATTAGGCTGCCGTCGTCCGTCCAATTTTTTTTTGAAGGTATGAAAGACCATATGATAAAATTTTAACTATTAGATCTTTATCATGGTCCATTAAATTGTTATACTTTATTTATTGTTCTGGTTTTGCTTTGATTTAATGATTAACAATTATACTTGAATTTGACACGATGATCAAAAGTTGTATCCTATCATATAAAATAATTAACTTTATTTAATATTTTTTTTCCTTTTGTCCTCAAAGAGGGATAATAAACAAAGCACTTAAAACTAGGGGAATATTTTGGATACAAGGGCTTTCCCTATTGAAAGGGCATGACCCAAAGGTAAGGAGTACATGCTCTCAATTGAACAATCTAACTGCATTGTGTCCTAAACATAATATAAATAATAACAAAAACAACCTCTGCATTTTATAAAAATATGAATTTTCTTCCAAAATGATATTTCTTGGATCTTTAAAGCTTCAAATTCACACACCTTGGTGGGTTGTGACTTTTCATGATAGCGGTCTCAACCTATGAGGTGGCAATCATCTTGACAAAGGCATGATCATTCATGACGAAGGTCGTTATCCCTTGTGCCACTGCCCTGACCTAGGTGTATTAAGGTCTGGGACCCATAGGTTAGGGGGGTGGCAGTGGGTTGCCACCCAAGTAGAGGAGGACACTACCCATTTGCCTCCGTGGGTCTTAATATGTAGCCTCCACAATCTTGTGTCACCACAGAGGAGATATCTTCTCCTTTTTTTATTTAAGAATTTTATAATTACCAAAAATATGAGGTAGAATATGGTATTTGATATATAACAGGTATATTTTTGCAATTATTAGACTGAAAGTGTGATCAAATGTAGTTGTTTTATTTTTGTTTCCATAGGAAGGCTATTCCAATGTACACATTTTTGTAATCTACATGTAGGAAAATTAATGTATCCTATAATAAACTATAATAAAATTACTATTGTTATTTTTCCTTTTTGTTGGAAATAATTATGACTGCTAGTACTACTATTGCCATTATTATTGTTTTTTAAATGTCTATGGCACTCTCTATTAAATTATCTGTGTGACGTTGTTTTGTTTTGAAATCCCAACAACCTAAATTGCAAAACAAGATTCCCACATCACTGAAAAGAAACTGTTGTTATAACATCATGAAAAGCATGTGAATTGTTATACACATTTTGGTATTACTAGTTATACTCATGTGCTATGCACATGGAGAGTAATTTTGTAGGTCTTAATTGGGTGTTATGTTTTGATTATGACGTTGTTATATTTTTATTTTTTTAATACAAAAGATTTTTGTTGTATGTAACTTCATACGAAACCAAACTCAAACATTGTTATGAGTATTTGGTTTTAAAATAATAAGGATTAGACAAGAAAAAATATAATAGGTACATATATGGAAAAATATATATCAATGATAAGATGTAACGAATAAACTTTTTAAAAGAAGTACATTAAAAAAAATAAGATTATCCTATAGAGAATTTTCCAGTAAAACTAAAATAAAAGAACCCAAAAATTAAGCATGGACACATGTGAAAGAAATTATGTTAATAGGAGTAATGTATACTTCAAAATTACGACAATAGGAACAAGTTAGAGAGAATTCATTTCTTAAAAATAATGTTGAAAGGATGATGTGAAAAAACTTTATAACGAAGACACATTTATAGGGAAAAAAATTATTGTAATAGGTAAATTAGGAAAACCCGAAACATATTAATAAGAACACGTGAGAAGAAAAAGGTATTTTAAATAAAGCATATGTAACGCCCCTATATGGGGGTTAACAGTTTTTAATGAGATAAAATAAAAATAAATAATAAAAGTAAAACCTTAAAAATAAAATTTGCCCGGGACTTAAATGAAAACTCTCAACTCAAAAATAAAAATATAAACGACAAATAAACCACAGTTTTAATGTAGCACCTTAAATTTAATAATATAAACTGTTGTCATCATCATTTTATCCCTCAACACATTGTAATACAGCCACAGAAAGTAACAATTGATGCTTACATTATCATGAAGAACATTCTCAACAATTGAAGCAGTCCCAATGTAATATAGCTACATCACTTCCTCAACTATATTTTTCGTAGCCACCTCACACTTAGTGAGTCCTGAAAAGATATAAACATAAGGGAATGAGCAACACTATGCTCAGTAGAGAAAACCATTACTCACCTTTAGGTTTTTATCATTACCACATTAAAACCTGCATGGTTAATAAGTTACATCATATTCCAGATTATGAGGTTTATTATGATCACATCTTATGGATACCGTAGTTAATCATTACCAAGTGTCATAATTACACATTTATACAAATATTACCAATTATCATTGTTCCTAGGTATCCATGTTAAATTGAGTATCACTCAACTCATCGAAACCCAAATGGGCGCACTTGATCACCCTATAAACATTCCAAGGGTGTTCCGGTGAGGGGACATCAAGCCCCGAGTCCTCACCAAATCAATTCCTGTACAGTGTGTTCTGGGACTTTCAACCCAAGGAAGCGTCATCACCTTCCCCCTATTTTACCTTTTAGGGTATTCATGCCCAAGGACGTAACCGTCGCCCTTTTCATGTCTCACATTTTCTCTATATTAAATCATTATTAATAGAGTTAATTTTTCCTAACCATGCTTCTCAATTTATAACATGTGTCAATTCATTATGTTCCTCGCCGTACAATACAAGACGAGTCCATGTCATAGTTTCATATGTGATACACATATAATATCAGTTCAACATAGATATATATATATTGCGGCAAAACAATCAATTTTAATTCTATAAAAACCTCACAAAAGATGAGTAATAGAATCCCTACCTTTCAAGCTTATCAACAGTCTCTTAATCCTGGAATCAATTAACGTTAGCTCCATACTCCCTTGATCCTAAGGCGTGCATAAGGACAATTAAAACTAAAGCACAACATACAACTACATTCATAAAATTCATTTTAATTTAATCTTAGAATTTCAAGAAATAACCACTGCCCATAGAGGTATTACAAAGTTTAACAATATAAATTTTCTGTCTAGGGCATATACACTTAGACTTCATACATATGCTCCAAAATAGCAACAAACATATACTTAGGTTTAAGAACGCAAATTTGAATAATCCTTTAGTATAAAAGAAAATTTATAAATGAAAGACTAAATTTGTTCATAAGATTCTAACCTCGGATTATGGTTAGTTGGAAGCTTGAAATGGCTTCAAAACAGGTTCCTTTACTTCGGTATGACTGAAATTCTTGCTCAAATGGAGGTGATGGTGGCTGATTTTTATGGCTGCCTTGAAGAAGTTCTCTAAGTATTTTGCTTCAGCAAAGAAATGAGAAGAAGAGTGTGGGAACCGTGGAAGAGAAAGGAAGAAAAGATGAAGTCTTTGAAGAGAAGTGATGGAAACAATTATAGAGGAGACATGTTGAAGCATGTCACGGAGGAAATAAAGAAAATGAGGGTCAAGAGTAGTTGGAAAAGATATCCTTATGTCTCATCTAAAGACTTTAACACACATAATGCCAATATGACATTTTTGAGATTTATTAGAAGTTCTAAGGCTTTTTAGTAATCATACTAAATAAATATACGAGAATTTTAGAAAATTTAAAAATAGATAAAAATAAATATTATAAAATAAATTTAAATGAAGCAATTTTTTTTTTATACATTAAAAATTAATTTAATTACCTCAATACCCGTTAGGAGAATAACGGGTGTCACAGCTCTACCCCCCTTAAAGAAATTTCGTCCTCGAAATTTCAATTCTAGCAATACTAGTAAAAATTTTGATTCCATTATGATTCCAATTCCGAGTCTAAACCGTTAATGTTGTTTATCTTCCAAAATTAAGTTATCGTATCTCCACTTATTTACTTGCATAATAAATCTTACTCCTAAATCCCTCAATGAGAGTATTTCTGACAAGTTTCAACTTATAACACCGTATAATAGTCTAAGAATCTGATCAGGCATACATATTGACCATACCATGATTCCAGTCCTTCATTGTCCATGGACTGTGATTTACAATCACATTTAAGGAGATTGCCAGAGAAATTTTATATACTTCATCTTTAGGTTCCTTTTCCTTTTTGAGTAAGGAAAAGTCAAATAGATTTGATTTCATACCTCAACTAATAAACTAAAACATAATCATAAAACATATATCACAAACACTTCTATTCAAAACCATACATTAAACTTATTCATAGAGATATTAAGCGGAATCTCTGGTTGCAAACATACCCGACATATTTTTCATTAAACAGCTATCCTCATGACACAAACATTCAACCCAAATAATATACTCATATTTCATATGGAATATCCCCATAACTGACTCTGGTACTTCCACATAATATTAACAGAATATTACACATTACAAACATAATACGGATACGTTTCGAGAGTACAAGGCACTCCGTATACCAGCTATCCATATCATGCATGCTTAGAGGATACAAAAACATCGATAAACAAAAGATCGGACCTTAAGAAGGATGCGTTTCGAGAGCATCAAGTACTTCGTATTCAGCCATCCCGGCATTAGGCTCAATGAATCTAAAAGATTGAACAACAACGTACCACAAGAAACACAGAATACAAGGCAAACGGTTATTCGTAACACACGGAATATGGACACACATGCCTACATGCCAAAGATAAAACAAAAAGATTACAGATGGAGATTCAAATCAATTGGCCGCTCCCGGCTTTCCCTTTCCCATTCAAGCTTGGATGTTGCAGTGTCGGATTCTGGATGTATGATTTGCATTTTATCTATCAATTCCTCAGCTGTTGAAGCAGTGACAAAGATTTGTCTCTCCGATTCTGTAGTGATGTTTTCTTCCACAGCGTAATCTAGAAATTTCAAAAGACCGTCATAAAAACCCTTTACGTTCAGCAGTCCCAAAGGTTTGGAATAAAAGCCCAACAATTGCCCACAAGCAACTATAAATATTTCCTCAAGAGTACCTAGACCACCAGGTAATGCTATAAAAGCATCAGAATTATAGATTATGTCTTTAAAATTTTTAGGGATACTCCTGACTCCTTCTCCCTTACCTATGGCTTCCTTACAAAGGTTTCCTTCAACTGGAATATGAGGCCAAATTCTTACATCAGTAGCGTCGCTAGACCTAGCTGCTAGTGCCATATTTACCATCATTTTTATACTACCACCCCCATAGATTATGTTAATCTTCTTGCGTGCTAGGACTTGCCCTAAGTGATTTGCAGCTTCTAAATAGGCTTTATCTTTTCCAAGGCTGGAACCACAAAAGACACAGACATTCTTTATTTTCTTCGTGGACTGGGAGGTAGACATATTTGGTTTATAGAAGTGGTTGCTTAATGTCTGCTCCACTTAGACTTCGGGTTCTATATGAGATTTTAAAGATGAGAAATATACAAAAAGGGCTAAAGAGATAGACGAGTAGGTAATGAAAAGGTAATCCAAAGATTTAAACAAAATATTGTGCGGATAAGAAAGTAAGATAAGGTGATTGATAGTTTTCAGAAAATCTGATTCACTTTTTGAAAAAGATTAGACTCTAATTGTATAACTTTTGACAATTGAGAACAATTCGACAGAAGACCGTCTTGACGCAACTGTAGACTTTTTGACAAATATACACCAAGTCGAGAAATTTAATATAAACGACAAATACTGTAGAACTTTTGAAATTTGAGACACAAATCTTGAAATATCTGGATAAGTTTTTCAAAATTCAAACATATTACTGTACCGTATGTAATGTGTCTGATAAGATAATATATTTTATTATATATATATTTAAGAAAATCATAAATTAAATAAGATATTAACACTTACTGTATCAATCTAATAATCACAATTATTTCAAACACAAAAGCAAATATTCTGAGTAAAAGAAAAACACAAACTGTTGAACATCAGCTAAAACTGCTTCAAATAAGCAAAGACTAAATAACCTTTATAGAGCGATGACTTATTCCCCATCCAGTTTTCTTATGGCTTGGCAAACAGGATCTAGAAATACCATATTCCTGAGGCGTTGTCTTTCTGTATAAAATTTAGGCCAGAGTTTAAAAATAGCTCCTTGAACATATCCACTAGGGTGACCGTGGAGAGGAGGATGGATGCTATCCAAGTTCTCCTTTGAAAGTCCATCCCTACAAAACCTTATTTTATCCTCTCTATTCGTAGACATATAACCAGGTGAAGTACATTTACCGTTACAATTTTGTCTTCCACATTTGTTACAAGTGACCACGATGGCACGAGCTCTTCTTTTCATTGCACTACGACTGGTACCTGTTCCTGGTAAACCGACATCTTGACTAAAGTCACTCGGACGGATTTTCCCCTCTATCAACATTCTCACATCACAAGGGATACCAAAACGCATAAGAATCCACAACCGAGTAATTCTAGCCTTGTATTTCTTTCTAAGAATCTTTTGGGAGAGTGATGGGAAATACTTTCTCAGGTGTTGGTACTTTGGGTCCATGATGAGATGAAAGAAGAGTAAATAGAAAGGAAAAATTAAGATAGTAAATTGCAGAATCCTAGAATTCCTTCTTCTTTTAGAGGAAAAGAAGAATTTTTAATGAAAAAGAAGAGGATTTGCGATTTAGAGAGAAAATAACAAATTAAGAGAGAAAAAGTGAACTCGGAGAAATAAGCTCCTATGCACAGTAAACGTATATGTAAACAATGATTAAACCACTGTATATGACACGTATAGAAACCACGTGGGAGAGACAGTGTGAATCAAACTGATTTAAGATTTGAACTAGGCCCAAATGTTCTTAGTTGAAAATGGTCAGGTTGTTTCGAGCCTTAACACATTTAGAACGAGTTAAATAACAAACATAAAATTGAAAACCAATTTGTATACATCTTAAACCCAATTTAAAGCCCACTATAGATAAAGTTAACTATAAACAACAAATCTAATTTAACGACAACAAGGATCTTCCTGAATGATCCAGCAACTCAAATAATTTTGTTTTAATCAAAACCTTATTGAACAATGCATACACCCATATGTTATTGATAATACTTAACATCTATCAATGGATTCATCATCATTGCTACCAAGGGTTTAGAATGTGACTAACCTTGAAATCAATACGATTTACGTCTTTCAACATAGACCATATCAATGAACAAAGACACTTGATGTTACTACTTAAGAACATCTACAATCCCCACAATTCTACTTATACAATATATAATTTCCTCATATAACAAAACCTTAGGTAACCAAAAGATTCACTGATACACTTAAATACAATGTACGTAACGAAATATTCCAATTTTGAGATTCATGCATTCTAGACTTTACACAGTCTCAACAGACCAAAAGTCTAACATTTATCTCTCTTAAGATTCAATACCATGATTCCCAACTTATATCATATTCCTCAAATAAATAGAACTTTTAAGAAAAGTTATTGACACTTATGTGCTCCATCGAATCCACACATAATCATTACTTAGGTTTGAATCAATTACGAAAAATTTGGCATATCTATGTCAAACTTTAAAATCAATAAATCAAGCCTTATATTTCTTATTGTTTTTCACGAGACAAAAGGCTTTTAAATCCTCTTATCTATACGAATTTCTCATCGTTTATACGAATTAAATATGCTTATAGATCCAAATATTATACGAATTTCTCATAAGCATTCTACTTATAAACTCATTCCATATAATTATCATTCTCTTATAACTATTAATACTTTCCTTCTACATAATTATTGTACTCATATAACTATTGATATTTTCATTCTATGGCCTTTCCATGTTACATCCTTTTAGACTGTATAAATCAATGTGAAGGTTCATTTTGATGATGACAATAAAAATTCAGCTTCAAAACCATCTCAAAAATATATTTTTTTAAAGTGGTGCTACACTCCCTAGGTTAACCGAACCTAGGCTCTGATACCAAAAATTCTGTAACGCCCCTATATGGGGGTTAACAGTTTTTAATGAGATAAAATAAAAATAAATAATAAAAGTAAAACCTTAAAAATAAAATTTGCCCGGGACTTAAATGAAAACTCTCAACTCAAAAATAAAAATATAAACGACAAATAAACCACAGTTTTAATGTAGCACCTTAAATTTAATAATATAAACTGTTGTCATCATCATTTTATCCCTCAACACATTGTAATACAGCCACAGAAAGTAACAATTGATGCTTACATTATCATGAAGAACATTCTCAACAATTGAAGCAGTCCCAATGTAATATAGCTACATCACTTCCTCAACTATATTTTCGTAGCCACCTCACACTTAGTGAGTCCTGAAAAGATATAAACATAAGGGAATGAGCAACACTATGCTCAGTAGAGAAAACCATTACTCACCTTTAGGTTTTTATCATTACCACATTAAAACCTGCATGGTTAATAAGTTACATCATATTCCAGATTATGAGGTTTATTATGATCACATCTTATGGATACCGTAGTTAATCATTACCAAGTGTCATAATTACACATTTATACAAATATTACCAATTATCATTGTTCCTAGGTATCCATGTTAAATTGAGTATCACTCAACTCATCGAAACCCAAATGGGCGCACTTGATCACCCTATAAACATTCCAAGGGTGTTCCGGTGAGGGGACATCAAGCCCCGAGTCCTCACCAAATCAATTCCTGTACAGTGTGTTCTGGGACTTTCAACCCAAGGAAGCGTCATCACCTTCCCCCTATTTTACCTTTTAGGGTATTCATGCCCAAGGACGTAACCGTCGCCCTTTTCATGTCTCACATTTTCTCTATATTAAATCATTATTAATAGAGTTAATTTTTCCTAACCATGCTTCTCAATTTATAACATGTGTCAATTCATTATGTTCCTCGCCGTACAATACAAGACGAGTCCATGTCATAGTTTCATATGTGATACACATATAATATCAGTTCAACATAGATATATATATTGCGGCAAAACAATCAATTTTAATTCTATAAAAACCTCACAAAAGATGAGTAATAGAATCCCTACCTTTCAAGCTTATCAACAGTCTCTTAATCCTGGAATCAATTAACGTTAGCTCCATACTCCCTTGATCCTAAGGCGTGCATAAGGACAATTAAAACTAAAGCACAACATACAACTACATTCATAAAATTCATTTTAATTTAATCTTAGAATTTCAAGAAATAACCACTGCCCATAGAGGTATTACAAAGTTTAACAATATAAATTTTCTGTCTAGGGCATATACACTTAGACTTCATACATATGCTCCAAAATAGCAACAAACATATACTTAGGTTTAAGAACGCAAATTTGAATAATCCTTTAGTATAAAAGAAAATTTATAAATGAAAGACTAAATTTGTTCATAAGATTCTAACCTCGGATTATGGTTAGTTGGAAGCTTGAAATGGCTTCAAAACAGGTTCCTTTACTTCGGTATGACTGAAATTCTTGCTCAAATGGAGGTGATGGTGGCTGATTTTTATGGCTGCCTTGAAGAAGTTCTCTAAGTATTTTGCTTCAGCAAAGAAATGAGAAGAAGAGTGTGGGAACCGTGGAAGAGAAAGGAAGAAAAGATGAAGTCTTTGAAGAGAAGTGATGGAAACAATTATAGAGGAGACATGTTGAAGCATGTCACGGAGGAAATAAAGAAAATGAGGGTCAAGAGTAGTTGGAAAAGATATCCTTATGTCTCATCTAAAGACTTTAACACACATAATGCCAATATGACATTTTTGAGATTTATTAGAAGTTCTAAGGCTTTTTAGTAATCATACTAAATAAATATACGAGAATTTTAGAAAATTTAAAAATAGATAAAAATAAATATTATAAAATAAATTTAAATGAAGCAATTTTTTTTTTATACATTAAAAATTAATTTAATTACCTCAATACCCGTTAGGAGAATAACGGGTGTCACAGCATATAAGAAATTAAATTGTAAAATAAACAGGGGCATATTTGAAAAAAGTTAAAGATATTATTATTTGGGTATCTTGTGTTTTAGAAAAAAACATCACATTGATATTATTTTGTTTAGAAAACACTAAAACGGCACCTTGTAGTTTTGAAGATATCATTTTAGTACTCCAAGCTTGTGTTCTTTGATGTGAAATTTCTTTTTTTCATTTTTTTCTAATTAGACAAACTTGTCTCAATTTACCCTCTGCATACTTTTTAAATAGAAAAACATTGAGATATATAAGATAAAGATGCCCTTAAGTGGATCAAATTTGTTTCTAAAATATATAAGTTAGAACTATAAGTTAGGAACATAGTGGGAACTATAAGTTAGAAATAAAAACTATAGCATGTGAGAATTTTAAATCATAACATGCTTTTACTTTACACTGTAGTATATGAGAGCTTTACACTTTAATAATTGAAACTAATAAATTGTAATGAAATTGCCAAACACACTCAAGATCTTTTTTTAACATTTAATGTATTATTTTATGATTTTTTATGTTTTAAAACCTAAAAAATATGTTTTTATAATTATTTAATGATAGTTATATTGTTTTATAATTTTTTTTATTTATAAAAATAAAATTAAAACAAAATTTTAAATATAAAAGGTATTTTTATAGTTTTTAAAAGTAAAATAACTGTAGACTATAAATTAATCCATCATTCTAAGAAAGAGTCAAATGTATTGACTCAATTTGGCATTGACTTTTTTGTAGCTAGATCACGTAATCGATGTTCAACATATTACATCGGAAAAATGTTCAAGGACATGGTCAAAGGGACCATGGTTAACAGTGAATTTTTATTTTACTTTTTCGTGGCGTAAGTTATTTATACACATGGACTGCACGGAAGGGGATTGGACCTGTTCAAGTCCTTAAAAAAGGTCTTGATTTGTGTCAGTATTGAAGGCTAATATATAATTGGGATGAAGGTTGGTTTGAAAAATCAGTAACAAATTAAAGTTAAAATTTAAATATTATAATAAACTAAACTTATTTTTTTAATATACTTTCTAAACGAAGCAAAAAGCTTAGCTTGGATGTAAAAGTATCTAGTGGAACAGGCTCCAATTGCTTAGACTCTTTTGTTTTATTGGTTCAAACCTCTAAGTTAAATTTTTTTAGGATTATTTGTCTTTTTATATATTATATTTTAAGTTTATTTAAATAATATATATTCAATTTTTAATTTTATTGAATTTATACATTTAGATTAAATTTAATACATAAATTTATAGTTCTTTTCAAGTAATATTTAATTTTGACCTAAAAAATTTTCTAAAATACCCTCAAAGTAAGTAGCTTTAAAAATTTAAAAAACTTAATATTCAGGTTTTTGCCTACAATAAAATATATAAAATATATTCAAAAATAGGTATTTCGTGTGTTTTTATTTTTGTTTTCTTTGTTTTTTGAAAGTTTTATTTTTTTCTCTTTTATTAAAGGATAATTTAGTTATTTTAAAAGTCAAAATCAACTATTAAATTAAGTTATCAATTTGCATATTAAATTTAATTTGAATACATACATTTGATGAAATCAAAAATCAAAAGTCTAATTTTTGAATTAACCTAAAATTAAAAATAGAAAAAAAAAATGAATATCTCATCTTTTTATTATAGTGCTTTCTCTAAAAAAAAATTATATTTTTGTTCAAATCTATGAACCTAACGGGCACTAAGCTCTCCATTTAAGATTCTATTATAAACTATAATAATCTTGAACTTGGAATCACATTAATTCTTAATTGCTTTGCTTTACCGATGTCATGCAGTGTTCAGTACTATATAAAACTGAACAACACGCTTCATGCTTTTTTAAAATAAAATAAAACAAAATATAATAAAAGCAAAGCTTTGTGCCGCTTTATCAGAAGTATGCTACCAAAAATGAACAAATACAATGCAATCATAAAATTAACCATGTTTTTCTCCGACTCCTCTCCGCCGTCCCCCAGAAAACTAAACCGAAATTACAAGTGTGACAATCTCCAAATACCCTTAATGAATTTTTGTTCTATGTAACACCAGAAGGTGTGTCTTTCCACCTGGCCTTCAACCCCTACAGCGACCTTATTACAAAGATTAAACTTTATATACGTCACGATAACAATTAAGCTCCACAACTTAATGCATGTTACTAAAAAAAAATACTCTTTGAAATTATGAATGTTGAACAGGACAGTCCAATATGGAGTTCAGAACAGAAAATGACAATAGCCACTGCGCAGCTAGGTCCTTCCTGGTTGGAACAACAGGAACGAAGTAATTTCCAAACGGCCAATCGATAATTCTAAAATTTCCGGTGCAACCGTCTTTCTGTGCTTGTGCAATAGCAAAATTTTTGGCCTGTTGAACTTGAATGCTCAAGTTGGTATTTACCAATTTGGGCAGCAGCAACCTGGAGATATCAATCCAGGTAATGAAATCACATAATTCAAAAATACATACCAGATTTCTGCCAAAATTGAAGACAATAAACACAAGATTGCCCTCGATAAAGAGCTTACCGATTTATCCGCCCTCTCTTCTTTGCCAGTAGGAGAAGTAATGATCCTGCCATTAGAGAAAGCAACACTGAGAAATTCTAGAATTATATAACAAGATAAACACAGCCAGATTCTAATGTAATCTTCTGCTAAGTAAGCAAATTAATGCCAAGGGACATAAAATGCTGTTAAAACTGTGATGAACTTGTAAAATGTGGTGCTAAAATGCCATCAAAAAAGAGAAACCCAATTTCGATAAACTAATGGATTAAGGTAAAGCAGACCATTTTACTGAGAAGAGAAACAATCCTTGAACTCTTCTCTTTACTTTCTCTATTACATAGTCTGAGAGTTTAATAAAAACAATCCATACCATTTTCCACTGGGATGTATCTTTCAAAAGTTCACTATACCAAATGTCAATTAAAATCTTCACAATTCAACTAAACTAATGTATATTGCAATCCATTATCCCAACATATATGACAAAAAAAACAGAGTATTGGCTTCAAAATTTTCCATTAGAATAATCAAGGCAAGTGGGCATCTAGAATTTAACTTTTCTTTAATAGAATCAGGAAGATGGCACTAATTGATGAAACGGGAAGACCCAAAAATCAGATATATATATATATATATATATATATATATATTTTTTTTTTTTTTTTCTATGGGAACAAAAAATCAGACTGTCTCACTGTGGGTATTACTTGCCACTACAAGAAACCTAATTGAAATTCATATCAAAACCACTTTATACCAACGGAGATCACTGGAATCGAGAAATTACCACCGAAACATAAATAAAAAACACACCTTTCGAGAAACAATTTCCTAATTAATCTTAATCAACTTCATTCAAATACTATAAGCTCTATATATGGTTTGATCTTATAACACTTCAGGTGCTAACGAAACTATTTTAGTGAAATTTAATTGTCTTAATTCCCGAGCCCCAAAAATTCGAGTTCCTTTTGGATTTCCTTCTTGATCAATAACAACCTGATCAATAACAACCGCAGCATTGTCATCATAACATATTATCATACCGTTGTTGTGTTTGAGTTCTTTACAAGTACGTACAATTACGGCTCTGATCACTCCTGAACCAAAAGAAATAAAGAATCCTTTTCTAGCAAAATTTTCTTTTTTCTCTTTTCTTTTTTTTCCTCCTTTTACAATGAACTTAACCAAAAAAAATTACACTATTAACCGCCGATTTTGGCTCGGAAGAACAACATTAAATCAGTCTTGAGGAAGAGCAAAAACAAGGAATTACCTACGAGTCGGTGGCTGCTTGATTTTCCTTCTCTTGTGTTCTGATGCCATGTTCGCCAAAATGCTTTGCAAAGCGTTTTTTCTTTGTCGTGTGACTAAGACTAAGAAACCAGATTGGGCTCGTGGGCTTATATGAGCCAGAGTGGGCTATTATCCGTTGTTGTGGCCCAAATTCTTCATATTGTTCTTTGTGGTTCGGGCCCCGCTTTTTGGTAATATTTTGTTGTTCGGCCCTTGCCCCGTCGAGACTTGTTCCAATTTAGGCTCAAAATTAGGATAAATTAGGCTGTTTACCCTCTTAGAAGTCTACTTATTTTGAAAATTAGGTCTTAGCTTAGTTCATTAGGAGGGATGGAGAGAAAGAATGATGGAAAGAGCTAAAGGGATTGAGAATATGAGAGATGGAAAAGGTTATAATAATCATTTATGTTGTTTGTATGACGAGTTAAAAAGATGGATAAATAGCTGTATGTTTAATTGCTATATTATCCTTTTTATCATTTTATATTAAACTTTTTTAAGGATAAAATAGTATTTTAAGGGGTGAATTGTATGGATCCCTCTATAAGTGGAGGGATGCAAAGTGGTGGGCCCTGAAGGAGAAAGTCTCTCTATACCTTTCCCTTCCTTCTCTCCCTCAAACCAAACAAAGGATCGGAGTCTCCCCCTCCATCTCTCTCCCTTCACCCTTCTCCCTCCCTCCCTCCCTCCCTCCCTTCTACCAAACATACCCTTAATGATCCCCCCCAAAAAAAGTGATGTATTTGAATTCTAACGTTCTATAAGTGATGTTCCACTAATTTACCTAATATTGATTGTGGCATGTGGCAGCCAACTAGCGCAAACAATATTTCACACTTACTTTGTTTTGTTTTTTAAGGAAAAAATTATTTTAGAACCATGTGTTATATCAAGATTTAAGTTTGGTACCATTTGTTTTGGAAAATTTCATGCCAGTACCTTAACCTTTAGAAATCTTTTTTAGTACTTTGAAGTCCTTTTTTGGGACACAACAAGACAAAAAATTACTCTTTTATAAAATATAGTCAGTTGATTGAATTTTTGAATAAAAAATTTGTTATGCCTGCAACAAAACACCTAAATACCCAGGCCCCTAACCAAACGCGCTTTTGTTAAAAAAAAAAAAATTCTTACTCAAAATTTTGGTCAACTTATTATATTTTATAAAAGGGTAATTTTGTCTTTTTGTGTTCCAACAAAAGGTTTCGAGGTACTAAAAAAATTTTGTTCTAAAAGGTTGAGATATCAGCGTGAAATTTTCCAAAACAGATATTTCTACTCATATTTTGATATAACACAAGGTACTAAAATGATATTTTCCTTTTTTTTAGAACTCAAATGATATGTAGCCCATTTAATATTGTTTTGGGAGTTTTTGAAAATATTTTTGCACATTTTTTGAGGCAAAAATTTTAAAAATACTCTCAGCATAATTCTCCAAAAATTCTTATGTTTTAAAACAAAATCATTTTCACTTATTTTAAAACACTACCAAATTAACAAATATGAGATTTGGGCTTGAAAATAAACCAGGACGTTTCAAATTGCAAAGGAATATGAAAAATGATCCGAAGGCAACGTTCACGTGGGGAACAAGAATAGCAAAGTAAAACAAAGAATATTGCTTGATGAATACTAATTGGAGAAAAAGGTTTTCGGCATCATACTAGGGATGTGACATCAAAAAACAATGCGAAAAAGGCCTAAAGAAAACAAGTGGAAAAACAAGAATAAGAAGGGGAAAAAGTTTTCAAAGTATTGTATCCTTTTTCTTTTTTGAGTAAATTTTGAATGGTTTACGGGCTAAGAAGAGGGTCTATATTTTTAGTCGATCATTTTCATTTGTTCTCATATATTTTATTCAAGTCAAGATAAATAACGTTTTTGGTTGCTAGCCCTTTTGCATTTTTTCAAAGTGGTCCATGAAAATCTAATTAGGTCATAAGTAGTAAGCCTTACTTCATAATTTGTATAGATGGATTATAGTAAGTATGCTAAAAGTTCTATTATCTTTTTTCCGCTAATTACTTCTAAAATCTTGGCTAAACATGTCTTAATCAATTTTAAAGGGAATACGATTCATTTACTTTGTCCCTCAAAACCAAAAACAAATTTAACATCATAATTAGATTCCTTATATTTAATAATTAAATATGACTTCCAACAAGCCCACTTGCTCGTTTTTCTTTAAAAAAAAAATGGTAAGCATTCGTGTTGAGGGTATTTTATTTTAGTATCACTTTTGTGGATTTAGTAATGATTCTTTCACACCCCTCCACCACTGATCTTAATTTTTGTGTGTTCTTTGTTCTACTCTAATGCATATAACAAAAGAAACAGCTATATGGGAAGAAGATATATATATATATATATATATATATATATATATATATATATATGGACAAAATAGCTATAGAGATCAGGAAAGGGTATATGTTAACTTTAAATGTGATAATAATCAAGATGCTAAGTCGCCATACTATATGAAAAAGTGAAAACTACTTTGTGCTATTCTTTTTTTTTTTTTTTTTGAAATTTACTTTGTGCGATTCCTGTCCCATAATAGTGTCCCTTTTTATTTTATTTTATTTATTTTTGGTAGACCATAATAATAATGTCAGTTGAATAATCAAACATATCAATGGAGATAGCTAGTATGTGCTAACTAAGACAGTCAACTAATTAATGCTGATCAAACATACCCTGAGGGATACTACTGACAATCATATACTGTAATCACGCCTAAACATATATTTGCTGCTTACAAAGTCGTCATTTTTCTTATTCATTGTTAGCTGGATTTAAACCTAGAATCTCTCTCTTAATCCGTCCCATCCTTATCAATTTGGACTAATATCAATCGGCACGTTAAAAAGTCATCTTAAAAAGAAACCAAAAAAGCCAAGCAAAATTAAGAACCATCTATCTATATTCACATTTTAATTTGACTACAGAGTTCAGGGTTCAATACATGAAAAGGAGAAGAAAGTGTTTGCTTTTGTTTAGAATTGACAACTAGATCATAGCCATCATGGAAAATATATTTGAAATTTTGGTAGGGTCGAAGTTACATTATCTTTTGCTAATATAAACTAATATGACAGCTAGCTGCCAAGTTAAAAATGGAAAATATGGTCAAAATAATCTGGCTGACCTAACATACATATCTGATAAAAATGGAAAAAATAGGAATATGTGTGCGTGTGTTTGTATGTGTGTATGTATATTGCATGTAATGTCTATATAATCACTAAAATTTGCTACATCTGTTATAATAGTAATAATAATAAAAAAAAGACCAACATTGACACATTTGATGTTACATGATAAAAATCACCTTTTGGTGCTAGCCTAATTGATAAATATGAGATAAGTTAAGTGAAATAGAGATTTCGGATTCAACTGTTTAGAGTAGTTAACTCACATAAAAATAATCGTTTTTAAGAGAGAAAATATTACACGAATATTAATCAACCTACCGGGAATCACTCCTTATGATCAAAATTTTTTTATCAAAATCTAAAGGAAGCATGTGTCTCTGACTTGACTAATAATTAATTAATTTTCTAAGGTGAATTCCCTTTGGTTTTGATGAAGATAGTAGTGAGCCTTTGGTGGGATCTCATCACGCCATATAATGCTGAAATGGATTCCTTAAATGTCATATCCAACATCTCATCTATATTCCATTCTCCAACTTAATTTGTTTCTGATCAATATTATTGTTGACCCCCCAAATCCAACCAAATCTAGTTCTCATCATCAAATGTGAATTCTTTGTAGAATAAACGCCTTTGCATGCTTTGAAAAGATCATTAGTTCTTATATATATTTTCCTATGTGTACGATTCCTGTTTTTCGAATTCGTCAACCCTAAACAAATCTTTGTTTTTCCCCTTGGTGGGGATGGTAATGGGGATGCTGTTGACTTGTTTCTTTATATTCGACAATTTTGATCAAATTCAAAGACCACACTGAGTCAAGTAAAGCTTGAGTAATCACCAATATACTGGTGTAGCGGTAAGGATACATTCCTTTCTTTTCTTCTTAGAATTCCTTATTTTAAGACTTCTTGTTTGATTAATGTGTTATACCGCATCGTGTAAGTGACGGTATGAGTGAAATTGAGTCCATTTTTCGAATAGAATTTGGTCCGATCATTTATGTTTTATTGATAGATCCCAAAACTTTCAAAGTGACAAAGGAGACGGGAGAGCACGATGAGACCGATGACCCCCCTGAGTAGCTATTGGTTGGTGATGTTGTTTCAATTACATGATTCGAGCTCCAATCTCCATCGTGGGCAATTTAATTAAGCACAATGCTCAAAAATTGGGAGGACCACCGCACCAATGGGTACGTGGGGTCAATTGCGAATCTCTAGTACTGGATTGCGGTTGAAAAATCTTGCTTATAACTTTTTTATTTTATTTTATTTTTTAGCAGAAATTAAATTGAGGAATCCGCAAGGCATGACCCAACTTATAAAATATGCATACTTTGTGAAAGCAGCTCCATATTGACTTTAATACATGATCTAAATCTAAAGTAAACCATTACTTTAATTTGTTAATTAAAAAGATTAAAACCCAAATCCAATTGTCTCATGCCATAACTCGCCACGTGGCATAGTATAGCTGACCAATATTGCCTCTAATTAATTAAGAACTTGGGTTTCTAAGCGATCAAGGCTCACATACATTATTAATATAGAGATTAACACATGATCTTGCATATATTACATATATATATATATATATATAGAGAGAGAGAGAGAGAGAGGGGGGGAGGGGGGTGGAGGAGAGAGTGTAAGTACTTTCTAATTACAGTAGTACTGTTCCATCAGATCAAGGTTTATATTATTATTATTATTAATTAGGGCAAACTCGAGCCAATTCTAGAAAAATAAACTTGGCTGGCCATAGTTGTGTGGATGAATCAAAATATATAAGAAATATTGGTGTGGAATTGGACAAGAATGTTCACGACCATGTGCATGAAATGCGGCCCACGTGGGTTATGGTATTCGTGTGGGTCTCTACTCCTTCAAGTTCTGTTTCTTGCCGCTTCCTGTCTTTCTTTCTTTCAAACATGGCAGTTTAGGAAGGTGTACAGAAAGTCTCACAAACTCAAGCTTCCTCGTAAGGAAAGTAGTATAGCCGTAAAGGAAATCAGCTCTACAAACTATACAAGGACACACACATATATGATTCATATATATATATATATATATATATATATATATGTATATACGTAGTAATATAATGAAAGGCAACATAGATTAAGAGAAGACATGGCATATCAATAAAGTCATAAAAAGGACATATATAGGTCCAACAACATAATTACAGCCAATAGTATCTTTGATTATTTCTTAGGAGGCTACATGACCCAATCTGTTATTTGTTTGGTATTAATTTCGGCCAAAACCACCGACTTTTGAATCGTCAAATTTTGTACAGTTTCTAGTGGTACGTTTGATTAACTTTGAAAGAAATGTGTACTTGGTAAAGATTGACATACGAGTTTGATGAAGAACGGAGCTAGAAAATTTGTTAATGGAGGCTTGAGTAAAGTCAAAATTTTGTAATAGATAAATAGTGTAACAAATACTAAAAATCTTATTTATTTTTGTATTTTTTTGTCGATTTATTTTGTTTTTCTATTAATTTATAGATATCTTTTTTTCCTTCCTCCATATAAAGGACTTAGGTAGTATTGTATCACAGTTTTTGTATTTAAGTTCTTAAATTTGAATTGAGTGATACGAGTGTGTGTGTGTGTGTATATATATATATATATATATTACAATTAGAAGTAAAAATTAAGCTCCCTTTTGTTTGGCGAACCAATTAAAACATTGAGTTATTTTTTTTTACAATTTTTTATTCAAACTTACAAATGAAACTTTTTAAAATATTATGCATTTTATAGGGTAAAACAATTACTTTTATATCAAAATTAGATGTGGCAAATAAAATGTTTAAGGGGCACGATAATAGTTTTTTAAAAAAGTACAAAGGGGCCAACTTGGACCGCGAAATAGGGGTGGGGTTTATTTCGAGGTCAATTTGGAAATACCATTTCTACGGCGTTATTTTTCAATCTTATGACTACTATAAAAGAATTTGAAATATATCACTTCTAAAAAGTAAAAAGATATAAATAATGTCATAAGTATTTTATATTAGGGTTAGATAAACAAGTATATAATCTAAAAGTATTTTAATATTTTTGTTCGAAGAGGTGGTATGAATCAAAGGACAAAAAAATAAATAGTAAAATACAATATTAATAGTAAAAAAAATGATATACTACCTAACTTACTCTTTATTTCGCTTTGCGTCTGAGCTTAGCACAACGGTACATAAATCCAGCTATTCCTGGTCTTTAATATATAGGTCCAGAGACTGAAACCTCCACTACAAGTTAGTAAAATAAGTAAATTAATAATTTTAAGATTTTGGATTGAAACCTCCGCTCCAAGTTAGTAAAAAAAAAATAAGTGAATTAAGAATTTTGAGATTGTACAAAGATGACCCATCTGTAGGCTTTTTTTTTTGGGTAATACTGTAGGTTTAATATGACCATTAATGATCATGGTGGTGGTGGGGTTATATGGCTACGTCCCAGAACTTAGTCTAGCAGTATAGAAAACTATTTTCAGTCTCTAATATTGAGGTCATCAAAATAAAAATTTTGAGAATCTGTAGTGATCCTAGGTTTAATATTGTCATTAGTCGTTCAATTGTAAATTTAAATCAGATGATGCACATCAATTTTGAGTCGAATACTTTTTTTTATCTCGTTTTATGATATTCTATTGAATAGAATTCCTGATAAGAGAATTTTTCTATTTACGAGCTTATTTAGGACTGTAGTTCGAATTAAAATATTGTAGCAATTTAAATTCTGTAAAAGAAAATAACATAGCAAAATCATTTAGAACGAGAATTTTTCGGTTTGAACTAGATGAACTTTCTGAAATGTATACATTAAAGGATTTTTTTAAAATTTTTTGTCCAAGTTGGGTTGGTGTCTTACATCACGGGCGGGTGGAAATGAGCTGTGTGTGTGAGGCAAGTATAGCTGGCGTTGCAAAGACCCATCTACAAGTCCCTTTACCCTCCCTATATCACGTGCCTATATATATATTTCTCTCTTTTTTTTCATCCTTTTTTTTTTTTTTTTCATGAACTTTTGATCGTTAATGTGGACTCCCATGTTTCCCCTTTTTTGAAAAAACTTTGTACCATTTAATTAAACATGTTGGCTTACAGCAAGCTCAGTTCTGTCAAAGGATGTTTCATTTTCCTTTTCAGTAAATTCACTTGTTTTCAAGCCATTCCTTAATTTGGTCAAGGCTTGCCTGGCTAGCTGCAAACTGAATCTCTCTCCCCCCAGTCGGTGGTTAGATGTGTATATTTTAAAGGGGTCCCGGTGAAACAAATTTGGCTTAAAACACACAATTTTTGTCTGCTGATCATCATGCATATTTATTTTATGAAAGCTACACTTTTCTTTCACTACTTTCTCGTTTTATTCTTCCCCCTAAGTGAATATTTATATTATGGTACAAGCTTTAGGGAATTCGTGTGTCTGCAACCATTTTTAATTTCTCTCACAAATTTCTATTTAAGTAATTCTCTAGTACTAGCTTTTGGTGGTGACTAGACTAAATCAACGTTATCACTTTAAGAGAATTATAAGCTTCTCTATGTGGAAGTTAAGCATGTGCTGTAGCACTTTGTAAGTACAAAACTCTCCTTACTATACAAAGCACAATATTTTGTGGAATATATATATATATATATATATATATATATATATATATATATACGTGTAACACTTTCAGAATATTTTTCCTCTTCTTTTTTTTTTCCTCAATTTTTTGTGTCTCCCTTCTGTTATGATCATCATCAACGCCAAACATATATAATTATATTGTTACGGATACCTTACACCCACCTTTTTTCTAGTTTTGAGGTAGGCACTAAATCTGCCCACTTTATGATCAGTTGCTTTCTTCTTAGCTTAATTTTCTTTGGGGTGATCAACAAGATGATAACTGTCCCTTTTTCCTTAGAGAACTTTACAATTTCTTCGGCTGGGACAACTTTCTTCTTTCCTTTTTCTTTCCTAATACTTTTAGGACAACTTTTGCTGGCTATCCCACTCATCAACAGTTCATATATACAGCTCTCATGGGTCCTTTCCTATCAGTTTAGTTCTATAAGTTTGAAGCACAATTCAAACCTTTTTACTATAGTATTTATTTTTATAAAAATTATAAATTTCTGTTTAATTTTCTGCTCAAACCTAACAACCCAACACTAAATTTTCCTTGCTTGTTGTGTGAAATATGATCAACAGGTAGCACAGCTTTATTTGTGTACATAAATGTGTGTGTAAATTGATGCATAGACACACATGCATATATTTATATACTAGAGTAAATTGTACTGTTGTAACTTGAATTATTTACTTTTTACATAATGTATTCTGCATTTTCAATCTTCGTATAATACACCTTGAACTTTAAAATTATTGACAATTGAGACTCAATAACTACTTTTAATTTTTGTTAAATACTCTTTTTCACGTATTGAGCTTTAATTTTTTTCTTGAAATGACAAGCTCTATTTTTAAGAAAAATTACGTGTAAAGTTTCGTGATTAAAATTGTCTACTACTTTTTAATGCTCATTAGCTATTAGATCTTAATTACCAATAATTTCAAAATTTAAAGGCATTTTGTCAAGATTAAAATTAGGAGTATATTATGTGAAAAAAAAAGTTTGAGATTATATATATAACAAAATAGAAGAATATATATAACATACGTAACATAAAAGAAAGGTCAGAGATCGAATGTGTATTTGTTGAAAAGAGCTTTGGAGGTGGGAGTGGAGATTTGCTTTTTTTGCGATGAGACCTTTCTCGTTGATGATCACGTGTGATTTGAGCAAAGCTTTTTGACAAAAAAAAAAAAAAAAAGGAGGGTTTTCTCAAAGACCCTTGTTATCATATACACAAAAAGGAATGTTTATGAAAAGCGATCTATTTCCTCTCCGTAACTGGGGTACTGCCACGTGTACTGGAAACAAGTGTAGTTGGTGATGAATTTCAAGATTTTGCTTCACTTTTTTTTCCCCATTTCAAATAAATACGAAGAAATGAAATTTGTTTGGAGCAATATTATTGCAAATGTAATGTTGGTGGGAGATGTTTGAGATCTCAATATCCTAGTAATAACACAAAGGTCCCTCCCGTGAGTGCATCAATTTTTATTGATTTGCACTTTTCAAACTCTATCTTTGAAGAAAAGTCAATTTAAAAAATATATCTCAATGATTTTTTAATGTTATCTGCTACATTATGCTACAATAATGCATATGAACCCCAATACACAAAACAGTTAGGGGAAGGGGAAAACTTTTGTGCCGCCCAATGTTTATGAACCACTTGATCTGTTTCCACAATATTTCCAAATATTATGTTTTGGTGTATACATTTTATTTTCCCTGAGAGAAGGAAAAGAGGTATGAGAGTTGACAAAACAGTTAACGTTAATTTGGTCCACGCAAATTTAGAAAATTCCTAATCGTAGAAACCATGTTTTTCTAGATCACTAAGGAGAGCATAATAGTTTGCTTGGTGCGCGGATTCAAAATTGTGTAGTTTAGAACTTTATAGTTTGAATTATAGGTTCTAAACTGTATAGTTTAAATGGTGGTTTTAGACTGACGCCTGGAATATAAAGGTTTAAAACGAGAATAAAACATCACATCAAGTTTGAAACGAGAATTGGTGCTTGAAAAACTATGGTTTATGAAAGAAAAATAAAAATAAAAATAATTTTTACTATTGATAATGGTTCAAACGGTATGAATTTTAGGGGTGTAAAATTTAGTTTTTGAGAGTTTTGACTATTTTAAAACCGTCTCTATGGTTTGAACTGATCTTAGTTATTTTTTAACCAAAAACTAGTGTAAACCGTCTTTAGAGTTTGAACTGTTTTAAACGGTTTTGAACCTAAATACAAACGGCCTATAAGGCGTTTTGGGAAGCTAGTTCCTAATTGAACCTAAAATAATATGACAATTAAATTTTTTTTGAAAGAAAATATTATAACAAACTTAGTTCAAACCAAAACATTTTGCTTCAAATTAAGTTCCTAAAATATATATATATATATAGCTTTTTAGGATTTCAATTATCTGTCTAAGTTTTGGTGTTTTAAATAACATTTAAACAATCAAATTATGCCATATCATCTGATAAACTTAAATATTAAAAATATGAAAAAAGCATTTCGAATTTCATAAAGGCATAACATAATGTGGTTTATTTAAGGGTAACATAAAAAATGAACACGTTATTTGAGTCCAACTTTTTGACATGGCGGCTTAAGAATGGCTACGAGTATTTAAAGTAATTATAATATTATGTTTCTATAAATTAAACAGCATAATCAGTATTTTATACGAGAATATTGATATGAGAAACGACAATATTTTTAGTTAAAAGGTATAGGATCTTGTTTGTGCATCTGAAAATAATATAAGTGTTTGGGGGACAGCATCAGTATATGTCAAAGATATGCATTAAGTAGACTCACGAATTCTTGTTCTAATAAAATTATGTTTATCGCTTAACTTTGTGCTAATTAAGTGTAACGCCCCTATATGGGGGTTAACAGTTTTTAATGAGATAAAATAAAAATAAATAATAAAAGTAAAACCTTAAAAATAAAATTTGCCCGGGACTTAAATGAAAACTCTCAACTCAAAAATAAAAATATAAACGACAAATAAACCACAGTTTTAATGTAGTAGCACCTTAAATTTAATAATATAAACTGTTGTCATCATCATTTTAACCCTCAACACATTGTAATACAGTCACAGAAAGTAACAATTGATGCTTACATTATCATGAAGAACATTCTTTACAATTGAGCAGTCCCAATGTAATATAGTTACATCGCTTCCTCAACTATATTTCTCGTAGCCACCTCACACTTAGTGAGTCCTGAAAAGATATAAACATAAGGGTATGAGCAACACTATGCTCAGTAGAGAAAACCATTACTCACCTTTATCATTACCACATTAAAATCTGCATGGTTAGTAAGTCACATCATATTTCAGATTATGAGGTTTATTATGATCACATCTTATGGATACCGTAGTTAATCATTACCAAGTGTCATAATTACACATTTATACAAATATTACCAATCATCATTGTTCCTAGGTATCCATGTTAAATTGAGTATCACTCAACTCATCGAAACCCAAATGGGCGCACTTGATCACCCTATAAACATTCCAAGGGTGTTCCGGTGAGGGGACATCAAGCCCCGAGTCCTCACCAAATCAATTCCTGTACAGTGTGTTCTGGGACTTTCAACCCAAGGAAGCGTCATCGCCTTCCCCCTACTTTACCTTTTAGGGTATTCATGCCCAAGGACGTAACCGTCGCCCTCTTCATGTCTCACAATTTCTCTATATTAAATCATTATTAATAGAGTTAATTTTCCTAACCATGCTTCTCAATTTATAACATGTGTCAATTCATTATGTTCCTCGCCGTACAATACAAGACGAGTCCATGTCATAGTTTCATATGTGATACACATATAATATCAGTTCAACATAGATATATATATATTGCGGCAAAACAATCAATTTTAATTCTATAAAAACCTCACAAAAGATGAGTAATAGAATCCCTACCTTTTAAGCTTATCAACAGTCTCTTAATCCTGGAATCAATTAACGTTAGCTCCATACTCCCTTGATCCTAAGGCGTGCATAAGGACAATTAAAACTAAAGCACAACATACAACTACATTCATAAAATTTATTTTAATTTAATCTTAGAATTTCAAGAAATAACCACTGCCCATAGAGGTATTATAAAGTTTAACAATATAAATTTTCTGTCTAGGGCATATACACTTAGACTTCATACATATGCTCCAAAATAGCAACAAACATATACTTAGGTTTAAGAACGCAAATTTGAATAATCCTTTAGTATAAAAGAAAATTTATAAATGAAAGACTAAATTTGTTCATAAGATTCTAACCTCGGATTATGGTTAGTTGGAAGCTTGAAATGGTTTCAAAACAGGTTCCTTTACTTCGGTATGACTGAAATTCTTGCTCAAATGGAGGTGATGGTGGCTGATTTTTATGGCAGCCTTGAAGAAGTTCTCTAAGTATTTTGCTTCAGCAAAGAAATGAGAAGAAGAGTGTGGGAACCGTGGAAGAGAAAGGAAGAAAAGATGAAGTCTTTGAAGAGAAGTGATAGAAACAATTATAGAGGAGACATGTTGAAGCATGTCACGGAGGAAATAAAGAAAATGAGGGTCAAGAGTAGTTGGAAAAGATATCCTTATGTCTCATCTAAAGACTTTAACACACATAATGCCAATATGACATTTTTGAGATTTATTAGAAGTTCTAAGGCTTTTTAGTAATCATACAAAATAAATATAGGAGAATTTTAGAAAATTTAAAAATAGATAAAAATAAATATTATAAAATAAATTTAAATGAAGCAATTTTTTTTTTATACATTAAAAATTAATTTAATTACCTCAATACCCGTTAGGGGAATAACGGGTGTCACAGCTCTACCCCCCTTAAAGAAATTTCGTCCTCGAAATTTCAATTCTAGCAATACTAGTAAAAATTTTGATTCCATTATGATTCCAATTCCGAGTCTAAACCGTTAATGTTGTTTATCTTCCAAAGTTAAGTTATCGTATCTCCACTTATTTACTTGCATAATAAATCTTACTCCTAAATCCCTCAATGAGAGTATTTCTGACAAGTTTCAACTTATAACACCGTATAATAGTCTAAGAATCTGATCAGGCATACATATTGACCATACCATGATTCCAGTCCTTCATTGTCCATAGACTGTGATTTACAATCACATTTAAGGAGATTGCCAGAGAAATTTTATATACTTCATCTTTAGGTTCCTTTTCCTTTTTGAGTAAGGAAAAGTCAAATATATTTGATTTCATACCTCAACTAATAAACTAAAACATAATCATAAAACATATATCACAAACACTTATATTCAAAACCATACATTAAACTTATTCATAGAGATATTAAACGGAATCTCTGGTTGCAAACATACCCGACATATTTTTCATTAAACAGCTATCCTCATGACACAAACATTCAACCCAAATAATATACTCATATTTCATATGGAATATCCCCATAACTGACTCTGGTACTTCCACATAATATTAACAGAATATTACACATTACAATTATGATACGGATACGTTTCGAGAGTACAAGGCACTCCGTATACCAGCTATCCATATCATGCATGCTTAGAGGATACAAAAACATCGATAAACAAAAGATCGGACCTTAAGAAGGATGCGTTTTGAGAGCATCAAGTACTCCGTATCCAGCCATCCCGGCATTAGGCTCAATGAATCTAAAAGATTGAACAACAACGTACCACAAGAAACACAGAATACAAGGCAAACGGTTATTCGTAACACACGAAATACGGACACACATGCCTACATGCCAAAGATAAAACAAAAAGATTACAGATGGAGATTCAAATCAATTGGCCGCTCCCGGCTTTCCCTTTCCCATTCAAGCTTGGATGTTGCAGTGTCGGATTCTAGATGTATGATTTGCATTTTATCTATCAATTCCTCAGCTGTTGAAGCAGTGACAAAGATTTGTCTCTCCGATTCTGTAGTGATGTTTTCTTCCACAGCGTAATCTAGAAATTTCAAAAGACCGTCATAAAAACCATTTACGTTCAGCAGTCCCAAAGGTTTGGAATAAAAGCCCAACAATTGCCCACAAGCAACTATAAATATTTCCTCAAGAGTACCTAGACCACCAGGTAATGCTATAAAAGCATCAGAATTATAGATTATGTCTTTAAAATTTTTAGGGATACTCTTGACTCCTTCTCCCTTACCTATGGCTTCCTTACAAAGGTTTCCTTCAACTGGAATATGAGGCCAAATTCTTACATCAGTAGCGTCGCTAGACCTAGCTGCTAGTGCCATATTTACCATCATTTTTATACTACCACCCCCATAGATTATGTTAATCTTCTTGCGTGCTAGGACTTGCCCTAAGTGATTTGCAGCTTCTAAATAAGCTTTATCTTTTCCAAGGCTGGAACCACAAAAGACACAGACATTCTTTATTTTCTTCGTGGACTGGGAGGTAGACATATTTGGTTTATAGAAGTGGTTGCTTAATGTCTGCTCCACTTAGACTTCGGGTTCTACATGAGTTTTTAAAGATGAGAAATATACAAAAAGGGCTAAAGAGATAGACGAGTAGGTAATGAAAAGGTAATCCAAAGATTTAAACAAAATCTTGTGCGGATAAGAAAGTAAGATAAGGTGATTGATAGTTTACAGAAAATCTGATTCACTTTTTGAAAAAGATTAGACTCTAATTGTATAACTTTTGACAATTGAGAACAATTTGACAGAAGACCCTCATGACACAACTGTAGACTTTTTGACAAATATACACCAAGTCTAGAAATTTAATATAAACGACAAATACTGTAGAACTTTCGAAATTTGAGACACAAATCTTGAAATATCTGGATAAGCTTTTCAAAATTCAAACATATTACTGTACCGTATGTGACGTGTCTGATAAGATAATATATTTTATTATATATATATTTAAGAAAATCATAAATTAAATAAGATATTAACACTTGCTGTATCAATCTAATAATCACAATTATTTCAAACACAAAAGCAAATATTTTGAGTAAAAGAAAAGCACAAACTGTTGAACATCAGCTAAAACTGCTTCAAATAAGTAAAGACTAAATAACCTTTATAGAGCGATGACTTATTTCCCATCCAGTTTTCTTATGGCTTGGCAAACAGGATCTAGAAATACCATATTCCTGAGGCGTTGTCTTTCTGTATAAAATTTAGGCCAGAGTTTAAAAATAGCTCCTTGAACATATCCACTAGGGTGACCGTGGAGAGGAGGATGGATGCTATCCAAGTTCTCCTTTGAAAGTCCATCCCTACAAAACCTTATTTTATCCTCTCTATTCGTAGACATATAACCAGGTGAAGTACATTTACCGTTACAATTTTGTCTTCCACATTTGTTACAAGTGACCACGATGGCACGAGCTCTTCTTTTCATTGCACTACGACTGGTACCTGTTCCTGGTAAACCGACATCTTGACTAAAGTCACTCGGACGGATTTTCCCCTCTATCAACATTCTCACATCACAAGGGATACCAAAACGCATAAGAATCCACAACCGAGTAATTCTAGCCTTGTATTTCTTTCTGAGAATCTTTTGGGAGAGTGATGGGAAATACTTTCTCAGGTGTTGGTACTTTGGGTCCATGATGAGATGAAAGAAGAGTAAATAGAAAGGAAAAATTAAGATAGTAAATTGCAGAATCCTAGAATTCCTTCTTCTTTTAGAGGAAAAGAAGAATTTTTTAATGAAAAAGAAGAGGATTTGCGATTTAGAGAGAAAATAACAAATTAAGAGAGAAAAAGTGAACTCGGAGAAATAAGCTCCTATGCACAGTAAACGTATATGTAAACAATGATTAAACCACTGTATATGACACGTATAGAAACCACGTGGGAGAGACAGTGTGAATCAAACTGATTTAAGATTTAAACTAGGCCCAAATGTTCTAAGTGAAAATGATCAGGTTGTTTCGGGCCTTGACACATTTGGAACGAGTTAAATAACAAACATAAAATTGAAAACCAATTTGTATAAATCTTAAACCCAATTTAAAGCCCACTATAGATAAAGTTAATTATGAACAACAAATCTAATTTAACGACAACAAGGATCTTCCTGAATGATCCAGCAACTCAAATAATTTTGTTTTAATCAAAACCTTATTGAACAATGCATACACCCATATGTTATTCATAATACTCAACATCTATCAATGGATTCATCATCATTACTACCAAGGGTTTAGAATGCGACTAACCTTGAAATCAATACGATTTACGTCTTTCAACGTAGACCATATCAACGAACAAAGACACTAGATGTTACTACTTAGGAACATCTACAATCCCCACAATTCTACTCATACAATATATAATTTCCTCATATAACAAAACCTTAGGTAACCAAAAGATTCACTGATACACTTAAATACAATGTTCGTAACGAAATATTCCAATTTTGATATTCATGCATTCTAGACTTTACACAGTCTCAACAGACCAAAAGTCTAACATTTATCTCTCTCAAGATTCAATACTATGATTCCCAACTTATATCATATTCCTCAAATAAATAGAACTTTTAAGAAAAGACATTGACACTTATGTGCTCCATCGAATCCACACATAATCATTACTTAGGTTTGAATCAATTACGAAAAATTTGACATATCTATGCCAAACTTTAAAATCAATAAATCAAGCCTTATATTTCTTATTGTTTTTCACGAGACAAAAGGCTCTTAAATCCTCGTATCTACACGAATTTCTCATCGTTTATACGAATTATATATGCTTATAGATCCAAATATTATACGAATCTCTCATAAGCATTCTACTTATAAACTCATTCCATATAATTATCATTCCCTCATAACTATTAATACTTTCCTTCTATGTAATTATTGTACTCATATAACCATTAGTATTTTCATTCTATGGCATTTCCATGTTACATCCTTCTAGACTGTATAAATCAATGTGAAGGTTCATTTTGATGATGACAATGAAAATTCAGCTTCAAAACCATCTCAAAAATATATTTTTTAAAGTGGTGCTACACTCCCTAGGTTAACCGAACCTAGGCTCTGATACCAAAAATTCTGTAACGCCCCTATATGGGGGTTAACAGTTTTTAATGAGATAAAATAAAAATAAATAATAAAAGTAAAACCTTAAAAATAAAATTTGCCCGGGACTTAAATGAAAACTCTCAACTCAAAAATAAAAATATAAACGACAAATAAACCACAGTTTTAATGTAGCACCTTAAATTTAATAATATAAACTGTTGTCATCATCATTTTAACCCTCAACACATTGTAATACAGTCACAGAAAGTAACAATTGATGCTTACATTATCATGAAGAACATTCTTTACAATTGAGCAGTCCCAATGTAATATAGTTACATCGCTTCCTCAACTATATTTCTCGTAGCCACCTCACACTTAGTGAGTCCTGAAAAGATATAAACATAAGGGTATGAGCAACACTATGCTCAGTAGAGAAAACCATTACTCACCTTTATCATTACCACATTAAAATCTGCATGGTTAGTAAGTCACATCATATTTCAGATTATGAGGTTTATTATGATCACATCTTATGGATACCGTAGTTAATCATTACCAAGTGTCATAATTACACATTTATACAAATATTACCAATCATCATTGTTCCTAGGTATCCATGTTAAATTGAGTATCACTCAACTCATCGAAACCCAAATGGGCGCACTTGATCACCCTATAAACATTCCAAGGGTGTTCCGGTGAGGGGACATCAAGCCCCGAGTCCTCACCAAATCAATTCCTGTACAGTGTGTTCTGGGACTTTCAACCCAAGGAAGCGTCATCGCCTTCCCCCTACTTTACCTTTTAGGGTATTCATGCCCAAGGACGTAACCGTCGCCCTCTTCATGTCTCACAATTTCTCTATATTAAATCATTATTAATAGAGTTAATTTTCCTAACCATGCTTCTCAATTTATAACATGTGTCAATTCATTATGTTCCTCGCCGTACAATACAAGACGAGTCCATGTCATAGTTTCATATGTGATACACATATAATATCAGTTCAACATAGATATATATATATTGCGGCAAAACAATCAATTTTAATTCTATAAAAACCTCACAAAAGATGAGTAATAGAATCCCTACCTTTTAAGCTTATCAACAGTCTCTTAATCCTGGAATCAATTAACGTTAGCTCCATACTCCCTTGATCCTAAGGCGTGCATAAGGACAATTAAAACTAAAGCACAACATACAACTACATTCATAAAATTTATTTTAATTTAATCTTAGAATTTCAAGAAATAACCACTGCCCATAGAGGTATTATAAAGTTTAACAATATAAATTTTCTGTCTAGGGCATATACACTTAGACTTCATACATATGCTCCAAAATAGCAACAAACATATACTTAGGTTTAAGAACGCAAATTTGAATAATCCTTTAGTATAAAAGAAAATTTATAAATGAAAGACTAAATTTGTTCATAAGATTCTAACCTCGGATTATGGTTAGTTGGAAGCTTGAAATGGTTTCAAAACAGGTTCCTTTACTTCGGTATGACTGAAATTCTTGCTCAAATGGAGGTGATGGTGGCTGATTTTTATGGCAGCCTTGAAGAAGTTCTCTAAGTATTTTGCTTCAGCAAAGAAATGAGAAGAAGAGTGTGGGAACCGTGGAAGAGAAAGGAAGAAAAGATGAAGTCTTTGAAGAGAAGTGATAGAAACAATTATAGAGGAGACATGTTGAAGCATGTCACGGAGGAAATAAAGAAAATGAGGGTCAAGAGTAGTTGGAAAAGATATCCTTATGTCTCATCTAAAGACTTTAACACACATAATGCCAATATGACATTTTTGAGATTTATTAGAAGTTCTAAGGCTTTTTAGTAATCATACTAAATAAATATAGGAGAATTTTAGAAAACTTAAAAATAGATAAAAATAAATATTATAAAATAAATTTAAATGAAGCAATTTTTTTTTATACATTAAAAATTAATTTAATTACCTCAATACCCGTTAGGGGAATAACGGGTGTCACATTAAGGATTCAGCAACAATTAATATTGCTCAACTTGTGGGGAATCGGAAAGCAAATAACCACACGAGCCAATTAATTAATTAATTAAGAATCTGAGCTAATACAGTCAGAATATTATACTTAATTGGGTTTTTATATACAAATTCATGCAAAGCAAAAAAAAAAAAAAAAAAACGAGCATGCAAGGCAAGAATTTTTATACAAATTGATCATGTGCCTCCATGATCAAGTGCCTATATATCTATGCTATGTATCAAGCTAGTTGCCCATCACGCCACCAAAAAAGGGCTAAAAGAAAAGGAAAAAAGAAAGTAGCCCCACTAGAATGTCTGACGTGGGACCTACTCATCATCCACCAATCAGATTGAAGATATTTCCCTAGGGCAAATGATCTACTGTGTGAATTAAACACCTGTGCATTGCCCCAATATGGTGCTTTTCCATATCACTGCCTGTTTCTTCAGCTTAATGTGAGTTTATTTTATTTTATTTTTTATGTTTTTCTTTGTTTTTTTTTTTCTGTCATGTTTAATTAAAACTATAATTGAATTAAGCACCCTTTGGTCTAGAACCCTTAGGATAATCGAAAGGACATGTTGTAAAATTTAAAAATTTGTGCGGCGGAGAGAGAGAAGATGAACTTTTTTTTTTTTTTTTTTGGTTTGTGTATATATGTTTGAGAATACAATCAAATCCAAGTGCTTCCCACGATCTTTTAGAATGGTCTAATTTGTGAAGGGAGCTTTTCAAAGAATGTTTTAACTTCTAGAAAAAGTTATGTAACGTCCCGAAATTTATTTAAAGTTAATGTAATGTAAATGATGAATTAGTGTGCCATAATTAAAGTTTTAACTTTAGTTAGATTATTTGGTTGGATTTTGAGTTTTTGGTTGTTTTGTTAAATTAATGCATTCAAATGATTTCTCATTTGTTTTAAAATGATGTTTTGAGTTTTAAAACACAATAATTTGTAAAATGTTAAAAATACTCTGTTTTGCAAAACCGTGGGCGGCCTATGGTTTTCGCACAGTAAAACCGCCCACCGATTTTCTCTATTTATTTCCTTCTCCTCTCTCTCTCTCCTCACTCTCACGTTTTCACTCTCTCTCTCTCTTCCCTCTCTCTTTCTCGGCAGCTCTCCCTCTCTCTCAATCTCTTTCAAAAATTTTTAAAACAAATTCGAATCCAAGCTTCGGGATAGCAAGGAGGAAGCTCGGGGACGTGATTTGGCAACCGAGAACGCGGATTGAAGCTTCGATTCGAGGTTAGATTCGAAATTTCTAAACTTTTTACAAAATTTTCAATTTTGTGCATTTTTGAAATCTAGGTTTGATTAAGCTTAGAAAACCTTGTGTTTGAGTTAAATGAACTTAGAACAACTAGAATCTAAGCTTAGATTGAAGAAAAACAGATTGAATTCAAGATTTTTCATTTTTCCCCTCATTTTCTCATTTTTGAATTTTTGAGGATTTTGAGTCTAAATCTTGTTTAAATGATTCCAAACATGTTCTAGAATGTTTTTCTATCAAGTATAATTGTTTTTCATGCCTGGGATTTGAGAAAAACAGGTTGGAAACAAGATTTGGATTTTGGAGATCGAGAAACCCGTGGCTGGGATTTCTGGATTTTCTCAGTTCGGCCTGTGTTCGGCAGGCCGGAGTGATGATCGGCAGGCCGGTGTTCTTCCGACCGGCAGGCCGAATCTGGGGAAATGTTCGGCCGACCGAACTTTGCTTCCGGCAGGTCGAACTGTGCAGTTCGGCAGGCCGAAGCAGGGCGTCCGGCAAGCTGACCGAGGCATGGAAAATTTTGTGATTTTTACCCGTTTTCACTGTTTTGAACCCATAGTTAAATCCCAACCTTATAAAATGATTTTATAGGTACAAATGGCACACTAGGACATCATGAAATGATTTAGTAACATAGAATATCTCGAACTAGATATTGATCGACTTAGTTTGTATCTAGGGTCGTTCGTGGTTCCGTAGAGCTAACGTATAGCGGACCGAGATTACGGTGTGGGGTACCGGCATGAGTATTGAGGTAGGAATTTTATCCTATTTCTTTGGTAGCCTAGTTTTGCAAATGATTTGGCTTTGAAAATGATTTCTATCAAAATGTTTTCAACGGTTGTTTGAAAATGGTTTTATCGGTTATATTTTAATATACCGTGAACTGAAATGAATTTCATAATAAATGTAATTGACAACACTCGGTAATTGGGTTTTGAATGATAATGATAATAAACACATGGGCATGATGCCATATCAGAGATCGGGTCGTGTAACGATCGACCTTGGGGGCAGGTCCTGAAACCCAGCTGGGCCACTACGGTGGTGATATCATGGTTTGCCTAGGTAAAAGTAAATTGGTGTTTTGATTTGACGAGTGGACTGTTCTGTGACAGAACGGTTCTACTCAAATTATTTATTTATTTATTTATTTAAGTTTCCTTTGAATAACTTCTAATGATGCTATGTTTCATTGCATTAAACTATTTTATAAAATATAGTCTTACTGAGCCTTTCGCTCACGTTTTATTGTTTTAAATTTCCCCCCCTTCTAGGTGGTTTCCCATTTAGGTTTGAAGAAGATTCTTCGGACCGAACTCAGGAGCAATAGGAGAGTTTATTTATATTCTGTATTATTAATCAAGGCATGTAAGATTTAACTTCATTTGTACTTGGACTGTAATTGTATTTATGATATTGTCAGAACCATGTGTGTGCACAAGTTGTGGGTTGTGGAACCCATATTCGCGGTTTTTATTTAATTTTTATTACCTGCTTAATATTTATAAATACTTTTATAAAATATGGTGGAAAATCTTCTTAATTTTTATTTAATTTGATTCTCAAACTCTCAATTTTTATTTAAATACTTATTTAATTAATCTAGATATTCCGCCACGTCACCTCCCGTACTCCGGGGCGTGACAAGTTATGATGTTGGGTAATTTTTAATTCGAATTGGAAAAAATTCTAATTTAAATCAGTCTTGTTTCAATATTTTTTCTTATACATTTAAATTGTTATAATATTTTCGAGTAGAAATAATAATTTGAACTAATAATTTCAATGTTTTTTAGAATTTATAAGATGTTTGAAAGAATAATTTAAACCATTATTGATTTAAAATACTATAATTATTGAAAACTATACACTGTAGTTGCTTTTTAAGCCGATCGGTTTCAGCCGTTAAGTGCCAAACAAATGCCTAATACTGATTTCGTATAAGGCCAAAGATAGGAAGAGTATGAAGGCGAGTACTTACATTCATTGAATAAACACTTGTACGAGAATACTGCTCAAATTATTTCACTCTACGTGATTATTTCATTTCACGCGGTCAGTGCATAATTTGTACCTATGCATACAAGTTTTTTTGTTTTTGTTTTGTTTTGTTTTGTTTTTTTTCTTGGGGATGCAAATTGCATGTGATATTGAAGGCATATGTCATAAGTACTTTCCCTACGTTGGTCTTGAAGCACCACAATAAATTCTAGATGGAAATTACGGAACAATGTCCATTAGACCATTGCTTCTTTAAAGGACTACTTCATCACTTAAATCGTTAGGTTCTTATTGAATCCAAAACATAATGATCAATTCTCATCTAAGTCAATGCTATACTAGATATTATTATTTTTAATTTACATTTCAAAAAAAAAAGAAAAGAAAAAATAGTATAACAAAGTTTCTTTTCCCTAATTCTTTAGAGTTCTAATGGGAAATTGTAGCTATAATAGTGTAACGCCCCGAAATTTATTAAATGTTATTGTAATATGGAATGATGAATTAGTGTGCCATAATTAATGTTTTAACATTAATTTGATTACTTGGTTGGATTTTTAGTTTTTGGTTGTTTTGTTAATTTGATGAATTCGAATGATTTCTTATTTGTTTTAAAATGATGTTTTGAGTTTTAAAACACAACAATTTGTAAATTGTTAAAAATACTCCGTTTTATAAAACCGTGGGCGGCACATGGTTTTCGCACAATAAAACCGTCCACCGATTTTCTCTATTTATTTTCTCTCTTCCTCCTCTCTCCTCACTCTCCCGATTTCACACACACACTCTCTCTCTTGATCTCTCTCGGCAATCTCTCCTCTCTCTCAAATTTTCTCTCAAAATTTTGAATCAAATTTGAATCCAAGCTTCGGGTTGGCAAGGAGGAAGCTCGGGGACGTGATTTGGCAGCCGAGAACGTGGATTGAAGCTTCGATTCGAGGTTAGTTTTGAAATTTCTAAACTTTTTTCCAAAATTTTCAATTTTGTGCATTTTTGAAATATAGGTTTGTTTAAGCTTAGAAAACCTTGGATTTGAGTTAATGGACTTAGAACAACTAGAATCTAAGCTTAGATTGAAGAAAAACGGATTGAATTCAAGATTTTTTATTTTTCCTCAATTTTTCCTATTTTCAGATTTTTGAGATTTTTGAGTTTAAATCTTGTTTAAATGAATCCAAACATGTTCTAGTATGTTTTTCTATCAACTATGATTATTTTCTATGCTTGGGATTTGAGAAAAACAGGTTAGAATCAAGATTTAGATTTTGGGGATCGAGAAACCCGTGGCTAAAATTTTTGGGTTTTCCTAGTTCGACAGGCCAAACTACGTGTTCGGCAGGCCGGAAGAGGGATTGGCAGGCCGGTGTTCTTCCGTCTGGTAGGTCGAACCTGGGGAAATGACAGGCCGACCAGACCTGGCTTCCGGTAGGCCGAACTGTGCAGTTCGGCCGGCCGAAGCAGGGAGTCCGGCAGGCCGACCGAGGCATGGAAATTTTTGTGATTTTCACTGTTTTGAACCTTGATTTAAATTCCAACCTTATAGAATGATTTTAAAGGTACAAATGGCACACTAGGACATCATGAAATGGTTTAGTAACATAGAATGTCTCGCACTAGATATTGATTAACTTAGTTTGTACATAGGATTATTTGTGGTTTCGCGGAGCTAACGTATAACGGACCGGGATTACGGTGCGGGGCACCGGCATGAGTATTGAGGTAGGACTTCTACCCCATTTATTTGGTAGCCTGGTTTTGAAATGATTTGGCTTTGAAAAGGATTTCTACTAAAATGTTTTCAACGGTTGTTTGAAAATAAAATTTATCGGTTATATTTTAATATACCGTGATCTGAAATGAACTTTATAATGAATGTAAATGACAACACTCGGTAATTGGGTTTTGAATGATGATGATAATAAACACATAGGCATGATGCCATATCAGAGATCGGGTCGTGTAGCGATCGACCTTGGGGGCAGGTCCTGAAACCCAGCTGGGCCACTACGGTGGTGATACTATGGTTTGCCTAGGAAAAAGAAAATGATACTTCTGGTTATTTAAGTAAACTATTCTGGGTAAGAATGGTTTTACTTAAAATTTTTTTATTTATTTATCTATTTATTTATTTAAGGTTTCTTTTAAATTAATTCCTGAATCATGAACTGTTCCTTTAAATTAAATTACTTTATAAAACATAGTCCTACTGAGCCTTTCGCTCACGTTTTATTTGTTTTAAATTTTTCCCCTCTAGGTGGTTTTCCATTTAGGTTTGGAGAAGATTCTTCAGACCGAACTCAGGAGCAATAAGAGGATTGATTTATATTTTGTACTATTTAATCAAGGCATGTAAGATTTAACTTTATTTGTATTCTGGACTGTGATTGTATTTATGATATTGTCAGTACTATGTACGTGCATAAGTTGTGGGTTGTGGAACCCATACTCGCGGTTTTATTATTTTAATATTTATTCGTTTAATGATTTCAATTGCCTAATGTATATGAACTCTTTACAAAGTGTTTTGATGAATCCCACCTTTTATACTTAATTCAACCCCTTAAACTCTGGATTTTTAATTAAATTCTCCTTTTAATTAATTTAAATAATCCGCCACGTCACCTCCCGTACTTCGGGTCGTGACAAATAGCCTAGTACCTCTGATTCTTTATAGATTGTGGTGAATACTATTGTTAATAAATGACATTTTTATTTTAAAAAGAAAATATATAAAGGTAAAAAATGATGATTTGCGAATCAATTATTAAATAGGGATATTTATCTTTTTATACCCTCTCTTTTAAGTTGATTCAAATTCTATACCTTTGGTTTTAAATTTCATTGAATTTATACATTTGGATTTGATTTGATATAGAAACTTATTACCTTTTCTCAATGAATATTCAATTTTGACTTAAAAATTACCCAAAATACTCTCAAATTGATAAATAAGAAAATTTTACAAATTAAAAAAAAACTTTATATTAAGGTTTTTTACTTCAAACATGTACATAATACCTTAAAAAATAGGCTTTTTGTGTTTTTTGTTTACTTTTTATTTTTTAAAAGTCATTTTAAAGGTTAAAATCAACTATTGACCAAAGTAAGGTATAAATTCGTGTATCAAATCTAATTTGAATGTATAAATTTCATAAAATTCAAAGCCAAAGGTATAGTGTTTAAATAAACATAAAATACATAGTATAAAAAGATAAATAACGCTAATAAATATTATGTAATTAATTAAAAATTAGGATTATTAACACTAATGCTCCTTAAACTTTAGAGTCTCCCTCACTTTGTGCACTGAACTTCAAAAATCACCATTTTATCTCTGAACTTTCAAAACTCTGCACTTTACTTCCTAAATTTTAAAAATCACTATTTTATCATTGAACTTTTAAAGCTCCTCATTTTGTCTTGTATTTCCTAATTTTCAGCTTAAATTGAGAATTAAGTCCACTTAATTTGCATATGGGTCACTTATAAGAGCAAAAATGAGATTCTATCACTTTTAGATTTTATTTCACGTTTGCACTTTTATTTAACGTTTTTTTATCTACTCTCATTTAAGAAGGTTCTGTATGCATATTTTTTCTCGATATTGTTTGTTGATATCTTATCATTTTTAACGCATAACTCATCCTGTTTGGTTTTCAAATTCATATATCAGCAAACACTATCGACTTATTAAACATGTTACACATTAAAAATGAGAAGAAATGTATAGACAAACCTTCTGAAATGAGAGTTCATTTAAAAAATAAAGGCATCAAGTGAGATTGTAAACATGAAACAAGACTTAAAAGTGATAAAATCTCATTTTTGTCTTTGTAGACCCATGTGTGAATCAAGTAGGCTTAATTCTATCTATTTGAATAAAAAATCAGAATTTAAGGAGATAAAATGAGAAGCTTTGAAAGTTTAAAGGAAAAATTATAATTTTAAAAATTCAAGGGGTAAAGTGAGGAGTTTTAAAAGTTTAAGAGGTAAAGTGAGAAGTTTTAAAAGTTCAAGGGGTAAAGTGATGATTTTTTAAAGTTTAGGAGGTAAAGTGAGGGAGACCCTAAAGTTTAGGAGCCACTAGTGTTAATAACCTAAAAAATTAATAAATATTGATGAAGAAATGTATACAACTTAGAGTTTTTATGGGACAAAAACCATATAAATTATAGATTTACCAAATTTCATCATGGAGTAAATTCAGAATTTATGGGGTAAGTGGAATTACTAAATTTGGATGTAGAGTAAATTCATGATTTATCATATAAATCTCGAATTTACTAGATTTGATCATGGTGTAATTATAGAATTCACCAAGTAAATCCCAATTTACTGCTACTAATTACTAACTTTTCTAAAAATTTCTGTTATTTATTTTTATTTCACTCAAAGAAATGCTATTTACTTCTTTCTTTTTTAATTTGTAGGTTATACAACGGGCGCAAATCATCTCCCCTCATATAGATATATCAATCCTCAAGAGAAAAATTAATATGATTCGATCAAGTCTTTAGCTAGACCAACGGCTACATACAAACCCTTCTATCAAGATGATGTTTCCTACTATCTGCGTACATACAAACATTATTGTTAGGAAAAGCCTGAACGTTCCATAGAAATTGCGTTTATCTCTGTACACTGAACTCTACAATTTCATGAAAAATCGTATAACCAGGCAACTATTGCAAACATGCTATCACAATGATGACATGTTGCATGAAATGTAATAGTTCCAAAAATGCTAGCTTTATCACGTGTACCTATAGGACAAAACTGCTTTGCAAATTAATTATTTTAGGATGTACCATATAATACAATACGTATTTCAGACCCTTTACGGCGGGCATTTTCATCATGAAATGTCAAAAGTATTTGTGTCGGATCTCACTTGCTTTAAAAAAAAAAAAAACTCAAATTTTAACTGTTTAGATTAATTTAAAAGTCATCTAATAGTCATTTCATTTCATTATGAAATGTTAAAAATTTATATATGGGATACCACTTTATTAAAAAAAAGCCAACTTAGTTTTAAACAATTCTGATCTATTTAATAATCATCCAATAGTTAACAAATCGAGTAAGTGATACGTCTAAAAATAAACGAATGAGTTGTACCGTACTTACTTCTATGTGTACATGTACAAGACTAGTAACATGTTGTCACATTTGTGATGAGTAGTAGCTAGCTAGGGCACTTTAATTATTCAATGCATAGAGTCATTTGAAGGGGGTCCACATGTTATGAGATGATCTTTATGAGGAGGGTATGGAACCGGGAAACAGGCAAAAGGGCGCTCCCGTTATAGCAAACACAAAGGGAAGATTAGAGAAGTGGGCAGTCAGATTGGGTTTGGGAAATGTGTGTGTCATATTCACTACAATCTCCCTTCTTAGCCACCCAACACACAAGACACACATATTTATAAACACAAACACTGTTTATCGCTTAAAAAAAACAAAAAGAAAATGGCCTTTTTCTACTGTTCAGCCTCGCATCGATAATGTATGTTTCTGATCGTTTGATTTGACTAATATGGATCTGATGCAGATCGAATGGCTGGAAGATAGAGTTCTACGTTAATGTATTTTTCGTGTCCTGCCGTAAAAATATCTCGTAGATAAAACACTATTATTATTTTTTTTTTGTGTGGAGACACCGACAACATGAGTCAATTAAACCCAACTCAACAAGACAGAGATAGAAAGCGAGAGAGAGAGAGAGAGAGAGTTAGGAAAAGAGAAAGTACCCCAGAAAGAGATAGAGGAGAGGGAGATGCGCTCGCAGGTTCCCGGAAGAGTATCCAACTCCAACTAAACTGCGGAGTGTTGGGAAGTTAAAAGAGACTAGTTATTTTATTTTTGAATTTTGTATTTTTAAAATTTTTTGAATTCTTTTTTCTTTTGTTTTATTAATTTTTGTCATAAATTTTTGGTGCTGATGGGAGAGGAGTAGGGATGTCTCCTTCCTTCCATCTGTTTGTAGAAAATGCCAGCGAGACCTTTCCGGTCCTCCTTTCAACCCGCACGTATCACCCTTTTGCATGTAAAACAGTAGTTTGGATTCACTGAGTCACCACAGTTCTCAGAAACCCATGCATTTAATTTTCTTTTCTTTTTTTTCGGGGTTTACTTTTTAATCAAAAAATAAAAAAAAATAAAGCCCATTTGAGGAGTTATGACGTGGGGTTGGGGAAGGGAGCAAAAACCAAAACACAGCACAGCTTTTTTTGCTGTAAAACCAGTTTAGTTTACTGTTGTTTTTGCTGACATGTGACGCCTGAACCCTAATCTCTAAGGGGTCCGCCTCAGAAATTCCAGTTGCCCAATCGGATAGCCGGAACTGCCACGGGGCCCACCTGCCCAAATCACCACCAGTGTGAAAAAACTGAAAAAAAAAAAAACTAGTATCCACATGCAAGTGCGCCCTCACGTGCTAGCAGAAGCAGCAGTACTCCCAATCTCCCTTCCCAATTCCAAGTGCAATATTTTCAAAAGGAAAAAAAAAAAAAAAACCATGTCCATGAGAATGGAATGAATCAAAACGCACTTTTGGTTTGGACCAAAAGTGAGCCGTAAAAACACTGCAAAAGTGGTACACTCCCTAATTGCATATTTGGGTGTCCCCTTAAAACATTCACAGAAAAAGGGGGTTTGCGTTTTGAGGATAAAAACCTCTAACAGGGTGTTTAAAACGTAGTTATAAATTATAACTAAAAACAGTATAAAATTTTTATTTTATTATAATAAAAAATTATTATAATATAAAATTTTTATATATTATAATTTTTAAATTTAAAATTTATATTTGCACTTGTTAAAGTTAAAAATACCTATTATTATAACATAAATCACATAACAGAAATCAAAAGTGAGAAGACCAAAATGCCCCCGCCAGGGTCAGCATGGTCTTCTTACTTTCACAAACCGCCCCACCACTCTCGCAGTAAGGAAAACGGTACTTGCCCAAATGATCACAGCCATTTTCAAGTACAATATTATAGTTTTTACGTACCTGAGGGAAAGCTAGACATCAAGAGATACAACAGATCAGAATTCAGAACTACTTCATTGATAATCCTAGCTAACAGCTATTCCTCCATGTCCATGACCATTTTAAGTAGTTGAACACCATTCTTTTTTGTTCTTATTACTCTTGTAAAAACGCCATTTCATTTCATTTATTGGAAATTGAACCCTCTCAGAAATCTGACAACTGACGTCTTTTTCTCTAAACCACATATAAAGTAACAAAAATATTATCACTTTCACTCTTGGGGGGAAAATAAGGAAAAAAAAATCTTAAAAAAAAAAGAGAATTTGATCTCATTGAAACAGAGGATAGACAAAGTTATAAAAATATTTCTTTAAACAGAAAAAGAAAATAAAAAAAAATTAAAGTTTTTTGGGAAACCCCACCTCAAGGCTCTATTAATACAGCCCGTCTCTTCCATATGTGAAGACATTAACCAATCTATCTAGCTTTCCGTCTGTCTCTGTATCTTTAAACATTGAATAAACTTCATTCATTCATTCATTCTTCTCCATTTATTCATATTATCAGAAGAAGAAAAAAAAACAAAAAACAAGAAACAAGAAAAGAACGAGTGCTCTCACATGAGAGTATCTCTCTCAACTGTGAAACACCATCACCAAAACAACATTATTTAGCAATTATGTGTAATCCAAACACAACTTCTTCTACCGCAACAAGAGAAGCAGAAAATCATCAACACCAACAAACCCGTCTCTTCTGTGATCTTTTCTCACTCCCAATAACCCCAATAAAACACCAACAACTACAACAACAACAAAAGCCCACGACCAAGCTGGCCCGGGCGGACCAACAATCACTCCTCTCTGTCGTGGCCACCGAGTCACGGTCCCTCTTCACCCTGGCCCTCCCCATCGCCCTCGCTGCCCTCATCCTCTACTCCCGCTCCGCCGTTTCTATGCTCTTCCTCGGCCGCCTAGGCGACCTGGAGCTCGCCGCTGGCTCCCTCGCCATCGCCTTCGCAAACATAACCGGCTACTCCGTCCTCTCGGGCCTGGCCCTTGGCATGGAGCCACTCTGCTCCCAGGCCTTCGGTGCCCAACGCCCCAAACTCCTCTCCACCACCCTCCACCGATCCGTCATCTTCCTCCTCTTCTCCTCCCTCCCCATTTCCCTCCTCTGGCTCAACATCTCCAGAATCCTCCTCTCCTTAAACCAGGACCCCACCATCACCCACATGGCCCACACCTTCTTGCTCTTCTCCCTCCCCGACCTCTTCACCAACTCCTTCATCCACCCAATCCGCATTTACCTTCGCGCCCAGGGCATCACCGTCCCGCTAACTCTAGCGTCCCTCGCCGGCACTGTCCTCCACTTGCCCGTCACTTTCGCCTTCGTCTCCCGGCTCAAGCTCGGTGTCGCCGGCGTGGCTGCTGCCTCGGCCCTCACCAATCTGTTCGTTCTGATTTCGCTCGTCGGATACGTTTGGTGCTCGGGGCTACTGCACGAGCCGACGTGGACGGCACCGAGCCGGGAGTGCCTCACCGGCTGGAAGCCGCTGCTCCGGCTGTCCGCGCCGAGCTGCGTCTCAGTGTGCTTGGAGTGGTGGTGGTACGAGATCATGATCGTGTTGTGCGGTTTGCTTGCGGACCCGAAATCAACGGTCGCGTCGATGGGCGTGCTGATTCAAACGACGTCGTTGATCTACGTCTTACCGTCGTCGCTCGGGATCGCGGTCTCGACTCGGGTCGGGAACGAGCTCGGGGCGAACCGACCCGAGAAGGCGAGGCTATCGGCTGCCGTGGCGGTGACGATCGCGTTCGTGACGGGCCTATGCGCGATGGCCTTCGCGTACGGGATGAGGGAGAGGTGGGGGAGGATGTTCACGGCGGACGCGGAGATCCTACGGCTGACGTCGGCGGCTCTGCCGATCCTAGGGCTGTGCGAGCTCGGCAACTGCCCTCAGACGGTTGGGTGTGGGGTCCTCAGGGGGAGCGCGAGGCCGTGCACGGCAGCTAAAGTGAACGTGAGCGCATTCTACCTGGTGGGCATGCCAGTCGTGGTTGGGCTCAGCTTCTGGGTGGGGATTGGTTTTTGTGGGCTCTGGCTGGGCCTCTTGGCGGCCCAGGGGTGTTGTGCTGGCCTGATGCTCTTTGTTGTGGGGACCACAGACTGGGAGTTCCAAGCAAAGAGGGCCCAGATGCTAACGTGCGCCGGGTGTGGTGATAACAAGACGATACAGAGTGATCGTAAGGGTGAGGAAGAACAAACATTAATTTGCATTGTGGTCGCTTCACCGTGATGGAAAGTGTTTAACCTGACGACCAAAAATTTAGTAACACCAAAATATGTGACTTTTTCGTCCTTTTCTTCTTTGTTTTTTTTGTTTCCTCCTTTCTCTCTCTTTGTTTTCTTAACATTTTCTTTTTGTTTCACTATGATTGTGAATTACCATTGATTTATTATTATTATTATTATTATTATTATTATTATTGGATTTTCTTCTAAAGAGGATAATGGAGAAAGTTTGTTTTTTATCTTATTCTTGTCTTGTTCTAATTTTTTTTATTATTATAATCAAAATTTTGTCATCTATCGGTAATACTTTTGTATTTCCTTCATAATTGCTAATGTTCTCACTATGATTGTGAATTACCATTGATTTATTATTATTATTGTTATTATTATTGGATTTTCTTCTAAAGAGGATAATGGAGAAATTTTGTTTTTATCTATTCCTGTCTTGTTCCAATTTTTTTTATTATTATAATCAAAATTTTTATCATCTATCGGTAATACTTTAGTATTTCCTTCATAATTGCTAATATTCTCACATATTGTGGAGGTGGGAACGCAATTCACGAATGCTTTTAAACTATAATAAATAGCTTGAGATATTTGACTAGAAAAAAGCAGTAACCTCCAATAGGGCAAAAAAACTTCAAATGGTTTGTGCGCCGTTGATTAGAAATGAAAATACTGTAAAAATTGATATTTTATTAGAGAAAACACCACAACAAAACTGATATAAATAAATTTTTTGTTCAATCTGGTAAAACAAATGCTCTATAAAGCATTCTCCCTCACTTGATGAGTCTCTACATTTTTAATGATATTAAAGTTAGAATTTTCCTGCTAAGACAAAACTTTTTTGGGAGGGGAAGAAAAAAAAAATTTCTTATCAACAGGCACAGATTTGAACATTTGCTTTAATTAAGTTTCATTAAATTGCTATAATTTTACCTTAATATGATATCACGTAGATGTGATTAGACAATTTAGAATCGTGTCTTGTTGGGAGGAGTAGTACAGAATTCTTGTTCTATTAAATCAATAACTATTGGCAACTAGTACTAACAAGAATTCTCTAGTAGAGTAAGAGGGAAAAAATATATTGGTAGGTACTCAATTTTTTGTTCAATTATCATTTTTTATAAGATATAAATATAGTTTGTAATTTATTCTGATATATTTTATGATGATCAAAATTATGTCTTATCAATGTTTATTTATTTATATATTTGCATATCCCACCACGACATTCTCTTCATAATAAAAATGCTATTCAAGATTAATTTTGTTGGAGGGATCTATCTGCCTTGCACGCTACGTCTTAGATTAAATCATTAGATCATAAGATTATTGCAATTAATTAAACCAAAAAGAAAAAGATCATATGAAAAAAAGTTTTGAAAGACTCATTTGATTGCTAAAAGTTTCTCCATAATTCCCGTTCATTTACACAAGTGATTGACATTTTCAATGGGCAGAAAAGTAAAAGTGTACAGTACTCCAAGGGGGGGAAAAATGTCTCAAAGATTCGGACATGTTTGGTCTTTTTCTTTCATGTTCAAGTTGGGTAGGCAAAGGCCACTCCCAAAAAATAAATAAATAAATAAAAGAAAATAGAAAAAAAGTATCCACTCATATCCAATTACCAAAAGCCACGTGGCAGATTGAATCTCTATCGCGTCAGATATCACCAGGGGTCAGGCTCAACACAGGCAAGAAAATAGAGAGTTATTAAGTGGTAATAATTGGCCTAACATGGTCCAAGTTGGGCAGCGACTCCATTGGAGCTCATCAAAGTAAAGTTTCGGCTCATCTTTTTAGTGTCTAGTGTTTTTCTTTCCTTTTGTTTCTTCAAAAAAAGTTATTTGGTCTTAGCTTGAATGACACGGACTTCTTGTTAATTCCACAAAATAGTGGCGAATATTAGTGCTCAAAATGATGGCGATGATGAAGATGATTGAGACCCTGATTGCGAGTGGTGGATATATATATATATATATATATATATATATATATGTATGCATGTATGTATGTTTGTATGGATTAAGGTGTTTGGGAGAAGAGTTTTAATTGTAGATTTTAAACCACATATTGTAGTATGTGAAAGTTTTACACTGTAAGAAACTTTTAAACTTTACATTATTTATTGTTTGAACTATTGAACCATTCTCACAAATATCCTGTTTACATCGGTATTTAACGGTTAAGAATTTGTGTGATCTCATAGTCATGTAAGCTTAAAAAGAGATATCAGGAGCAACTAGCTAGCTATGTGTTGTCCCTACCATGATACAATTTAAACACTTTCTGATTCAATTATTTTAGGATTAGTGTCATTTAGCTATATATATATGTATATGAGATGGACGTTACATAATTATATTGGACTACTTGGTTTGCAGTCTCATACATTGTTGACAAATGATATATCAAAAAAAAAAAAAAAGTTAGAATGCAAAGTACGTGGTGGTGATTTCTCTTATAGCCAAGCCATTTGCATGTGTAGTTTATTATTACACAGAAATATCCATTTATCGTTCATAAAGGGAATTAATTTTGGGTTTATTACGTGTAATATTGGCTGAATGAGAATCAAAGAAACGTTCACATGAGTGTGATTGGTCTTGGTCGACGTCATTATAATGGGGTTAATCAACATGTATTTGCCTTGTAGTTAGGGAACCGGCCTATTAAACGGTCACACAATTTGTTTTCAAGCATATTCATACATGTACTTATCTAATTATATTATGTTTAGATTTGTCTTATAAGATTGAAATATATATATATGTGTGTGTGTGTCTGTCCAGTATTCCTACCAAATATCACTGGTAGCTGGTGATATATGGGCTTTTTTTATTTTTTATTTTTTATTTTTTTCACATGACGCCCTCAACAATTCCAAGACTACAGGACTCTTTTTGTTAATTAAAAAAATAGATAAAAAGTCGACAAATTAAAACGCTACGGATAGTGTTATAGCATATTTTATTGAATGTTCTTACTAGACTTTACCACTTAATGAGGACCGCGTCGTTCTAACCCCCACCGAGTATATAGTGATAAAAATACGTAAAGACACGGTTTTATATAACAAATCTTCACGTTTAAAATCCTATACTCCACATAATACTTAGCTATATATCTAGCTGTCTATATATTGAACATATATAAATTATGTTTTGTAATTTAGTTGAAACTCAGAGTTCCAACTACGAATACCTCTTGTACACATTTTAAATAAAAATATATTACAATGCTGTCATATACAACAATACTTGTAATGTAATTCTAAGTAGGTTCCAAAACACACCATATGTAAAATTCAGGCAGTTCATTCGGGTCCTTACATATATTACATGGATAAAGCTAGGTAATATATTACGTCGAATATCTGGAAACACTAGAAATAATACTTGAATGGCTAAGGCTATAACACGTATATGTAGTGGACAAAAGGCGCCCCAAAAAAACTGCAGAGAAAAGTCCACAAAATGTGGGGACAGCTTTGATAAGGCAAACAAAAGAAGGAGTTGTCTGTTATTTCGCAGCACAAGCTCTTCTGCAGAGAGCGTACGAGGGCGGGTTGGGGAGGTGACCAGACCTTTCAGGACCCCTTTTATGTCATTCAGTGTGGAAAAAATTTTGTTTCTTTTCTTCTCTCCTCTGTCATGCAAAATTTTCTGCACCAATGATCCGATATTCATATCACAATCATGTATACGTACATATATAGCTAGAGACGCTCACGTGTAACGTCAAATCAAATCATGTATATATATATATATATATATCAAGTAATATGTATAATTTGTTCATTCATATTCACAATAGTTGGGTTCTGTGTTGAATGCTAGAACTTGAGTGTTTGAATTTCGGATCAAAACTCCATACTTTTTAGTATGATATTATTTTGGTATTTAATATAATATTCATTGACCTATCATCTTGGACGTATATACTAGCAAAATTTCAGAATTTTTGACATACTGAAATATCTTTTTACTATAATGTCGATTTTGGTAAAATATCAAAAATATTAATAAATATCATTAACAATATCGATATATATCGAAAAATTTACAGTGTATTTTGTACAAATTTTTGGTACATATCATCGAAATTTTGACCAAATTTTAGTGATGTTGGAAATTACAAAATTTAATAGATTTTCCCTCTTAATTAATCCATCAGTATTTTATAATTTCAATGAATTGATATTTGTCCTATACATATTAACTTTGCAGTAAGATTCAGCCTTCCCCAGAATCTTAGGTCTTTTAGTTGTGATTTTGAAATGAAAAAAGTATGAAGTATATTCATTACTTCATGAGAACTATTCCATCTATAAGTGAACCATGCAAACAATTAGGAGAATTCACAGTTTTCATTCATGGAAATACAATGGGAAGAAGTCAACAAACCTACATATGACATATTCATATATAACTATATTTAACACTACTCAAATAGCATATCACAACACTAATATTGTTTAAATCAAGATGGAATGCCAATCATTTTGAGTTTCACAAAACTTCCTTTTGGTGTTGAGAAATGTAATATATATGGAGTTTATTATGTAAATCATGTTTATTTATGTTTCTTTTTAATGTTTATTGTATCTTAAAACATTAGAGATGCATTTAGTATAAAGGGTTAAATATATAATTATACATCTTAGTTTTTATTATTTATCCATTTATCTCTCTTTTTTAGAAACTACAAAAGTATTTTTTGAATTTCAAAAACTTGTTTCAATTTTATCCCTTACAAACATTTTCAACTAAAATCATGGAGATAAGACAAAAATGCATTTAATTAAGCTTAATTTGTTTATAAAATATATGTTTCTTTTTGAGAAAATTTGTTAAAAATATTTTAAAATTTACAAAGTCATAAAACTCAAGATCTTTTTTTGAAATGTTATGCTTTGTTTTAGGATTTTTTAATGTTTTAATATGTAAAATATTGTACAAAATTGTTTAAGTGTAGTCATATTGTATTGTCCAATTTTTTCTATTTATAGGGATGAAATTAAAAAAAAAATTAAAAGTTTAAAGTCTATCTTTGTAGTTCCTAAAAACATAAGAGAAAATTGAGAAAAAAAATTAAACTAAGAGGTACAATTATGTAACTGACCCTAATATAAAAATTTTGTAATTTTTATCAAAATTTTTACATATATTAATATTTTTCTTGAAATTTTCATAAAATTAAAATACCCATGTTTTTGTTGATACCAGTAAATGTACCTAGTTACCATCGCAGATTCCTCACAAAAAAAATGTACCTAGTTACCAACAGAGTAATTTTTCAAATTATTTTTTTTTTCCTGGCCAAACAATTTGTATCTTCTGTTCGAAACATGCATATAATTTTAGGGGTACTGAACCGACTAGACTGTATATGGGCTCCATACCCATCAAATCCATCAAAATTTTCATTCAGAAGTCGGAATACCCAAAAACAAATTAAATTATTGGTCGAACTGACACATGGAAAAAGTTCTTCAGCCAATTCTTGATTTCTCATTTCCTATCGCTTACGGTTAGCCTTGTCTTGTGCTTGTGTGGTTGGTATATTACATGATACATGATTATATATACTTTAAAGTAGATAAGTCACGACTTGTTGTGGTTCCATTATATATCACCAGATGACGTTGTAAACGATTATACTTAGTTTATAATCAAAGGAAAAATATATAAACATGATCCGATTGGACTTGTCTTGAGCATGCAATCTTGGTAGGTTATGCACGGGATCATGTATAATGATTATGGCTGTTTATAATATATAGTAATAACAAAATGTTCCTTTCTCTATATAGACGTGTGTTTTGTTTTGCTATATCATGTGTGGACGTAATTTTGTCACTTATTTTTTGTGTAACTTGTACGTCATGTAAAGCCAAACTCTTATAATAGATTGGCTGATATTTTAGAGGCCTTATATATATATATATATAGTTTTTTATAATATCAGTAGTTGCTATCCAATTAGTTCTTATTTATTTTATTATTGCCGACATTCAAGATCGATGAACAAAAAACCTTAAACCTCAACTTTCATAGTTTTCTTTGAATCTTTATCTTTTTGTTAAACTCAACAAACTTTCATAATGCCTAGCTAGGTACGTAGTGCCTAGTGCTATGTCTATAGCTAGGCTCATAATTTTCATATACTTCCATTTCTTTTCATATGGTTTTGCAGGTCTTTACAGTTCATCTTTTATATATATATATATATATATATATATAAAAGATGAAATAAAGGGCTGATCTTTAAATAACTCATTCTCTTCTTTTTGAAATAAAGGGCTGATCTTTAAATAAAAAAATAAGTGAATTACAAAGTCCCAAATAAATTGGCTTATTCGAAATGGGGGATGAACTGTAAAGACCTGCAAAACCATATGAAAAGAAATGGAAGTATAAGAAAATTATGAGCCTAGCTATAGATATAGCACTAGGCACTACTTACCTAGCTAGTCATTATGAAAGTTTGTTGAGTTTAACAAAAAGAAAAAGATTCAAAGAAAACTATGAAAGTTGAGGTTTAAGGTTTTTTGTTTATCGATCTTGAATGTCGGCAAAAATAAAATAAATAAGAACTAATTGGATAGCAACTACTGATATTATAAAAAACCCCAACAGAATCATTTTCTCTTATGGTATTTAATGTACCATATCTCGTTTCCACATGCTAATGTTTATCTCAACGAATCCCATGCAGGAATTTTGTTCAGGCACCAGATTAAAAAATTGTTTTTCTTTTAGCATGTTAATTATTGAGTGGACAAAATTAGACAAACTCACGACATAAAACTAGAAACTTTGTGCCTCTACTAATGGGATCTACTAAGCTAGGTAATCAAGTGACGAGTGTATAGCTAGCTCCAAGCATATATAGCATGGTCCTTTGTTTAGACTTTTTTTTTTTCCCGGGTGATCGTGTGTGCAAACTGCCATGCACCTTTAACAAAAGTTAGTGTCATAATTCACAATAGTTCTACTGTTTCAAATCAAGACGTCAGTTATCTGCAATGGGATGTGGTCATGAGATATGGTATAATACATATATTATAATGTAATCTTTTATAATTTTCACGTTCAATGGTTTCTCTATCATATGATGCTGTTGAAAAATTTTAAACTTTTGGGATAATCATATTATAAAAATCAATGGTTTCTCTACAATATGTGTTAGAAATTAAAGCAATAAGCAACAAAAAATAGAAACAAAAATACACACAAGATTTTACCCAGAAAAACCCTAATAAAGGGTGAAAAAACTACGGACAGAGGAGAAGCAATTCATTAATCACAAAACAAAAATTACAATAGTATTTAGAGCATTCAAATACAAAAATTTACTTACTCAATCACTCACAAACTTACAAGACTGAGTTCTTTGTATCACTCTTAATACTATGATCTCTATGATATTTTGTGACTATTATAAAAAATAGAGAATATGACGTGTGTGTGTGTGTATATATATATATAGGAACTCAAACCCTAGCCAAAAAATAAACCAAAAACGAGTAAAAATGCAGAATATATGTTTAAGCCAAATCGGAGTGCCGCAACGCTCGTGCACCAAATTATAGCTCGCGGCGCTACTTTCAAGCTCTGCAGCGCTGTCTTTCTGCCAAAGGATTTTGGGGCACATAATAACAATCTCCATCTTGACACAAAATCTACCATAAAGAACTCTAACATGTGATTAATCAAATTCCCCACCTCTTCCACAAAGCCCCAATGGGCAACTAACAAACACGAGCATGAACCCCAACCAAGTTCAAGCAATGCGCAAACTTAACTATAGGTAATGACTTAGTCATCATATCGGCAAGATTATCATGCGTATTGATTTGCTCACAACAATATCACCACGAGTAACAATATCACGAACAAAGTGATAACGAACGTTAATGTGCTTCGTCCTCTCATGAAACATTTGATCTTTAATGAGAAAAATAGCACTCTGACTCACACATCACCATAGAAGTCTGCAAGTCTTCACTGAGTTCTCCAAATAGGCCTTTCAACTAAATAACTTCTTTGAAAGCCTCTGTAATAGCCATATATTCAGCCTCAGTAGTAGACAAAGCAACAATAGCCTGTAAGGTAGCCTTCCAACTAATAGCACAACCATTAACTATAAACACATACCCAGTAAGTGATCTCCTTTTATCCAAGTCTCCAGCAAAATCAGAATCAACATATCCTGTAACACCATCTCTAGTCCTCCCAAAGTGCAAACAAACATAGTAGTACTACACAAGTATATGAAAATCCATTGCACCGCTTTCCAGTGCTCTTTACCTGAATTAGCCATGTATCTACTAATTGCACTAACTGCATATGATAAATCTGGTTGAGAACATACCATAGCATACATGAGAAAATCGACTACACAAGAGTACGGAACACGTGACATGTACTCAATCTCATTGTCTGACTGTGGAGTTAACACAGCTGAAAGTCTGATATGTGTTGCTAATGAAGTGCTCACCGATTTTGCTTTCTACATGTTGAACCTGTGCAAAACTTTTTTGATACACCTTTTCTAGCTCAGATATAGCTTACTTGCTTTTCTATTTCTCAAGATCTCCATGCCGAGAATCTTCTTGGTAGCCCCCAAGTCCTTCATCTCAAACTCTCTACTAAGTTAAGCCTTTAAATTCTTAATCTCTCCTTTATCCTTAGCAGTAATCAATATATCATCAACATATAAGAGCAAATAAACAAAGGACCCATCATCACCCTTCTTGAATTAGACACAGCTGTCATGGCTACTCCTCTTAAAGTCATGAGCGGTCATAAATGAGTCAAATCTCTTATACCACTGCCTACGAGACTGTTTCAAATCGTAAAGAGACTTTTTCAATGAGCAAACATAGTCTTCTTTACATGTGACAATGAAACCCTCGAGTTGCTACATGTAAATGTCTTCATCGAGCTCTCCATGCAAAAAATACAACCTTCACATCTAACTGCTCAAGCTCAAGATCATGAGTAGCCACAATATGAAGCAATGCTCGAATTAAGCTATGTTTAACCACAGGAGAAAAAACATCTGTAAAGTCAACACCTGAAACCTGACTATATCCTCTTGCAACCAGTCTAGCCTTCTACCTAGTATCTTCAACTCCCAGTCACTACAAGAAAAATTACATTTAACGACATATTATTTATGACATGCAGTTTTTAAATGTCATTGAAAAGTACATACAATGACATCTCTAACAAAGACGTCGTTAATAACATTTGAAATAATAATTAACGACATCTATATAGATGTCGTATTAAAACTCTCCTTTTAACGACAATAGTTTAGTGTCGTTAAATTATTTAACGACAAGTAGGAGATGTCGTCAAAGTCTTGGAGATTCTATGACATCCTTTACAGAGATATTGGTCAAAATGTCATCTATAAGGGGTGTCGTAGAATCTCTAAGGCTTTGACAACATCTCCTATTTGTCGTTAAATAATTTAACGACACTAAACTATTATCATTAAAAGGAAACCTTTAATACGACATCTATATAGATGTCGTTAATTATTGTTTTAAATGTCATTAAAGTCATGTTTGTTGGAGATGTCATTGTAAGTACTTTTCAACGACATTCAAAAACTATATGTCGTAAATAATATGTCGTTAAATGTAGTTTTTCTTGTAGTGGTTGTGCCTTCTTTTCTTTTAAATACCCATTTACAGCGAACAACTTTCTTCCCTTTGTGTAATTTCACCAAATCCATGTGTCATTCTTATGTAGAGATTCCATCTCCTTCTACATAGCAATCATCTACTTATCAAAGTCAACTGAATTAACCGCCTATGAATAGGTAAAAGGTTCCTCACTAGACTTAATACCTTCTGCCACTGATAAAACATAAGCCATCAAGTCGGCCTCAGCATACCTCTGTGGAAGCCTAACATCTCTCCTCGGTCTATCCTTAGCAATAGAGTACTGTGGTGGCGATGGTGACGGCGATGGGGAAGCACTATCGCCTTGACTTTCTGAACTTGACTAGAAAGTTAGATCGGATGATGTACCTGTCTCAATTTAAACTCTACCTGTCTGCCAGATCTCTCTCAATCAACATCACTAGACCCCATAGTAGATGTCTCATGTAATATAAAAGTCTCATCAAATACAACATCTCTACTAATAATAACTTTCTTGGTTTCCAGGCACCATAACTTATAGCCTTTAACACCAGGCTTATAACCAAGAAATATACACTTCATGGATCTCGGTTCTAACTTTCTATTGTCAACATGAGCATAGGCAGAAAAGCCAAAATTCTTAAATTAGAGTAATCTACAGGCTCTCCTAACCACATCTTTTGTGGTGTCTTTTTGTTAATAGCGATGGAAGGAGAACGATTAACCAAATAGCCAGCTATAGAAGCAACTTCAGCCAAAAACGACTTAGGTAGCCCAGCATTGGAGCGTGTGCAGCGCCTTTCTCTATCAACGTCTTGTTCATCCTCTCAGCCACACCATTTTACTGCGGAGTACGTTGAACTGTTAAGTCCCTTAGAATTCCCTCTGATTTACAGAAGGTATTAAATTCATTTGAACAAAACTCCAAGCCATTATCTGTGCGGAGATGTTTAACTGGCTTACCGGTCTTTTTTTTTACCATGATCTTTCAATCTTTGAATATAGTAAAGACATCATTCTTCTACTTCAAAAAAAATGTTCATACCTTTCTGGAATAGTTATCAATGATTGTAAGCATATAACTAGCTCCACCATGAGAAGGAACAGTAGTAGGTCCCCAAAGGTCGGAATGAACATACTCCAAAATATCTTTTGTGTTATGAATGCCTTTGTCAAATCTGACTCTCCTTTGTTTCCCAAATACACAGTGCTCACAAAACTCCATCTTGCCTGTACACTGTCCATTAAAAAGCCCTCGCTTACTTAACTCTATCATCCCAAGCTCACACATATGCCCCAGTTGCATATGCCATAATTTAGTGAGATCACTATCAGACATAGTAGATGTAGAAACTTTTGCATCACCAATAATTGTAGTACCCTGCAAAACATACAAATCAACAGTCTTCTTCTGCCCTTTCATCATCACAATAGCGCCTTTACTAACTTTCAGAACTCTACCTTCATCGGTGTACTTGTACCCTTTAGCATCACGAGTACTTAAGAAAATTAAATTACTTTTAAGATCGGGGACATGCCTTATATCACCTAGTGTCCTCACTACACCATCATGCATCTTAATTTTGATAGTATCAATACCAGTAACCTTGCATGGGGCATTGTTTCCCATCAAAACAGAGCCCTTAGGAACTGTCTCATATGTTGAAAACCAATCCCAGTTGGGGCACATGTGAAACGTACATGTAGAGTTAAGAACCCAACCCTCACAGGGTTTGGAATCACCATCAGAAATTATCAAAAGCTCACCATCAGAAACTTCTTCAACGATATTAGCCTCACCGGCATCCGGTTTCTTTCCCTTCTAATTTTTAGCCCTATTGTTTTTATTCTGCTGCTTAAAACATTCAGTTTTAATGTGCCATTTCTTCTTGTAATAGTTACAGAACTTCTCCTTATTTCTGGATTTAGACCTACTTCTGTTCTCAGTCCTAGAACTTCTCTCTTAGGTTCTACCTCTAACAACTAGACCCTCTCTTTGTGTTTCGGAACCAGTCACTAACTGCTTTATCTTTTCTTTAGAAAATAAAGCCTCATAAACCTTATATAGGGTAAGAGTTTCCTGACTATACAAGATAGTATCCTTAAATGTGGCATACGATGAAGGTGGTGAACATAATAAAATTAACCTAAGGTCTTCTTTGTCATACTTAACTTCCATAGCCTCCAAGTCAGACACGGTCTCCTTAAACACAGTTAAGTGATCTTCGAGAGATGTATTTTCAGACATTTGATGAGGGTATAAACGCTGCTTTAGATGAATTTTGCTACTCAGACTCTTGGTCATGCATAATTGCTCCAACTTGAGCCATAAAGTAGCAGCGGTCTTGTAACACCCCTATGTGGGGGTTAACAGTTTTAAATAAATAAAAATAATTTTAAATTTTATATTATTTAAATCAATTAAACAATGCCCATGGGTCTTTAAACAACAAGAAAAATAAAAATAAACGTTTTAAATACAAATGTAACGCCCCTATGTGGGGGTTAACAGTTTTTAATGAGATAAAATAAAAATAAATAATAAAAGTAAAACCTTAAAAATAAAATTTGCCCGGGACTTAAATGAAAACTCTCAACTCAAAAATAAAAATATAAACGACAATTAAACCACAGTTTAATGTAGCACCTTAAATTTAATAATATAAACTGTTGTCATCATCATTTTAACCCTCATCACATTGTAATACAGTCACAGAAAGTAACAATTGATGCTTACATTATCATGAAGAACATTCTTTACAATTGAGCAGTCCCAATGTAATATAGTTATATCGCTTCCTCAACTATATTTCTCGTAGCCACCTCACACTTAGTGAGTCCTGAAAAGATATAAACATAAGGGTATGAGCAACACTATGCTCAGTAGAGAAAACCATTACTCACCTTTAGGTTTTTATCATTACCACATTAAAATCTGCATGGTTAGTAAGTCACATCATATTCCAGATTATGAGGTTTATTATGATCACATCTTATGGATACCGTAGTTAATCATTACCAAGTGTCATAATTGCACATTTATACAAATATTACCAATCATCATTGTTCCTAGGTATCCATGTTAAATTGAGTATCACTCAACTCATCGAAACCCAAATGGGCGCACTTGATCACCCTATAAACATTCCAAGGGTGTTCCGGTGAGGGGACATCAAGCCCCGAGTCCTCACCAAATCAATTCCTGTACAGTGTGTTCTGGGACTTTCAACCCAAGGAAGCGTCATCACCTTCCCCCTATTTTACCTTTTAGGGTATTCATGCCCAAGGACGTAACCGTCGCCCTTTTCATGTCTCACAATTTCTCTATATTAAATCATTATTAATAGAGTTAATTTTCCTAACCATGCTTCTCAATTTATAACATGTGTCAATTCATTATGTTCCTCGCCGTACAATACAAGACGAGTCCATGTCATAGTTTCATATGTGATACACATATAATATCAGTTCAACATAGATATATATATATTGCGGCAAAACAATCAATTTTAATTCTATAAAAACCTCACAAAAGATGAGTAATAGAATCCCTACCTTTTAAGCTTATCAACAGTCTCTTAATCCTGGAATCAATTAACGTTAGCTCCATACTCCCTTGATCCTAAGGCGTGCATAAGGACAATTAAAACTAAAGCACAACATACAACTACATTCATAAGATTTATTTTAATTTAATCTTAGAATTTCAAGAAATAACCACTGACCATAGAGGTATTATAAAGTTTAACAATATAAATTTTCTGTCTAGGGCATATACACTTAGACTTCATACATATGCTCCAAAATAGCAACAAACATATACTTAGGTTTAAGAACGCAAATTTGAATAATCCTTTAGTATAAAAGAAAATTTATAAATGAAAGACTAAATTTGTTCATAAGATTCTAACCTCGGATTATGGTTAGTTGGAAGCTTGAAATGGCTTCAAAACAGGTTCCTTTACTTCGGTATGACTGAAATTCTTGCTCAAATGGAGGTGATGGTGGCTGATTTTTATGGCTGCCTTGAAGAAGTTCTCTAAGTATTTTGCTTCAGCAAAGAAATGAGAAGAAGAGTGTGGGAACCGTGGAAGAGAAAGGAAGAAAAGATGAAGTCTTTGAAAAGAAGTGATAGAAACAATTATAGAGGAGACATGTTGAAGCATGTCACGGAGGAAATAAAGAAAATGAGGGTCAAGAGTAGTTGGAAAAGATATCCTTATGTCTCATCTAAAGACTTTAACACACATAATGTCCAATATGACATTTTTGATATTTATTAGAAGTTCTAAGGCTTTTTAGTAATCATACTAAATAAATATAGGAGAATTTTAGCAAACTTAAAAATAGATAAAAGTAAATATTATAAAATAAATTTAAATGAAGCAATTTTTTTTTTATACATTAAAAATTAATTTAATTACCTCAATACCCGTTAGGAGAATAACGGGTGTCACAGCTCTACCCCCCTTAAAGAAATTTCGTCCTCGAAATTTCAATTCTAGCAATACTAGTAAAAATTATGATTCCACTATGATTCCAATTCTGAGTCTAAACCGTTAATGTTGTTTGTCCTCCAAATTTAAGTTATCGTATCTCCACTTATTTACTTGCATAATAAATCTTACTCCTAAATCCCTCAATGAGAGTATTTCTGACAAGTTTCAACTTATAACACCGTATAATAGTCTAAGAATCTGATCAGGCATACATATTGACCATACCATGATTCCAGTCCTTCATTGTCCATGGACTGTGATTTACAATCACATTTAAGGAGATTGCCAGAGAAATTTTATATACTTCATCTTTAGGTTCCTTTTCCTTTTTGAGTAAGGAAAAGTCAAATATATTTGATTTCATACCTCAACTAATAAACTAAAACATAATCATAAAACATATATCACAAACACTTTTATTCAAAACTATACATTAAACTTACTCATAGAGATATTAAACGGAATCTCAGAGTTGCAAACATACCCGACATATTTTTCATTAAACAGCTATCCTCATGACACAAACATTCAACCCAAATAATATACTCATATTTCATATGGAATATCCCCATAACTGACTCTGGTACTTCCACATAATATTAACAGAATATTACACATTACAAACATAATACAGATACGTTTCGAGAGTACAAGGCACTCCGTATACCAGCTATCCATATCATGCATGCTTAGAGGATACAAAAACATCGATAAACAAAAGATCGGACCTTAAGAAGGATGCGTTTCGAGAGCATCAAGTACTCCGTATCCAGCCATCCCGGCATTAGGCTCAATGAATCTAAAAGATTGAACAACAACGTACCACAAGAAACACAGAATACAAGGCAAACGGTTATTCGTAACACACGAAATACGGACACACATGCCTACATGCCAAAGATAAAACAAAAAGATTACAGATGGAGATTCAAATCAATTGGCCGCTCCCGGCTTTCCCTTTCCCATTCAAGCTTGGATGTTGCAGTGTCGGATTCTGGATGTATGATTTGCATTTTATCTATCAATTCCTCAGCTGTTGAAGCAGTGACAAAGATTTGTCTCTCCGATTCTGTAGTGATGTTTTCTTCCACAGCGTAATCTAGAAATTTCAAAAGACCGTCATAAAAACCCTTTACGTTCAGCAGTCCCAAAGGTTTGGAATAAAAGCTCAACAATTGCCCACAAGCAACTATAAATATTTCCTCAAGAGTACCTAGACCACCAGGTAATGCTATAAAAGCATCAGAATTATAGATTATGTCTTTAAAATTTTTAGGGATACTCCTGACTCCTTCTCCCTTACCTATGGCTTCCTTACAAAGGTTTCCTTCAACTGGAATATGAGGCCAAATTCTTACATCAGTAGCGTCGCTAGACCTAGCTGCTAGTGCCATATTTACCATCATTTTTATACTACCACCCCCATAGATTATGTTAATCTTCTTGCGTGCTAGGACTTGCCCTAAGTGATTTGCAGCTTCTAAATAAGCTTTATCTTTTCCAAGGCTGGAACCACAAAAGACACAGACATTCTTTATTTTCTTCGTGGACTGGGAGGTAGACATATTTGGTTTATAGAAGTGGTTGCTTAATGTCTGCTCCACTTAGACTTCGGGTTCTACATGAGTTTTTAAAGATGAGAAATATACAAAAAGGGCTAAAGAGATAGACGAGTAGGTAATGAAAAGGTAATCCAAAGATTTAAACAAAATCTTGTGCGGATAAGAAAGTAAGATAAGGTGATTGATAGTTTACAGAAAATCTGATTCACTTTTTGAAAAAGATTAGACTCTAATTGTATAACTTTTGACAATTGAGAACAATTCGACAGAAGACCCTCATGACACAACTGTAGACTTTTTGACAAATATACACCAAGTCTAGAAATTTAATATAAACGACAAATACTGTAGAACTTTTGAAATTTGAGACACAAATCTTGAAATATCTGGATAAGCTTTTCAAAATTCAAACATATTACTGTACCGTATGTAACGTGTCTGATAAGATAATATATTTTATTATATATATATTTAAGAAAATCATAAATTAAATAAGATATTAACACTTACTGTATCAATCTAATAATCACAATTATTTCAAACACAAAAGCAAATATTTGAGTAAAAGAAAAACACAAACTGTTGAACATCAGCTAAAACTGCTTCAAATAAGTAAAGACTAAATAACCTTTATAGAGCGATGACTTATTCCCCATCCAGTTTTCTTATGGCTTGGCAAACAGGATCTAGAAATACCATATTCCTGAGGCGTTGTCTTTCTGTATAAAATTTAGGCCAGAGTTTAAAAATAGCTCCTTGAACATATCCACTAGGGTGACCGTGGAGAGGAGGATGGATGCTATCCAAGTTCTCCTTTGAAAGTCCATCCCTACAAAACCTTATTTTATCCTCTCTATTCGTAGACATATAACCAGGTGAAGTACATTTACCGTTACAATTTTGTCTTCCACATTTTTTTACAAGTGACCACGATGGCACGAGCTCTTCTTTTCATTGCACTACGACTGGTACCCGTTCCTGGTAAACCGACATCTTGACTAAAGTCACTCGGACGGATTTTCCCCTCTATTAACATTCTCACATCACAAGGGATACCAAAACGCATAAGAATCCACAACCGAGTAATTCTAGCCTTGTATTTCTTTCTGAGAATCTTTTGGGAGAGTGATGGGAAATACTTTCTCAGGTGTTGGTACTTTGGGTCCATGATGAGATGAAAGAAGAGTAAATAGAAAGGAAAAATTAAGATAGTAAATTGCAGAATCCTAGAATTCCTTCTTCTTTTAGAGGAAAAGAAGAATTTTTAATGAAAAAGAAGAGGATTTGCGATTTAGAGAGAAAATAACAAATTAAGAGAGAAAAAGTGAACTCGGAGAAATAAGCTCTTATGCACAGTAAACGTATATGTAAACAATAATTAAACCACTGTATATGACACGTATAGAGACCACGTGGGAGAGACAGTGTGAATCAAACTGATTTAGGATTTGAACTAGGCCCAAATGTTCTAAGTTGAAAATGGTCAGGTTGTTTCGAGCCTTAACACATTTAGAACGAGTTAAATAACAAACATAAAATTGAAAACCAATTCGTATGAATCTTAAACCCAATTCAAAGCCCACTATAGATAAAGTTAACTATAAACAACAAATCTAATTTAACGACAACAAGGATCTTCTGAATGATATTTAAAATCATTTCATAACAACATAATCTTCCAGCAACTCAAATAATTTTGTTTTAATCAAAACCTTATTGAACAATACATACACCCATATGTTATTCATAATACTTAACATCTATCAATGGATTCATCATCATTGCTACCAAGGGTTTAGAATGTGACTAACCTTGAAATCAATACGATTTATGTCTTCCAACGTAGACCATATCAATGAACAAAGACACTAGATGTTACTACTTAAGAACATCTACAATCCCCACAATTCTACTCATACAATATATAATTTCCTCATATAACAAAATCTTAGGTAACCAAAAGATTCACTGATACACTTAAATACAATGTACGTAACGAAATATTCCAATTTTGAGATTCATGCATTCTAGACTTTACACAGTCTCAACAGACCAAAAGTCTAACATTTATCTCTCTCAAGATTCAATACCATGATTCCCAACTTATATCATATTCCTCAAATATATAGAACTTTTAAGAAAAGACATTGACACTTATGTGCTCCATCGAATCCACACATAATCATTACTTAGGTTTGAATCAATTACGAAAAATTTGGCATATCTATGACAAACTTTAAAATCAATAAATCAAGCCTTATATTTCTTATTGTTTTTCACGAGACAAAAGGCTTTTAAATCCTCGTATCTATATGAATTTCTCATCGTTTATACGAATTAGATATGCTTATAGATCCAAATATTATACGAATCTCTCATAAGCAATCTACTTATAAACTCATTCCATATAATTATCATTCCCTTATAACTATTAATACTTTCCTTCTATATAATTATTGTACTCATATAACTATTAATATTTTCATTCTATGGCCTTTCCATGTTACATCCTTCTAGACTGTATAAATCAATGTGAAGGTTCATTTTGATGATGACAATAAAAATTCAGCTTCAAAACCATCTCAAAAATATATTTTTTTAAAGTGGTGCTACACTCCCTAGGTTAACCGAACCTAGGCTCTGATACCAAAAATTCTGTAACGCCCCTATGTGGGGGTTAACAGTTTTTAATGAGATAAAATAAAAATAAATAATAAAAGTAAAACCTTAAAAATAAAATTTGCCCGGGACTTAAATGAAAACTCTCAACTCAAAAATAAAAATATAAACGACAATAAACCACAGTTTAATGTAGCACCTTAAATTTAATAATATAAACTGTTGTCATCATCATTTTAACCCTCAACACATTGTAATACAGTCACAGAAAGTAACAATTGATGCTTACATTATCATGAAGAACATTCTTACAATTGAGCAGTCCCAATGTAATATAGTTACATCAGCTTCCTCAACTATATTTCTCGTAGCCACCTCACACTTAGTGAGTCCTGAAAAGATATAAACATAAGGGTATGAGCAACACTATGCTCAGTAGAGAAAAGCCATTACCCACCTTTAGGTTTTTATCATTACCACATTAAAATCTGCATGGTTAATAAGTTACATCATATTCCAGATTATGAGGTTTATTATGATCACATCTTATGGATACCGTAGTTAATCATTACCAAGTGTCATAATTACACATTTATACAAATATTACCAATCATCATTGTTCCTAGGTATCCATGTTAAATTGAGTATCACTCAACTCATCGAAACCCAAATGGGCGCACTTGATCACCCTATAAACATTCCAAGGGTGTTCCGGTGAGGGGACATCAAGCCCCGAGTCCTCACCAAATCAATTCCTGTACAGTGTGTTCTGGGACTTTCAACCCAAGGAAGCGTCATCACCTTCCCCCTATTTTACCTTTTAGGGTATTCATGCCCAAGGACGTAACCGTCGCCCTTTTCATGTCTCACAATTTCTCTATATTAAATCATTATTAATAGAGTTAATTTTCCTAACCATGCTTCTCAATTTATAACATGTGTCAATTCATTATGTTCCTCGCCGTACAATACAAGACGAGTCCATGTCATAGTTTCATATGTGATACACATATAATATCAGTTCAACATAGATATATATATATTGCGGCAAAACAATCAATTTTAATTCTATAAAAACCTCACAAAAGATGAGTAATAGAATCCCTACCTTTAAGCTTATCAACAGTCTCTTAATCCTGGAATCAATTAACGTTAGCTCCATACTCCCTTGATCCTAAGGCGTGCATAAGGACAATTAAAACTAAAGCACAACATACAACTACATTCATAAGATTTATTTTAATTTAATCTTAGAATTTCAAGAAATAACCACTGACCATAGAGGTATTATAAAGTTTAACAATATAAATTTTCTGTCTAGGGCATATACACTTAGACTTCATACATATGCTCCAAAATAGCAACAAACATATACTTAGGTTTAAGAACGCAAATTTGAATAATCCTTTAGTATAAAAGAAAATTTATAAATGAAAGACTAAATTTGTTCATAAGATTCTAACCTCGGATTATGGTTAGTTGGAAGCTTGAAATGGCTTCAAAACAGGTTCCTTTACTTCGGTATGACTGAAATTCTTGCTCAAATGGAGGTGATGGTGGCTGATTTTTATGGCTGCCTTGAAGAAGTTCTCTAAGTATTTTGCTTCAGCAAAGAAATGAGAAGAAGAGTGTGGGAACCGTGGAAGAGAAAGGAAGAAAAGATGAAGTCTTTGAAAAGAAGTGATAGAAACAATTATAGAGGAGACATGTTGAAGCATGTCACGGAGGAAATAAAGAAAATGAGGGTCAAGAGTAGTTGGAAAAGATATCCTTATGTCTCATCTAAAGACTTTAACACACATAATGTCAATATGACATTTTTGAGATTTATTAGAAGTTCTAAGGCTTTTTAGTAATCATACTAAATAAATATAGGAGAATTTTAGCAAACTTAAAAATAGATAAAAGTAAATATTATAAAATAAATTTAAATGAAGCAATTTTTTTTTTATACATTAAAAATTAATTTAATTACCTCAATACCCGTTAGGAGAATAACGGGTGTCACAACAAACCACAGTTTTTAGTGTAGCACCAAATATATATAATTACAGTCATCATCACCATAGTACAATTCCCAAATAACTTAACACAGCCATAAAAAAAAATAATACAACTCTTACATGTTGTAGATAAGTTGTAATTAAACAGGGTCTTCTAACACGAAAACAGCAGGATTGTTTTCGTTTATTCCTCTTCAAATATGTTGCACTGAGTTCCACCTGAGATATGAAGATATGATAGGGATGAGCATCGACATGCCCAGTAGGGAAATCATGACTCACCTTATGGTTTATCCATTACCACATTAAAAAACTGCATGGTTAGTAGGTTACATCATATTCCAGATTATGAGGTTTATTATGATCACATCTTATGGATACCGTAGTTAATCATTACCAAGTGTCATAATTACACATTTATACAAATATTACCAATCATCATTGTTCCTAGGTATCCATGTTAAATTGAGTATCACTCAACTCATCGAAACCCAAATGGGCGCACTTGATCACCCTATAAACATTCCAAGGGTGTTCCGGTGAGGGGACATTAAGCCCCGAGTCCTCACCAAATCAATTCCTGTACAGTGTGTTCTGGGACTTTCAACCCAAGGAAGCGTCATCACCTTCCCCCTATTTTACCTTTTTGGGTATTCATGCCCAAGGACGTAACCGCCGCCCTCTTCATGTCTCACCATTTCTCTATATTAAATCATTATTAATAGAGTCAGTTTTCCTAACCATGCTTCTCAATTTATAACATGTGTCAATTCATTATGTTCCTCGCCGTACAATACAAGACGAGTCCATGTCATAGTTTCATATGTGATACTCATATAATATCAGTTCAACATAGATATATATATATTGCGGCAAAACAATCAATTTTAATTCTATAAAAACCTCACAAAAATGAGTAATAGAATCCCTACCTTTCAAGCTTATCAACAATCTTTTAATCCTGGAATCAATTAACGTTAGCTCCACACATCCTTGACCCTAAGGCATGCATAAGGACAATTAAAACTAAAGCACAACGTATAATCACATTCATAAGTGAGTTATGTGTAAACCCGTCTACTAGTGCCATTAAAGTATTTTTATGCATTAAACATGGAGAAAATGCATACTAAAAACTAAGTTTAGATTAAAGAAAACCTACCTCAAAACTTCTTTGAAAAGCACCAAAGTTTGGGTTATCAATCAAGCTTGAATTAACTTTAAAACCGCCTCGATCATGGTTGGGAATTATAATTGTCTTGGCCACAAAGAGAGCTTTGTGCTCTATGTCTTTAGTTAGAAATTTGAAGTGAGAAGGGAGAGAATGAGAACTAGAGAAGAAGGTGGTGATAGTTAAATAAAAAGATATCAAAATGCTTAAGAGGAATGAGATGTTTACGGGAAAAGTTGTAAGAAGAAACAAAAGAGTCTTAAAGGAAAATATCATCTTGTCTCCCATGAAGACTTTTAGCAAATAATGCCAACATAATTGAGGGGATAATTGGAGTGAATTATAGAAGAAGATAAGGAAATAATTAATTAGGTGGTTGAGAAATATCTCCATGTCTTCTATGAATTGACGGAAAATAATTCAATGTCCCCTTCGGATACCTTTAGCAAAATGAGAAGAAGTCTATATAATTGAGCAATAATTTAGGGAGACAAGATTGGTAGAAGTAAGTGTTGGTAAGTTTTGAATGTTTCTTAGGAAGACTTGGTAAGAAAATACTAAAATGGTATTTTTTTTAAATGATCATAAACAACTTAGTAATTTTAAATAGTCACATTTTATTCATTAAATTTTACAAAATTATGCCCGTTAAAAATACGGGTGTTACAGCTCTCCCCTCCTATAAAAATTTCGTCCTCGCAATTTCGTACACTGATTACAATGTTAAAACAAATGTGGGTACTTTTCTCTCATTTCAGATTCAAGTTCCCATGTGGCTTCCTCCACATCATGGTGTTGCCACATCACTTTCACCAGAGGAATTCCACGACGACGTAATAATTTTATTTCATGATCCAGTATTTGAACTGGAATTTCTTCATAATTCGTATCTCCTTGAATTGGCACATCTGTCCACATGATCACATGTGAAGGGTCGGGTTCATACTTTCTCAACATCGATACATGAAACACATTATGTACATGAGACAATTGTGGTGGTAGGTCTAAACGGTATGCCAACGTTCCAATGCGTTCCACAATCTCAAACGGTCCTGTATACCTTGGTGCTAACTTTCCTTTAACACCAAATCGAGATACACCTCGTTTTGGTTTCACTTTTAAGAACACAAAGTCTCCGATCATGAACTCTAAAGGTCGCCTCCTCTTATCTGCATAACTCTTTTGTCGACTTTGAGCTGTCTGAAGACGTTCGCGAATAATCTGGATCTTGTCCGTTGTTTCTCTGATAAACTGAGGCCCAAGTTCAAGACGCTCTTCCTTTTCAGCCCAACACAATGGAGATCTACAAGGTCTACCATATAAGGCCTCATATGGAGCCATTCTAATACTTGCTTGGTAACTGTTGTTATATGCGAATTCAACATATGGCAGCTGTGCAGCCCAATTTGTTCCAAAGTCCAGCACACAAGCCCGAAGCATATCCTCGAGAATCTGAATGACACGTTCAGATTGTCCATCTGTTTGAGGATGAAAAGCTGTACTAAAATTCAATTGAGTTCCCAAGGCCCTCTGCAATCCTCTCCAAAATTTCGACGTGAAACGTGTATCTCTATCGGAAACTATTGACATTGGCACTCCATGCAATGTCACTACCTTTTCCACGTACAATTGACATAATTTTGAGACACTATAATTAGTTCTGATTGGGATGAAGTGGGCTGTCTTAGTTAAACGATCTACAATTACCCAAACGGCGTCATGCCCTATTTGAGTCTTAGGAAATCCAGTAACAAAGTCCATTGTCACATGATCCCACTTCCATTCTGGAATAGGTAAGCTCCTCAACTCGCCTCCAGGCTTTTGATGTTCCGCTTTAACCTGTTGGCACGTCATGCACTTAGAGACAAAGGTTGCTACATCTCGTTTCATTCCTCGCCACCAGTATTGTCGTTTTAGATCCATATACATTTTTGTGCTTCCAGGATGAATAGCAAACTTTGAACGGTGAGCCTCATCTAGCACCGCATGCCTGAGATATGGATCCTCTGGAACAACTAATCTTCCTTTGTAAAGTAAAAATCCTTCTGGCTCAATCTGCCATCCATCCAGTTGTTCTCCATTTTGTATTTGTTTCCAAACCCTACGTAATCCTTCATCGTGCCATTGTCCTTGTTTTACTTTCTGAATTAACGTAGGAGTTGCTATCACATTGAATAAGAAAGCTCTCTCGTTATCTTCATAATATTGCAAGTTGAAGTCGGCGATGGTGACTCGTCTCCAATCTTCCAATGCTAAACTGGCTATACGTCCGTTGTTCTTACGACTTAGAGCATCTGCCACGGCATTTGCTTTTCCAGGATGATATTGGATACTAAAGTCATAGTCCACCATGTACTCAGTCCATCTTCGTTGCCTTAGATTGAGATCCTTTTGAGTAAACAAATATTTCAGACTTTGATGATCTGAATATAGCTCGAACTTTGCGCCATATAGATAACATCTCCAAATTTTGAGTGCGAAAACCACAGCAGCTAACTCAAGATCATGTGTGGGGTAGTTCCTCTCATGGGGTTTCAACTGGCGTGAGGCGTAGGCAACTACTCGTCCATGCTGCATTAACACACAACCCAAACCGTTTCCTGAGGCATCAGTGTATACTGTGTAAGGCTCCTCGTTGTTAGGTATGATCAGCACAGGTGCACTAGTGAGTCTTCGTTTCAGTTCCTCAAATGCTTCTTCACATTTATCATCCCACACGAACTTGACATTCTTCCTTGTGAGTTTTGTTAATGGAGAAGCAATCTTTGAAAAATTCTCTACGAAGCGTCGATAGTATCCAGCTAGTCCGAGGAAACTTCGAATCTCTGACACGTTCTTTGGTCGTTCCCAATTTAGCACTGCTTCAATTTTGGAGGGGTCCACTGAGATGCCTTCTTCAGAGACAACGTGTCCAAGGAACTTGACCTTCGTCATCCAGAAATCACATTTTTCTCTTTTTGCATAAAGACCATGTTCTCTCAACGTTTGTAGAGCGATCCTCAAATGCTCAGCATGTTCTTCTTCGTTTTTAGAATAGATCAAGATATCATCTATGAAAACAATGATAAATTGATCTAAGTACGGTCGAAAGACACGGTTCATCAAGTCCATGAAAGCCGCTGGTGCATTAGTCAACCCGAAAGGCATGACAAGAAACTCAAAATGACCGTAGCGAGTCCGAAAAGCTGTCTTTGGAATGTCCTCTTCTCTTATCTTCAGTTGGTGATATCCGGATCGTAAGTCAATCTTTGAGAAATAGCAAGATCCTCCTAACTGATCGAACAACTCATCAATTCGGGGTAGAGGGTACTTGTTCTTGATAGTCAATCGATTAAGCTGGCGATAATCGACACAGAGCCTCAACGATCCGTCATGTTTCTTCACAAAAAGTACTGGAGCTCCCCAAGGTGATGTACTTGGTCGAATAAATCCTTTTTCCAGTAATTCGTCCAACTGCTTCCTCAATTCCACTTTCTCAGCAGGTGCCATTCGATACGGGGCAATAGAAACAGGCGCTGCTCCTTGAGTTAAGTCGATGACAAACTCAATTTCTCTATCAGGCGGAAGTCCGGGCAATTCATCTGGAAAAACATCTGAAAATTCGTCCACCACAGGAGTGTGAGAGGATAGGTCACTCTTCTTTAGTTCTCCATCTGAAGCAAAGATCGTCCCAAGATTGGTGAAATTCCTTCGTCCTCCAATACAAGCCTTTAGCACCGGGGCTGGCGTCACTGTTCCTGTTTTTGCTTGAAATTCGATGACTTGTCCATTCTTGGTGAATAAAGAGACACGTTTCCTATGACAATCTACTATTGCCTGGTATTTAGTTAGCCAATCCATTCCTAAGATTACATCAAACTCTGTCATAGTTATTACATATAGGTCAGCCGATAGTTTATGTTCTCCTATAACAATACACACTGATTTACAAATTATGGATACTTCAGCTATCCCGCCCATTGGTGTACTAAGGGTTAATGATGAACTACATGTCTCAGTTTCTAATTGTAGTACGGAAGCAAATAACATAGATATAAATGAATGAGTGGCACCAGTGTCAAATAATACATGAGCCCAAGAATGAGACACGTGAATCATACCGTCTACAACTGAGTGATCAGCCTGTTTTCCTTGTCCAGTTGTAGCCGTAATTGCATAAGCTTGTGCTGGTGCTTTTCCTTTATCACTTTTTCCTCGGTTTCCTTGGCTACTACTAGCCTTATTATTATTTCTCCCAGAAAAATATGGCCTTTGATTCACTGAGCCTTGTGGAGTCGGTTGGAAGTTCTGATTAGCATAAAAATTGGAACCCTGTGGCCGCTGTTGATAGTTGTACTGAGGCTGGAACCCTCGAGGTTGAGTTACTGAGACTTGGGAAGCTGGAGTGTTTTGCTGAGGCGCTCCACGATTTTGACTCCCTCCCCAAACAGTGGAGCCAAAATGACTTCCTTGTGGCCTTGGTGCAAAGGATGATTGTGTAGGGCGGTTAGGGCAATTTCTCCTCAGATGTCCCACTTGTCCACAGTTATGACAAGCATACGGTTGGAAACGACCACTGCCAGAAGATCCACCACCAATAGTCACTCCACTATGCTGAATGACTTGCCCTTGTGACTTCTCTTTCTTACTTATTTTCCTTTGACGCCCACCAGAACCCTTATACTCTCCATAGGAGTTATTTAGTTCTGTCTCTGCCCGCTGTGCCGCAGCTACAAGATCAAGAAAATCTGTTGATGGAACAGCAGCTATCATTTGTCTGATTTTCGGCCTCAGGTTATTTCTAAATTTTTCGCATCTCGCCATTGGATCCGATACAGCCCCGGGATTGTAGCGAGACAATTCTATAAATCGAGCATGGTATTCAGCAACTGTTGTATCTCCCTGCACCAGGTTTTCAAATTCTCGCATCATTGCTTGCCTATGGCTCTGAGGAATATAGGTGTTGCGAAAAATGGTTTCGAACTGCTCCCATGTAAGATTCGGCACGTCATAGTCGTCTTTCTGAAGATCCCACCATTCTTCGGCTTTACCCTCAAATATATATGTTGAAAAGCTAACCCAATACTCCCGTGGAATCCTCAAGGTGTCCAACTTCTTTTTGACTGCCTTTAGCCATTGTTCTGCTATGACCGGGTTAGGTTCTCCACTAAATGTGGGTGGTTTCTGCTTCATAAACTCCTTCAACAGAGTTAGATGTCGTTGTTCGGGATCACGAACCTCCACAGGTCTTTGCACATTTTGTAATGCTTGAAGAATTTGTCCTAAATTATTTACTTCTGGTGCAGCTGGCGGGGATTGTGTTGCATGTCGTAGTTGCTCATCTTCTTGAGCTTGTTCCATCGGTTCCGGTTGCTCAACTTCTTGAGCATGTTCAACCGGTTGTGACAGCTCAGACGATTGCATTTGACGTCTTGGTGGCATAGTTTCTACTGGCTGCGAAAATTTAACTAGGATCAGTACCAAATGATGATGACATTAACACCTAACTTTAAAACCATTCCCAAAGATTAATTTTTAAGGTGGTGCTATACCCCCTAGGTTAATCGAACCTAGGCTCTGATACCAAAAATTCTGTAACACCCCTATGTGGGGGTTAACAGTTTTAAATAAATAAAAATAATTTTAAATTTTATATTATTTAAATCAATTAAACAATGCCCATGGGTCTTTAAACAACAAGAAAAATAAAAATAAACGTTTTAAATACAAACCACAGTTTTTAGTGTAGCACCAAATATATATAATTACAGTCATCATCACCATAGTACAATTCCCAAATAACTTAACACAGCCATAAAAAAAAATAATACAACTCTTACATGTTGTAGATAAGTTGTAATTAAACAGGGTCTTCTAACACGAAAACAGCAGGATTGTTTTCGCTTATTCCTCTTCAAATATGTTGCACTGAGTTCCACCTGAGATATGAAGATATGATAGGGATGAGCATCGACATGCCCAGTAGGGAAATCATGACTCACCTTATGGTTTATCCATTACCACATTAAAAACTGCATGGTTAGTAGGTTACATCATATTCCAGATTATGAGGTTTATTATGATCACATCTTATGGATACCGTAGTTAATCATTACCAAGTGTCATAATTACACATTTATACAAATATTACCAATCATCATTGTTCCTAGGTATCCATGTTAAATTGAGTATCACTCAACTCATCGAAACCCAAATGGGCGCACTTGATCACCCTATAAACATTCCAAGGGTGTTCCGGTGAGGGGACATCAAGCCCCGAGTCCTCACCAAATCAATTCCTGTACAGTGTGTTCTGGGACTTTCAACCCAAGGAAGCGTCATCACCTTCCCCCTATTTTACCTTTTTGGGTATTCATGCCCAAGGACGTAACCGCCGCCCTCTTCATGTCTCACCATTTCTCTATATTAAATCATTATTAATAGAGTCAGTTTTCCTAACCATGCTTCTCAATTTATAACATGTGTCAATTCATTATGTTCCTCGCCGTACAATACAAGACGAGTCCATGTCATAGTTTCATATGTGATACTCATATAATATCAGTTCAACATAGATATATATATATTGCGGCAAAACAATCAATTTTAATTCTATAAAAACCTCACAAAAATGAGTAATAGAATCCCTACCTTTCAAGCTTATCAACAATCTTTTAATCCTGGAATCAATTAACGTTAGCTCCACACATCCTTGACCCTAAGGCATGCATAAGGACAATTAAAACTAAAGCACAACGTATAATCACATTCATAAGTGAGTTATGTGTAAACCCGTCTACTAGTGCCATTAAAGTATTTTTATGCATTAAACATGGAGAAAATGCATACTAAAAACTAAGTTTAGATTAAAGAAAACCTACCTCAAAACTTCTTTGAAAAGCACCAAAGTTTGGGTTATCAATCAAGCTTGAATTAACTTTAAAACCGCCTCGATCATGGTTGGGAATTATAATTGTCTTGGCCACAAAGAGAGCTTTGTGCTCTATGTCTTTAGTTAGAAATTTGAAGTGAGAAGGGAGAGAATGAGAACTAGAGAAGAAGGTGGTGATAGTTAAATAAAAAGATATCAAAATGCTTAAGAGGAATGAGATGTTTACGGGGAAAAGTTGTAAGAAGAAACAAAAGAGTCTTAAAGGAAAATATCATCTTGTCTCCCATGAAGACTTTTAGCAAATAATGCCAACATAATTGAGGGGATAATTGGAGTGAATTATAGAAGAAGATAAGGAAATAATTAATTAGGTGGTTGAGAAAATATCTCCATGTCTTCTATGAATTGACGGAAAATAATTCAATGTCCCCTTCGGATACCTTTAGCAAAATGAGAAGAAGTCTATATAATTGAGCAATAATTTAGGGAGACAAGATTGGTAGAAGTAAGTGTTGGTAAGTTTTGAATGTTTCTTAGGAAGACTTGGTAAGAAAATACTAAAATGGTATTTTTTTTAAATGATCATAAACAACTTAGTAATTTTAAATAGTCACATTTTATTCATTAAATTTTACAAAATTATGCCCGTTAAAAATACGGGTGTTACAGCTCTCCCCTCCTATAAAAATTTCGTCCTCGAAATTTCGTACACTGATTACAATGTTAAAACAAATGTGGGTACTTTTCTCTCATTTCAGATTCAAGTTCCCATGTGGCTTCCTCCACATCATGGTGTTGCCACATCACTTTCACCAGAGGAATTCCACGACGACGTAATAATTTTATTTCATGATCCAGTATTTGAACTGGAATTTCTTCATAATTCGTATCTCCTTGAATTGGCACATCTGTCCACATGATCACATGTGAAGGGTCGGGTTCATACTTTCTCAACATCGATACATGAAACACATTATGTACATGAGACAATTGTGGTGGTAGGTCTAAACGGTATGCCAACGTTCCAATGCGTTCCACAATCTCAAACGGTCCTGTATACCTTGGTGCTAACTTTCCTTTAACACCAAATCGAGATACACCTCGTTTTGGTTTCACTTTTAAGAACACAAAGTCTCCGATCATGAACTCTAAAGGTCGCCTCCTCTTATCTGCATAACTCTTTTGTCGACTTTGAGCTGTCTGAAGACGTTCGCGAATAATCTGGATCTTGTCCGTTGTTTCTCTGATAAACTGAGGCCCAAGTTCAAGACGCTCTTCCTTTTCAGCCCAACACAATGGAGATCTACAAGGTCTACCATATAAGGCCTCATATGGAGCCATTCTAATACTTGCTTGGTAACTGTTGTTATATGCGAATTCAACATATGGCAGCTGTGCAGCCCAATTTGTTCCAAAGTCCAGCACACAAGCCCGAAGCATATCCTCGAGAATCTGAATGACACGTTCAGATTGTCCATCTGTTTGAGGATGAAAAGCTGTACTAAAATTCAATTGAGTTCCCAAGGCCCTCTGCAATCCTCTCCAAAATTTCGACGTGAAACGTGTATCTCTATCGGAAACTATTGACATTGGCACTCCATGCAATGTCACTACCTTTTCCACGTACAATTGACATAATTTTGAGACACTATAATTAGTTCTGATTGGGATGAAGTGGGCTGTCTTAGTTAAACGATCTACAATTACCCAAACGGCGTCATGCCCTATTTGAGTCTTAGGAAATCCAGTAACAAAGTCCATTGTCACATGATCCCACTTCCATTCTGGAATAGGTAAGCTCCTCAACTCGCCTCCAGGCTTTTGATGTTCCGCTTTAACCTGTTGGCACGTCATGCACTTAGAGACAAAGGTTGCTACATCTCGTTTCATTCCTCGCCACCAGTATTGTCGTTTTAGATCCATATACATTTTTGTGCTTCCAGGATGAATAGCAAACTTTGAACGGTGAGCCTCATCTAGCACCGCATGCCTGAGATATGGATCCTCTGGAACAACTAATCTTCCTTTGTAAAGTAAAAATCCTTCTGGCTCAATCTGCCATCCATCCAGTTGTTCTCCATTTTGTATTTGTTTCCAAACCCTACGTAATCCTTCATCGTGCCATTGTCCTTGTTTTACTTTCTGAATTAACGTAGGAGTTGCTATCACATTGAATAAGAAAGCTCTCTCGTTATCTTCATAATATTGCAAGTTGAAGTCGGCGATGGTGACTCGTCTCCAATCTTCCAATGCTAAACTGGCTATACGTCCGTTGTTCTTACGACTTAGAGCATCTGCCACGGCATTTGCTTTTCCAGGATGATATTGGATACTAAAGTCATAGTCCACCATGTACTCAGTCCATCTTCGTTGCCTTAGATTGAGATCCTTTTGAGTAAACAAATATTTCAGACTTTGATGATCTGAATATAGCTCGAACTTTGCGCCATATAGATAACATCTCCAAATTTTGAGTGCGAAAACCACAGCAGCTAACTCAAGATCATGTGTGGGGTAGTTCCTCTCATGGGGTTTCAACTGGCGTGAGGCGTAGGCAACTACTCGTCCATGCTGCATTAACACACAACCCAAACCGTTTCCTGAGGCATCAGTGTATACTGTGTAAGGCTCCTCGTTGTTAGGTATGATCAGCACAGGTGCACTAGTGAGTCTTCGTTTCAGTTCCTCAAATGCTTCTTCACATTTATCATCCCACACGAACTTGACATTCTTCCTTGTGAGTTTTGTTAATGGAGAAGCAATCTTTGAAAAATTCTCTACGAAGCGTCGATAGTATCCAGCTAGTCCGAGGAAACTTCGAATCTCTGACACGTTCTTTGGTCGTTCCCAATTTAGCACTGCTTCAATTTTGGAGGGGTCCACTGAGATGCCTTCTTCAGAGACAACGTGTCCAAGGAACTTGACCTTCGTCATCCAGAAATCACATTTTTCTCTTTTTGCATAAAGACCATGTTCTCTCAACGTTTGTAGAGCGATCCTCAAATGCTCAGCATGTTCTTCTTCGTTTTTAGAATAGATCAAGATATCATCTATGAAAACAATGATAAATTGATCTAAGTACGGTCGAAAGACACGGTTCATCAAGTCCATGAAAGCCGCTGGTGCATTAGTCAACCCGAAAGGCATGACAAGAAACTCAAAATGACCGTAGCGAGTCCGAAAAGCTGTCTTTGGAATGTCCTCTTCTCTTATCTTCAGTTGGTGATATCCGGATCGTAAGTCAATCTTTGAGAAATAGCAAGATCCTCCTAACTGATCGAACAACTCATCAATTCGGGGTAGAGGGTACTTGTTCTTGATAGTCAATCGATTAAGCTGGCGATAATCGACACAGAGCCTCAACGATCCGTCATGTTTCTTCACAAAAAGTACTGGAGCTCCCCAAGGTGATGTACTTGGTCGAATAAATCCTTTTTCCAGTAATTCGTCCAACTGCTTCCTCAATTCCACTTTCTCAGCAGGTGCCATTCGATACGGGGCAATAGAAACAGGCGCTGCTCCTTGAGTTAAGTCGATGACAAACTCAATTTCTCTATCAGGCGGAAGTCCGGGCAATTCATCTGGAAAAACATCTGAAAATTCGTCCACCACAGGAGTGTGAGAGGATAGGTCACTCTTCTTTAGTTCTCCATCTGAAGCAAAGATCGTCCCAAGATTGGTGAAATTCCTTCGTCCTCCAATACAAGCCTTTAGCACCGGGGCTGGCGTCACTGTTCCTGTTTTTGCCTGAAATTCGATGACTTGTCCATTCTTGGTGAATAAAGAGACACGTTTCCTATGACAATCTACTATTGCCTGGTATTTAGTTAGCCAATCCATTCCTAAGATTACATCAAACTCTGTCATAGTTATTACATATAGGTCAGCCGATAGTTTATGTTCTCCTATAACAATACACACTGATTTACAAATTATGGATACTTCAGCTATCCCGCCCATTGGTGTACTAAGGGTTAATGATGAACTACATGTCTCAGTTTCTAATTGTAGTACGGAAGCAAATAACATAGATATAAATGAATGAGTGGCACCAGTGTCAAATAATACATGAGCCCAAGAATGAGACACGTGAATCATACCGTCTACAACTGAGTGATCAGCCTGTTTTCCTTGTCCAGTTGTAGCCGTAATTGCATAAGCTTGTGCTGGTGCTTTTCCTTTATCACTTTTTCCTCGGTTTCCTTGGCTACTACTAGCCTTATTATTATTTCTCCCAGAAAAATATGGCCTTTGATTCACTGAGCCTTGTGGAGTCGGTTGGAAGTTCTGATTAGCATAAAAATTGGAACCCTGTGGCCGCTGTTGATAGTTGTACTGAGGCTGGAACCCTCGAGGTTGAGTTACTGAGACTTGGGAAGCTGGAGTGTTTTGCTGAGGCGCTCCACGATTTTGACTCCCTCCCCAAACAGTGGAGCCAAAATGACTTCCTTGTGGCCTTGGTGCAAAGGATGATTGTGTAGGGCGGTTAGGGCAATTTCTCCTCAGATGTCCCACTTGTCCACAGTTATGACAAGCATACGGTTGGAAACGACCACTGCCAGAAGATCCACCACCAATAGTCACTCCACTATGCTGAATGACTTGCCCTTGTGACTTCTCTTTCTTACTTATTTTCCTTTGACGCCCACCAGAACCCTTATACTCTCCATAGGAGTTATTTAGTTCTGTCTCTGCCCGCTGTGCCGCAGCTACAAGATCAAGAAAATCTGTTGATGGAACAGCAGCTATCATTTGTCTGATTTTCGGCCTCAGGTTATTTCTAAATTTTTCGCATCTCGCCATTGGATCCGATACAGCCCCGGGATTGTAGCGAGACAATTCTATAAATCGAGCATGGTATTCAGCAACTGTTGTATCTCCCTGCACCAGGTTTTCAAATTCTCGCATCATTGCTTGCCTATGGCTCTGAGGAATATAGGTGTTGCGAAAAATGGTTTCGAACTGCTCCCATGTAAGATTCGGCACGTCATAGTCGTCTTTCTGAAGATCCCACCATTCTTCGGCTTTACCCTCAAATATATATGTTGAAAAGCTAACCCAATACTCCCGTGGAATCCTCAAGGTGTCCAACTTCTTTTTGACTGCCTTTAGCCATTGTTCTGCTATGACCGGGTTAGGTTCTCCACTAAATGTGGGTGGTTTCTGCTTCATAAACTCCTTCAACAGAGTTAGATGTCGTTGTTCGGGATCACGAACCTCCACAGGTCTTTGCACATTTTGTAATGCTTGAAGAATTTGTCCTAAATTATTTACTTCTGGTGCAGCTGGCGGGGATTGTGTTGCATGTCGTAGTTGCTCATCTTCTTGAGCTTGTTCCATCGGTTCCGGTTGCTCAACTTCTTGAGCATGTTCAACCGGTTGTGACAGCTCAGACGATTGCATTTGACGTCTTGGTGGCATAGTTTCTACTGGCTGCGAAAATTTAACTAGGATCAGTACCAAATGATGATGACATTAACACCTAACTTTAAAACCATTCCCAAAGATTAATTTTTAAGGTGGTGCTATACCCCCTAGGTTAATCGAACCTAGGCTCTGATACCAAAAATTCTGTAACACCCCTATGTGGGGGTTAACAGTTTTAAATAAATAAAAATAATTTTAAATTTTATATTATTTAAATCAATTAAACAATGCCCATGGGTCTTTAAACAACAAGAAAAATAAAAATAAACGTTTTAAATACAAACCACAGTTTTTAGTGTAGCACCAAATATATATAATTACAGTCATCATCACCATAGTACAATTCCCAAATAACTTAACACAGCCATAAAAAAAATAATACAACTCTTACATGTTGTAGATAAGTTGTAATTAAACAGGGTCTTCTAACACGAAAACAGCAGGATTGTTTTCGCTTATTCCTCTTCAAATATGTTGCACTGAGTTCCACCTGAGATATGAAGATATGATAGGGATGAGCATCGACATGCCCAGTAGGGAAATCATGACTCACCTTATGGTTTATCCATTACCACATTAAAAACTGCATGGTTAGTAGGTTACATCATATTCCAGATTATGAGGTTTATTATGATCACATCTTATGGATACCGTAGTTAATCATTACCAAGTGTCATAATTACACATTTATACAAATATTACCAATCATCATTGTTCCTAGGTATCCATGTTAAATTGAGTATCACTCAACTCATCGAAACCCAAATGGGCGCACTTGATCACCCCATAAACATTCCAAGGGTGTTCCGGTGAGGGGACATCAAGCCCCGAGTCCTCACCAAATCAATTCCTGTACAGTGTGTTCTGGGACTTTCAACCCAAGGAAGCGTCATCACCTTCCCCCTATTTTACCTTTTAGGGTATTCATGCCCAAGGACGTAACCGCCGCCCTCTTCATGTCTCACAATTTCTCTATATTAAATCATTATAATAGAGTTAGTTTTCCTAACCATGCTTCTCAATTTATAACATGTGTCAATTCATTATGTTCCTCGCCGTACAATACAAGACGAGTCCATGTCATAGTTTCATATGTGATACTCATATAATATCAGTTCAACATAGATATATATATATTGCGGCAAAACAATCAATTTTAATTCTATAAAAACCTCACAAAAGATGAGTAATAGAATCCCTACCTTTCAAGCTTATCAACAATCTTTTAATCCTGGAATCAATTAACGTTAGCTCCACACATCCTTGACCCTAAGGCATGCATAAGGACAATTAAAACTAAAGCACAACGTATAATCACATTCATAAGTGAGTTATGTGTAAACCCGTCTACTAGTGCCATTAAAGTATTTTTATGCATTAAACATGGAGAAAATGCATACTAAAAACTAAGTTTAGATTAAAGAAAACCTACCTCAAAACTTCTTTGAAAAGCACCAAAGTTTGGGTTATCAATCAAGCTTGAATTAACTTTAAAACCGCCTCGATCATCGTTGGGAATTATAATTGTCTTGGCCACAAAGAGAGCTTTGTGCTCTATGTCTTTAGTTAGAAATTTGAAGTGAGAAGGGAGAGAATGAGAACTAGAGAAGAAGGTGGTGATAGTTAAATAAAAAGATATCAAAATGCTTAAGAGGAATGAGATGTTTACGGGGAAAAGTTGTAAGAAGAAACAAAAGAGTCTTAAAGGAAAATATCATCTTGTCTCCCATGAAGACTTTTAGCAAATAATGCCAACATAATTGAGGGGATAATTGGAGTGAATTATAGAAGAAGATAAGGAAATAATTAATTAGGTGGTTGAGAAATATCTCCATGTCTTCTATGAATTGACGGAAAATAATTCAATGTCCCCTTCGGATACCTTTAGCAAAATGAGAAGAAGTCTATATAATTGAGCAATAATTTAGGGAGACAAGATTAGTAGAAGTAAGTGTTGGTAAGTTTTGAATGTTTCTTAGGAAGACTTGGTAAGAAAATACTAAAATGGTATTTTTTTTTAAATGATCATAAACAACTTAGTAATTTTAAATAGTCACATTTTATTCATTAAATTTTACAAAATTATGCCCGTTAAAAATACGGGTGTTACAACGTCGTTGTTCAATCTTTTAGATTCATTGAGCCTAATGCCAGGATGGCTGGATACGGAGTACTTGATGCTCTCGAAACGCATCCTTCTTAAGGTCTGACCTTTTGTTTATCGATGTTTTTGTATCCTATAAGCATGCATGATATGGATAGCTGGTATACGGAGTGCCTTGTACTCTCGAAACGTATCCGTATCATGTTTGTAATGTGTAATATTCTGTTAATATTATATGGAAGTACCAGAGTCAGTTATGGGGATATTCCATATGAAATATGAATATATTATTTGGGTTGAATGTTTGTGTCATGAGGATAGCTGTTTAATGAAAAATATGTCGGGTATGTTTGCAACTCTGAGATTCCGTTTAATATCTCTATGAATAAGTTTAATGTATGGTTTTGAATAGAAGTGTTTGTGATATATGTTTTATGATTATGTTTTAGTTTATTAGTAGAGGTATGAAATCAAATATATTTGACTTTTCCTTACTTAAAAAGGGAAAGGAACCTAAAGATGAAGTATATAAAATTTCTCTAGCAATCTCCTTAAATGTGATTGTAAATCACAGTCCATGGACAATGAAGGACTGGAATCATGGTATGGTCAATATGTATGCCTGATCAGATTCTTAGACTATTATACGGTGTTATAAGTTGAAACTTGTCAGAAATACTCTCATTGAGGGATTTAGAATTTAGAGTAAGATTTATTATGCAAGTAAATAAGTGGAGATACGATAACTTAAATTTGGAGGACAAACAACATTAACGGTTTAGACTCGGAATTGGAATCATAATTTTTACTAGTATTACTAGAATTGAAATTTCGAGGACGAAATTTCTTTAAGGGGGGTAGAGCTGTGACACCCGTTATTCTCCTAAGGGTATTAAGGTAATTAGATTAATTTTTAGTATATATATAAAAAAAAATCAGAAAATATCACAAAACTCGAGACTTTCTCTCTCCTCTTTCTCTCTCTAGAATTTTCTCTCTCCCCTCAAATATCGTCTGAGATTTCGGCATCCGTTTTTGACACCTCCCACACCAATGGGAAGCTCTCGTCAAGACGAGTCCAACGGTGTGCCGAGCAGCCCAAAACACTGCCGGAGGAGGACACACGCGCCGGTTGAAGCCGCGGAAACACAGTACTTTTCCAACGTGATTTCTTCACCGTCCGAGCACCGATCAACACGATCTTGGTGTCTATAGACTCAGCTCAATGAGTAGAACAAAATGCAGCAGGTGATGCCCCTCGATTTTGGCCGGAGAAGCCTCGTCGGAGTCGCTTCTTGCCGTCGTTGCACCACCCTCGATCCCGCCGCCTCCGACGACGGTGATCGACACCGCCCCCACCATTCGACTCAGACGGCGACGAGGAGTGAGAAGCACCTTCCAATTTCACGCCACAGCCGCCGCCCACCGGAGTTTGAAGACCGACGCCGTCCACCGCCGCAGCAACCACCGTCGCCACCATTCCCGACCTTCTTCCCCAAAATTGACTGAGGCAAAACACTCAGTGATGCACGGTGAAGCTTTCCCAACCCTCAATTTCATGAGAACTCCGCCGGAGGACCACGATCAGCCTTCGCCTTTGTGCGCCGCCGTGAGGAGCTTCGGGCTGCCGTTCTACGCAGCGGTGTGGTGCACCACCGCCACCAACATGCTCAGACAACCACGGAGAAGGAAATGCCCAAGCCAATTTGGGCCAAACGCTGGCGAAGATCCACCGCCCGAGCCACCTGTTTTGGCCGAGGATCCGCTCTTCGATTTGTGCTGATGGAGGCAAAATTGAATGAAATTGACATCACCATTGAACTCAGAAGGGTCGACTTAGGGGGGGTAGGCTCGAGCTCAGCCCTCAACGGAGCCAACCGCCGCCGGTCAACGGCGGTCAACGCCGGTCAACGGCCAGTCAAAGGCTAAATTGGGATTTTGTGATCCGGACCTCCGATCGAAGATTCGAGACCGCCTCCTGACTCGTTTCGATGCTCTGGATGCAATGGTGACCTCCGTTTGAGAAAATTCCACTCCGATGAAAATCATCCGGTACCAACTGCACGCGAATAGAGGCAATTCAAACAGCAGTATCGGAGTCCAGAATGACGTTTTCAAGAATGTATGATCTCCAGGAAGCATTCCTAGCCATTCATAGTCGCTCGAGGAGCACTACAGAGGATGCTTCGTAGATACAGCGAGATACAACTGGATCTGTTTTGCTTGGAGTTCAAGATCAAGGGAGTATGGAGCTAACGTTAATTGATTCCAGGATTAAGAGACTGTTGATAAGCTTGAAAGGTAGGGATTCTATTACTCATCTTTTGTGAGGTTTTTATAGAATTAAAATTGATTGTTTTGCCGCAATATATATATATCTATGTTGAACTGATATTATATGAGTATCACATATGAAACTATGACATGGACTCGTCTTGTATTGTACGGCGAGGAACATAATGAATTGACACATGTTATAAATTGAGAAGCATGGTTAGGAAAACTAACTCTATTAATAATGATTCAATATAGAGAAATTGTGAGACATGAAGAGGGCGACGGTTACGTCCTTGGGCATGAATACCCTAAAAGGTAAAATAGGGGGAAGGCGATGACGCTTCCTTGGGTTGAAAGTCCCAGAACACACTGTACAGGAATCGACTTGGTGAGGACTCGGGGCTTGATGTCCCCTCACCGGAACACCCTTGGAATGTTTATAGGGTGATCAAGTGCGCCCATTTAGGTTTCGATGAGTTGAGTGATACTCAATTTAACATGGATACCTAGGAACAATGATGATTGGTAATATTTGTATAAATGTGTAATTATGACACTTGGTAATGATTAACTACGGTATCCATAAGATGTGATCATAATAAACATCATAATCTGGAATATGATGTAACTTACTAACCATGCAGGTTTTAATATGGTAATGATAAAATCCTAAAGGTGAGTAATGGCTTTCTCTACTGAGCATAGTGTCGCTCATTCCCTTATGTTTTTATCTTTTCAGGACTCACTAAGTGTGAGGTGGCTACGAGAAATATAGTTGAGGAAGTGATGTAACTATATTACATTGGGACTGCTTCAATTGTTGAGAATGTTCTTCATGATAATGTAAGCATCAATTGTTACTTTCTGTGACTGTATTACAATGTGTTGAGGGTTAAAATGATGATGACAACAGTTTATACTATTAAATTTAAGGTGCTACATTAAACTGTGGTTTATTTATCGTTTATATTTTTATTTTTGAGTTGAGAGTTTTCATTTAAGTCCCGGGCAAATTTTATTTTTAAGGTTTTACTTTTATTATTTATTTTTATTTTATCTCATTAAAAACTGTTAAACCCCATATAGGGGCGTTACATACCATGCATGAAGTGATGATCACATGTTATACATAACATAATCTACATAAATGCTCTTGTACGATATAGTACTCACAGGTACTTAACATAAAATATACACACAGGTACAGATCATCATATACACTCAGGTACATGTCATTATATACTCTCAGGTATATATATATATATATATATATATATATATATATACTCACAAGTATACTCTTTCATGTTATAAATACTTATGTCATTGCAGACATACAAGTATACACCTTAATATACACACAGGTATACATATACACATTTTGCACTCTAAGCCTATAATTTCATACTGAAGGTGGGATGGGTACTTACTTGATGCGAATGTCAAGCAACTTAATCTCGATTTCCCTTCTCCTAGACTCTTAGGATCCTGTTGGCCAATTACAAAGCCATTAGCCAAATTTCACTATGTTTCGATACAAAACATCCGTTAGTTAATAAATTGAGTTGCATTACTATATACAACTCTAAAAACCACTGTTTTTTTTCTTATTTCTGTCTAACTCTACCCTATCGTTTCTAACGAAGGACGGAAACCTTTCTAGTTGTTTTCTTATCCCATTGGAAATATTTTAAAGCGGTTCGGGTTATTTGGGCAAAAATGACGATTTTGCCCTCCGTGGGTCCATTAACCTACCCGAGCTCGATTTCGTTATTCTTATGAAAATAACCACATACAAATTTTAAAATAACACCCTAGTAGGTTTAATCTCTTTATTTCTCAATTATGCCCCATTTTCATAAAACTTTGCGGTTTAGTCCCTGAACTAAAAATTTTGATGATTTTGCCCCCAGGACTAAATTTTACTTCTTTGCATCAAAATTTCCTATTTTTCTCAAGGATCATTTTTGCTCAAAGTACCATATTCAAAATCTTTGAGAAATGACGTTTTTGCCTTTTTTAAATTTTTTTCACAATTTTCACAAATTCTTTGAAAAATCAAAATCTCACAAACGATTCAGTTTTTTGACGAACAGTCTGCAATGCCTAACAGTTTCATCGAGATCTATAACTTTCGTGTGTTAACTTTTCCAAAATCTCACTGTATAGGGGTGTTTTTGGCCATTTTTCAATTCTGCCGAGAGAAATCTTTTCCTTTCAATTTAGTTCCTACGGCATTTTCAAAAAAATCCGTTTCAAAATTGCAATTCTACCCCTGCAGAAACCATTCCATGCCTTAATCAACACATTCTCATGCTCAAATATCACTTTTGCAAGTCAAACATCAAAATTACAAAAATTTTGCTTTTTCTAAAAATTACCAATTTGCACTAAAAACCAAAGTTTCATAACTTAAACTTACTATTCATCACATATATATGAGATTTCATCAAATACATGCTCAAGAACCCACATGGGTTTGAAAGAATAGAAATCAAAATAAAATCTATAAAATTTCAAAACTTTAAAACTTAAAACTTACAAAAATAACACCCTTTTGGTTTCAAGCCTTCAAAATCCCTTTGAACTCCCTCCTAAGCTTCCTTTCCATACAAAAATACCATGGATTAATTTCTTTCTTCAACCCATGAAAAATCCCTTGAAAACTCATTAAAAAGTTTAGGATTTTACCTTAAAACTTGTGGAAAAATCCTTGTACTTGCTTGTAAAACTTGTTTGGGGCTATTTTTGCAAAGTTTGGGGGCTGAGAAAATTTTTTAGAAGTCTTGGATATGGCTGCCGTAACTTGGAGAGAAGGAAGGAAATGGAAATTTTTGTGATAACTTTGAAATTAATGCTTCCTTATTCATTTGATGACTCATGGTCATTCCTTAGACCACCCTAGGTGTCCTCATCTTATTGAGCCACATTGCATGGCTTGTTGGCCCAATAGAATTCAAGCAAATGTCCACTTTATGGAATTAAAAATTTATACTGTATAATTTTTCACCACATAGTATTTTTCCTCTACTGTCGTGGTCAAATCAGTGTATTTTCTATCCTTAGACTGTATAAAAATACTTGACTTACTTTTCGTTTACTTTTGGAGGCCAATCATATCATTTTTTGTATCTACGTTTTTATTTAGCAGTATACTCATACTGCTTCGGCCTCCTTTTTACCCCTGATTTGAGTTTGGACAACTTCTATGTCCTATTTACATTCTAATCATCCACTTGTTTATATCACAATTTTACAATTAATCGTGATATAAAATTTATTTTATGGATATTATTTACAAATTTTTGAATAATTAAACTCATAAAATCTGTATTAGGCAATATCCAATATTGCATCACATTTGCCATAAAATTTACAATCAATGCCGTTTATTCCTACTTTATTGTAATTTTTACAAAAATTATAATTTTTACAACAATTTACATTTTTAAAAGTAAATTCATTAATTAAACCTAATTAAATATTAAGTTTTATTAATGAAATTTTTCTCGGTCATTACATCAATATGAAAATTCCGGGGATCTTGAGAAACTTCCATCTCATCCTTGATGCATGTAATTCCACACAGCTTTAACCAAACAAGGTGATTTTCTTAACTATAGTATACATCAATCCCAGATCATAACAACAGCAATAACTCCAACCCCAAGAAGAACGGCAAGGAACTTGAAGAAGGGTGTGTCGAAATAGCGCTCGGATTGGGGCTTAAACCCTTTGGCAATGAGATGGTTAATGGCAACATAGATGAAGATCCCACAAGCCAGTCCCATTGAGATGGCATATATCCAGTCAGCCACGGCTCCTTGAGTTGTGGCGTCAATGGCAATGCCAATGCCTACTCCGACCGGGCTTGAAATGGCGAAAGCAAAAGAGTAGGCAGCGGTCACAAGTAATGGCCTCTTTGGTAGCATCCTCAAAAGTGCAATGCCCATTGCTATGGCTGCAAAAATTTTGTGCAAAGATATAGTCCAAAGATTCCTCCATGCATCTGCCTTGTTATCTGGCCAAAAGGATATGCACAATTCATATATATTTGGCTAGAATTAGTAAATTATAATGGTGTAACATTAACATTTTATCAGTTCAAGAACCATGAGTACTACATAGTTGAACCTTTTAAACCATATGGCTCTTTAATTAGTTTGTTTTTTATTTTTGTGAAAAATTGGACCAACCCCTCTTCTTATTCTTTTGTGAATAAAGTGCCATTACAACATGTTATTTATAAACAAAGTCATATGATTTTTGTGACATACTAAAAAATAAACTTGTCTGATTCAGTACATAAAACTAGGATTTTCCTTCTTTCATAAAAAAAAAGGCAAATTTTTCTAGGAAAAGATGAACGACAAAATCCTCTATGTCACAAAAGTTATTGGTACGAAAAGAAAACTGCCAATTGATTTAAATAGTGGACAGCCAAACTTGCATGACCGATGATGTAAGAAAGGCCACTATGACGAAAAGACAAGGGAATGCTAAGTGAATAGACATGAGATAAGCTTAAGACAATTATTAGTTAGAGAGTCAGAGGAGTATTGTTAGAAGGTTGTTAAACTATTGGTCAGGTAGGGACAACTACTTTTTGACCGAGAGAAATGGACATAAATTAGTTGTTCGATGAGCATTTCCATTTGTAATGACGAGGTTTTAACCTCACACAGACGTCAAACTTCATAGCTAAACTACCATTTTAACTTTAAAATAAAAAAAAAAAAGGGGCCAAAGAATATTAAGTTGACATAAATGAGTAAAAAACTAGTTGAGTTTAAAGGCCAAAGCACAAATTATTGTATTATAAGAAGAGGTTTTGTGACATGCTAAAACAGAACAATGGACCAGCTCTAGATTGAGAACACCAAAGGGATATAATTGCAAATTACCTCAATAATGCAAAATTCTAGTGAATCAAAACCTAAGCATGAAGATCAATGCTAATGCAAAATATTTCACCAATGAGATATATATATATATACACACACACACACATACATACAAACATGCATATATATGTATGTTTGTATGTATGTATGTATGCATGTATCTTTACCTGAAATTCCAATGGCAATGCCCTCAAAAACAGAATGAAAACACAGAGCGAGGATGAGAAGTATGGTGTCCCCTAAAGAGGTCGTCCTCATAAAAACCGGAGTCACGTTCATGTCTGCCTCTTTACCCTGCTCATGATCATGATTTCTCCTTCCTTCTTCAACTTCCACTCTCGCTTCTCTGTCGCCAGACTTGGTGACCAAGAGAATTATGCTGTCTCCAAGCATGGTCAAAAGGTAACCAAACGATGCGAGCATGAAAGCAAAAGGGTAAGTTTTGGTGGTGAGGTCGCCGAAAGTCTCGTTTGAATCGCTCAAGAAATGCATCAAAGAAGTTCCGAGGAAGACACCGCCAGCAAATTGCGTGCCGAGGAGGAGAAAGCTCTCATTCCATCGGAAGAAGTATGGCGACACTCCGCCTGCAAAAGTGCTCGACAATAGAATGATCAAACACCATATCTTCACCAGAATCAACCCCTTGTTGTGCAAATCTCCATGTTCATCGTCACCGGTGTCGTGATCGCCTCCGTGGCCGTTGACTAGGAAAACTTGCAGCAATAGGATCAGAGATAGGAAAAAAGGGGTTGACTTGAGAGTCATGGTGGCCATTGATTTTTACGAAGTTAATTGGTTCCGGTGGTTAGGATTGATGTTTATTTGTGCGGTCTAAGTTAGGGATTAGTTACGTCCGTTAACTGAAACAGGTGTAATATAATTAAATAAAAATTAGCATATCCTATTTTCTCTTTGCAGTACAAGTTTGACTTTATCGTATTTGTAGTAATTGTACCATACAACCAGTTTTGGGGAGAGCTCAACGGACCTTTGTTACGCTACATTGTTCTCCTACCCTAGTGGAACACCACAAATCAAAATCAACCGAGTAATGTGGAAGAGATCTTTTAATTGGTCATCCAAAAAAATGTTCATTTTTAGGTGACAAAATAAGCTTTCTCCTCCTTTTCCTTTTAAAATAGCGATAGAGATGAGGCATTACTAGTTTCCCCTGCTTAATCATTATATGTTAATAAATAGAAGAGAACCAATGCAAAGTTATCGATTTGTTTTAAGAAATAATTAAATAAAAACAAAAAAAAACCCAAAAACCTCAAGGTTTAACTGGCAATATTGTCCTTACAAATGAGTTGTAAGTTTGGTTTAAAATGTGAATAACTGGCCAGCATCCGGCCAAGCGTTTTATCTCAATCAACCAGCAGCAACAACCCCGCCTTAGAGTCTGCGTACGGCACGTACTTTAAAAATATCAAGTTATGAACAACAGTACAACGCAAATCATTCGTTCATTAATTTTTTGGAAAAAGAATAAAACACAAACAATGCAAGTCATTCTTCTATGTTCAATCCAATTGGATGAAGCCAAATTAACCTACAGGCTATACACAAATTGCATAACTTCTTCAATCAGTTATATCATTGACAAATACAACATATTTGCATACACGAAATGTACATTTGATTTCCCATCAATGATCAAACCATGTCTGAACCATCTGAATCGCTCTCTCTGCTTTCTTGCCATCCTGACCCCACCCTGAATTTGCATACCGGGCACGTGCCTTGTTGGCGCAGCCACAGGTCGATGCAATTGGTATGAAACTGCATAAGAAGATCGCTACTAATTTAAAACCTGAAAAAAATGGTATTAAATTGACACGACCCAAACATTATATCATGCAGAATAAATTTTGTGAAGTGGGAACTTGGGGAGTCTAGTACTCCGATGCAAGAGAGAGGGAATTCGGTAGAGAGTTTTGGAATTTATTTGCATTGTCAAAGTCAGAGAGTGAACCTGATGCAAACAAGGTAAACTGCGAATGAGCTCGCCCCTGCTGACTTGTTCCAAGCAAATGCTGCATGTCAGTTCATCTTCTGAAGCCTTCAGTTTTCCATCTTCCTTTCTAGAACCCTGCTTTGCAATTGTTTAAAAGATAAAAGGTTGAAAATCAAAAGGCCATACAACAAGCAATGATCCCCAATATTAAAGTAATCACGCAATCAATTAACATGTTCCCCTCCTAGAACAGATGGACCAAAAAAATGAACATACAAGAGCAGGAAGGTTCTGATTTCAAATTTCATCGACATTTCACATTTTGTTTTAGCTTGAATTTCCTGTAAATCCTTGCTATATGGATGTTTCCTGTGCTAAACAACAGCACGAGTAAGATCAGTGACATCTATTGAGGTTTAGGAGAATTCAAACTAGTTTAATTAATCATGCACCAGATCCTGCAATTTTCTTGTCAGGCGGCTAGTTTGCAGCGAAGTATTATGCATTTTGACTTAGTTACTGCCGGGGAAACGAAAGGACATTTCATTTGTTATGAGCATCTGATTCTTTTGGACATTCTTTCTCATAAAAATATCATGGTCATGGAAACGACTTTGAATAGGCCAGCAGCCAGCTGTTGGCATCACAATCAAAACTGCTTTTCTAACGTATGAGCTTACATCAGCCAACTGTTACGTTTCACAAGTGGACTTAAGATCAAATTCTAAAGTCTCCCCTTTCACAGTGTGCAAATCTGGCAAACCCTTTAACTAAATCCTATTATTTGCATATCTTACCTTTCAATTGTTCCATTACGTGAAATATGAAAACAAAACTAGCCAATTCTTTAAAATTGAAAATCGTATCTCAGTTTAACATGTTTACGCTATAACAATCTTTCAGCTGAAACAGTCAAATTGGGAAAAAAAAACAGCAGCAATCCAGCACCTAACAGTTTTAATGTCCTATATACTCTGCAAATACATACGGAGAAATCTAGATCTATTTAATGTTGTCTCACTAATGCTCTAGGCAGAGAAGCAGGATCATTATATAGAAAAACGAGAATGCTTCATCAAAGTACGATCTTATAGATAAAATTTTGGAGAAATTACAACACTATAAATGCATGATACCATACAAGATCAATTTCACACTGCAAGGCGGAGCAAAACTATGCGACAATGATTTGATGATAGATGTGTACTGAATGAAGAGTTCTCATAAGATTTTGAAGGTAAGCGTTTTATACCCAAGCAAATAGACCAAAATATATGGTTAACCAAAATGCTGCGTATGATCGCCTATTCCAGGAAAGTTCACAATACATAGACAATCAAACCTCAGATGATTAAGTACCTCAGATGCTGTTGAAGAAGATGATGATGGCTGCTGTACTGATGAGCAATCACTGTCAAAAGAACCATGTCAAATATCTTTTTATTCAATGGATTTATTTTTAATTTTTTAATATGTGACAACAGAATTAATCTATATTCATTACTTGTCAAATACCACAAAGTAAGATCACACAAAATCCAACCACTCAACCACGTTTTATAATGATGGCACGCATGAATATGATTGGTTTACAAGAGTGAGTGAGTGGAAAATATTTCCGGATATTTTTACACTTTCATTATTGTTACAAAATCCAACCAGTAAACTACATTTTACTTTGCAACTTTTGCATTATTGTTTTTAGAATAAATCATCCTATTTCACGGTACATCCACAGGAGTGCTAAGACATTTCTAAACTTACTTCTCCTGGCCAACAATTTTGTACTTGTGAACGGGCAACGCATTTATCTCTTCCTCAGTCATTGATTGAGTTGTAGTAGCATTATCCGTGTCCAGTGCCCTCAAAGTATCATAATCTGTTAAATAATAATAAAAAAATCATATATTCTGGATATATATATATATATATATATTCAAGTTCAACCAGGCTTTGTATAAAATGCATGCGAATGGATTATCATTTTTACTAAGGAAAAAAATCTAAAAAGAAAAGAATAAAAACTGCACCTAGATCGTCGAGTTCATGATCAAGAAGTGCAAGTTGTAGCCTTAGTCCCTGTAACCGTCCCCGTGTTGCAAAAGCAATTGATGGTGGCATGTGCAGCCGCAGTTCTGTGTGACCAAGCAAGCCACTGGCAGCTGCAGCATGCGCTCGGGCCTGTGCTTGAAGTTGCTGACAAGTTGCATACATCCTTAGGCTTGTTGCCATCAAAAAGACACCCACGACTAGCCAGAGCTGCATTCATAATACCCAGGATTACCTCTCAACAGTGTTTTAGATTTTTGCTTCACAATTGCCGACCAATAACATCATATATACAATTAATACAGAGGACAACGTACCAAAAAGTTTGGTGACAACTGGTGAGAGTTCAAAATCATGAAAAGCATGAGAACTGCTAAACATAAATGCTAGGATATGATTAATATTGTTCTGCGATAAAATAGCATTAAGCGAAATGAAACTACAAGAAACAAAAACATTACCTGTGACTAGAAAAGCCAGTGAATTAGTATTTACTGGCCGAGCTGTATGAATACGCTGAGGGGAAATTGGAACAATCAGCGTGTCATGGTTTTGTATAGGATGAAGATAAAAGATAACATAGCAGGTTGGTCTAGTAATTAGGGGCATGTATAAAAGACGTACCATTGAAGGTTGTTCAGGTATATATCCTGAAAATCCATTTTCAATATCTGCTCTTGTCCCTCGGAAAACAAAACTCATCCGTGCAAAGGTATCAAGTTCTGCCTTCGTGTAGAAATACTAAAGTTTGTGTTGTGATACACTCAACCAGCCAACAATGAGAATCCTCTGTCAAACTTAAAATCCTGCCAGAGCAGAGAACTAGTCATGGTAAGGTCTTAGAACATGATGCCGTAAAGTTAATCCACTGTGAGAAAAACTTTGCGAAAAGAATCAAAAGAATCAAAGGCATGGCGTTACAAGTTGTGGTTAACACAGTAGCCGCATAACAGTTGAGCACACCTCACAATGCAACACTTTATTTAGTCTTGAAACAACGCAAGGTCCAGTCTCATTATGTGCTATATCAAGAGATGTTGATCAACAAGAAGCACCCATCTTTAAAACAAAAGCAAGATAGACCGTAAATTGTGTGCGTGCGTGCGTGTGTGTGTATTCATTTATTACAGCCATATGTATAGCTACCCGGATACATCACCCAAGCATTACCACGTTTGTCCCCAGACAATTACAGAAAATCGTGTATGTAGATGCAACCATAGTATCCAATAACAGCACCCCGTCGCTACTATCTGTATGAACGTTGCATTTCGAATTTGGCTTCTCAGAAAGTCAATTCTCAATAACTCTGAGCTCAGCGAGTCATAAAGCAGAAAACTTCTGAAGAGGAAGCCTAACTATTGTATTCCCTTTCTTGCATCAAAATGCAATTTTTCTGGCCAAAGCAATCACCTTGTAACTTATATATTGCAATTATCAGCTGCAATCTTGATTGCCTATGTCATGCCTAGAAAATGGTTTATTTGTCACATCCAAAAATGTTCTCATCCACGCATATCAGAACAAACATTATCCAACCCATAAGAAAAAGTAAAATTATTTCTTTTTTTTTTTTAAGGAAAGTTCAAGTTTTATTAAAAAGCCAGATTGCTAGAATAGCTTCACCCACGAAACAGGGAATTACATCATTACATATTAGATCAATGTTACTACTAAAAAAGAAATTTGCCGACAGGTGAGCTACCATATTCCCACTGTCAAGAGTGTGGTTGCAAGAGATTCCACCCGAAGCCTGAGAAAACATACATTTGATATCTTCAATGACAGGACCCGCCTCCTCCAAAGTAGGCCCAGAGTTTATTGCATACACAACATTAATGGCATCTATCTCAATGATAGAGACATCAATGCCACAACTCCAAGCAAACTCTAGACCCTCTCTCAGCGCTAAACATTCAGCAGTATGGGGGTGAAAGAGCCAACAAGTCTCCTTGCTAAACATGCTACGACCACTCCCAAAGAATCACGAATCACAGCGCCAATTCCCACAAAATCACATCCATGCCACAAAGAAGCATCTGTATTTAGCTTGAGGCGACCAACTGGAGGGCACACCCATCTTGGTTGCTTAATGGACACTTCAGCATTTGATAGTGGAACAGCGTTTTGGCCGATGTGAAAATCACCTAGAAAGCTGCCAGCAAATAGGAATATGTCCTTAGCACTTTTCCACTTTGACTAAAAAACTCCCAGATTCCTTGACCACCACATACTCCATGCTAGGACTGCAAAGACCTCCATATCATCTAGTCTTAACTTATCGCACACAAAGACACAGAGGCCATCCAATGATATAGCCCGATTGTGACGTAGCTTTTCCCATAAAGCATTCCTGTCCCAAATTTCCTTCACTACAACATAGTCCCATAATGCATGCCGCACTGTTTCCACCTCGTCCCCACATTGTGCACAAGTCCACAGACACCTAACACCGTTCTTCACCAAATTATCCGCACATGGGAGAAAATTGTGAAAAGCTTTCCACAGGAAGATCTTAACCTTACTTGGAATGTTAAGCCTCCACAGACAAGACCACCAAGGCCTATCCGCACCACCACCAGACGAGCTAGTTACAATACAGGAATTCAAGTCTAATCGGTATCCAGACTTAACTAAATATATGCCTTTGCGATCAAAATGCCAGACCCACCCATCTTCCACATCTCGACGGCCCAAAGGAATAGACAAAACACATTCTACATCGATGGGCCACAAGACACGATAAAGAGCCTCCATGTCCCACTGGTTATGGCGAATCAATTAGACATCGTCCAGTCCTTCGAAACCTCTGTGGCGGTTGAAACAGGTCTAAAAGAATTTGGTCTTGGAAGCCAAGGTGATTGGAAAATAGAGACATTGCGCCCATCCCCAATCCTCCGTTGAACGCCCTTAACTAACAATTCTCTACCCCATAAAATACTTCGCCAAGTATAGGAAGTGTTATGTCCTAATCTGACCCATGCAAAAATAGGTCAAGTTCGAATCAACCTGCATGACACTAAAATGACCCGTTTGACTTATAATTAATTATTTAAATATTTCTTAAAATATTTTTTTTCTATTATCAAATATTCTCATAAGACAAAGCCCTAGCTCACTTAATTTCAAACCAAGTTTTAAACTAAATTGATTTTAACTCTTAAGCAATAAGAAGATTGTTTTAGTCTGATCACTTGAGACTTTTTTATTTTGTTAGAGTTGTTATTTTGTTAGTGTTGGACTTGTTATTTTGTTAAATGTCGTTAAAATTTTAGGACAATTTTTTGTTTGTTGTAATATGGAACTCATTTGATTTTAAGGAAATTTGTTTTATGTTCGTTTTTATGTTATATTAACGTAAATTCAAAACTAAAAATATCACGGGTTAACGCAAGTTACTACGGGTCATTGACGGGTTACAGGTTATCGGCCATTGTGGGTCATTGCCGGGTTATGTGTTATTGGCGTTTCATAGGTTGCATAAGGAACGGGATAGTATGGGTCGTGTTTGTATCAACCTGTGTCAAAACAGCTCGTGTTAGTGTTAAGATTTCTCAACCCTTTCATATCACGGGTCGGGTTAATATTGAGCTAGTTTATGTAAAAATTGATCCTCAACGCGACCCAAACCCAACCTACCGACACTTATTGTCACCCTTACCACTCTCCTTGTGATAGCATCAATATCTTCATTGGTTGGAGAACTAGAAGAAAAGATATTGCCCAAGTAGACTTCAATTTCCTAAACAATCTCAGCCTTCTCATTGACCCACTGCTCATCTTCTTTCTCCAACCCAACAATCCTATTCTTCTTCCTCCTCTTTGAGGCTACAGAATGAAAGAATTTTGTATTGCGATCCCCACCACAAAGCCACTCCACCCTTGCTCATTGGCGCCAATAATATTCCTTTAGAGCCAAGGCCCTGTTCAGCTCTAATTCTTTGACACAAATCTCTTTCTTCACCACGTTAGAAAACCGGGCATTATTGAGCTTTTCTATCCCCTTATGTAACTCCTGTATCTTCCTTGGAAGATTAACGAAGATAATCAAACTCCAATTTCGCAGGTCCTCTACACTTTTGCTCAAAGAATCCATAAGGGTCTTACCATCTATATCCCTACACCCATGCAGCCATGAGTCCCCCACAGCACCTTTAAAGTTATCGTTTGTCACCCACTCCTGATCAAAAGAAAACGATGTCGCTTTTAAAGGCCTCGGCCGAACTCAAATCTGACCCTGTAAGCGCTAAGGCTATCACTCTATGATCGGCGCCAAAGAAATCTAGGTGGTGAACAACGTAATCCAGGAAGAAAGTTTTCCAAGAGACATCCACCACAAACCTATCTAAAAGTTCTTGGATATTATTACCCCCATCTTGGTAATTGTTCCATGCTAACATAGGTCCTCTAAAACCCAAGTCCAATAAGCCACATTCATCCATAGTATCACCGAAGCTTCTCATGCTACAATAAGTTCTATCATCACCGCCCTCCTTTGCGGACAAAAATAAAATCTCGTTGAAATCACCTCCAAGGAGCCATGGAAGGGTGAACATACCTTTAAGCCTTTTAATCAGAGTCCAAGTAAGATCTTTGCTGGCTACGGTGCGGGTTGACGTAGAGACCCATAAAGTGCCAAACGCCATTCCCCACCCCTGACACAAACACATCGACATGAAACCTCAAGAAGCTCTTCACATCGACCCCAATATCATCCGTCCACATAACAATGAGGCCTCCGCTACGCCCCACGCAGTCAACATGAAACCCGTTCGAAAACCCAATTCTCTTCCTTATAGATGCCGCTGCTTGATCATGAAGTCTAGTTTCAGAGATAAAAACTAGAAATGAGGAAATCCTATGAATAAGCCATCATAGCTTGTCCACCGCTCGGGGATTCCCCAAGCCCTTAGCGTTCCAGCATACAAGATTCATGGTGACTGGTGGGGTTGCGCCACAACCTCCACGGATGACAAAGTGTTTGAGTTATCCCCAAGAACAACCCGTTGCTTCTTATCCGTCCCCGACGAAGTAAAGTTATTTCAAGCAAGCAGAGTAACAACACGTAGAAAGTCAACAAAATTATATTAGCAAGTGATTTGACAGTATTTACATAAACTTTTTCCTAATTGTATGCACTTTCCTAGAAATAGATCGGACCTACCAATAACCATTTAAATATATTGTTCACAGAATAAGAAAGAGGCATGAATCCTACTTAATTATTTTTTAAAAAAACTATCTGACCAAACAATTTTGCATTACATCGTTTGTAAAGTAGTAATGGGCACGTCGCCAGCAGATTTTAGCATTGCCAGCTGAGTTCCACTTAAATATTATATAAATATGCACACATCAAGATTTTTTTTATAAAGAAAAGGTACACACGCATATGTTTATAAAATTACATGCTCTTACCAAACATACATACATATACATGTATATTTATATATATAGAATTACATACTCATTATATATTTCTTTAATCTTCATGGAAATATGGTCACAACCAGGGTGTTCTGATTGATTAAATTAATAAGCCTCCGCTTCTCCAATCACTGGAAAAAAAATTCATCAAATTCTTTGGCCTATTCAACATGCGGAATTTTGTCGGCAGAAGCAAGATCTAAACATGCATAAATTCAGCGAAAATAAAATAAAATAAGATGAAGCATAAACACAAGCGAAATTCAGCCCAAACGGAACTAGCATTGTTCAATAAGCAAATTAAAATGCTGACAAAGAAGTAATGGAGCGAAGAAAATTGCGTTTCCATTTTGCGCATGGATTTTCTCGGGAAACAAACAAACTGCGAGTAAAACGCAAGAAAAATACTCACAGGTGTTGAGAAAATTGCTCAGAAAATGTAGAACTGGAAGAGTGAAGAAAGACGAAGAGGAGATGGAGATCCAATCGAAGGCCTTAGATGTTTCTGATGTATTTATTATGGTATTATCTCACCACCTAACGCTCCTCTTGTCCTTGAGCAGTTCTAATTTTTGTTTTTATTTTGGTTTGTTAATTTATTCATAATTTCTTAAAGTAGTGATCTGAAATCATAAATTAACAATTTGTTTGGTATGTACAACAGTGCAAGAGGGCTCTAGAAATGACACGTCGTCTTGCATTCATTCAATGGCTGCCACGAATTCAAAGTGAATAATCTTTGTCAAATTAATTAATAAGGAGAATTTCAAAGTGAAATATATCAACTTAAAATAATTTGAGGTCCATTTCGTAAATAGATTTGAATTAGTGATTTAATTTAAGTTAGTATGATTTAAATTAGGATTTGAGTTAGTGATTTGAATTGTTATTCAAACTAACGTTTAGATATACATTTAAATTTTAATCTAAATATGCAATAAAATTAGAATTTATGTTTGGAGAGGTATGAAGATAGTTTTTGATTTATTAATAAATCTAATAAAATCTTAATATCAATGATCTTAAAAAATATGCAATATGGATCTTGATTTATTCATCTGTTCATTAGAAATACAAGGAAAAAAGAATCATCTCAATTGGATATCAAATAAAGAAATTATGATTTTTTTTCCTCGAATATATAAGAGAGAATTTTAGCTTTTTATTGTAGCAAAGATATCCAAGTATCAAAAGTTTAAAAGGGATGAGAACTCTGAAAACTTGGATTCTTGACACTCAAATAATTCAGATTTTGGGAGAAACAAACACGTATCTGAAGAATTCTTGATACTCAAATCTAAATTTAAGTCTATTATATTCAAAAAATGCACTAAACAAACATACTTTTGGATATCTATTGTGCCAAATGGCTCAGTTTGAATTGAATTTAAATTTTATAAGAAAATACATAAAAATTTTCTATGAAAAAATGTGTTGTAACAATTTTTTTAACTAAAATGCAAGTTTAGAGAACACGTGTAATTTAAACAACCAAAAGGCAAGTGTTAAATTATTTTAAAAATTATCTTCTGTTTTTTTCTTAAAAAAAATAAAATAAATTGTCTTCTATCTTTTGCAGTAATATCTTCCGTTGCTGGATAAAATAAAACTAAGAACTATAACCTTTTTATTACCGTTGAATTGACATTTTGTCCATATGATGTATAAATGTTTATGTAAAAAATTTACATAAAAAAATGTTTTCACCCGCGAATCAAATCTTCGATAATTAATTCTACAATTGAAAAAAAAATCTACTCATAACATAAAAAATTGCCAAAAAATCATTACAAAAAAGAAGTTGCCTGAAAAAGTTATTGTTTGACTAGCATTAAAATTTTTCATATTCACGATTTTATTGTGATAAATATTTCTCATTAAGAAAATATTTCTCATTAAAAAAAACTTAAAAATTGAATTAATTGTTTTTTTGGTTAAAAAAAAAACAAATTCGTTTCATAAAAACTTCACGGTGACGCACATGATTATGGACGTACTAACAATGGTTTTTTTTTTCCAACATATTGCAATTTTTTTTTATTTTCTGCATGAAAGCCTCTCCCTTACCAAATACAAAGCAAAGTCCAACTAAAGGAAAAGGTACGGGTGACGTGATTTATTTTTAAAATTAATGACAAAAGTTTCCTTTCAAATATAGTTCTTATAACATTATACCCTTAAATTTCAATGTGTAACATTTATTCCTCATGAACTATTTTTCTAATCTATAAAACAATAACAATAAAACTATTGAATTATGATTTTTAGCATAATGAGACAATATTTACACATATAACAAGATTGTTGAACAGTTTATTTAGACATTAGACTATTGGCTTACTGTTAGCCCCTTGGCTCATCATGACTCAACCATGGCACACCTAAGCCTTTGCATAGGTGTCATGGGCCATGAACAAGTTAGGGAGCTCACCCAAATCATAACAAGGCAAAGATCGAGTGTTGGTGGCTGCTAACATTGACAGGGTCATGTGACAGCCAGACGGATCAATCAGCACGCTGGCAGGCAGTCACATGTGCACATGGCTGCACTAAAAGTAGGCAGCGCGTGCACGAGGGCAGGTTGACTCGCGCATAGCCTCAAAAGATTGGTTTTGGACAACTAAGCGAGAATCTCAGACTCAACGAGCTAGTCCAAACAAGCTTGCAAGGAAACACGAACTTTGGACAAGACTGGATTGACATGAGCAAACCTCAAAGCCAGGCGGCTTGCACACGAGGGACTTGCAAGCGCACACGGTTGTAGTAAGCGATTTTTGTGCACAGCGTGGGATAGGTTGCGGAGTTGGTTACTTGTGCCCTACTTCCCACCCAACTAGCCGTTGTGCTAAGACCACGAACGACCATGCGTTGGGAAGGTCAATTTCATGGGACAGTTGGCACAATGAGGCCCAATAGTGCCCAGTTGTTCAGGGATGATCAAGACGTGGTCAGAGCAATGTTGGGATGTGCTGACACATGACAAAAGTGGCTTCACTTAGTAGAAAACTTGGGAAACTTAGTGGATAAATGCCCTAGGTGGTTGGGGGTGTCAACCGTCGCTTGTAAATAGCCCTTGCTAGGCTGCTGCTGAAACATGAAAAGTGTGATCTAGCAGTTTTAAGCCTTAGCCCCTTGTATTTCCTTTATGTGTGATTAGTAAAAGTTGGGAAGGATTCCTGTAAAGTGTGTTATTTGTGTTGCTGAGTTAACTTTACTTTATTGGGTTGCTTTGTCTTTGTGTTGCTTTTAGTGTGTACAAGTTTGCTAGCTAAGTAGTGGACCATTTAGTGCCTTCACATCGGCTAGATTTAAGCAAAAAAATCTGACGGTATGACACTTATCTTGGTGGAGTCACATGAAAGTGAAAGAAGAAATTATTTATTTTAAAAATTTGTTAAGGTTTTTTAGTTTAATTATTAACAATTAAAATTTTTAAATTCAAATTAGCTTTAAACAATATAGAGTTTTCAAAATACTCCTATATTATATACCAAATTTTAATTATATACCAAGTTTATTAAAAGATCTAACAAAAGGAGTTTTTTTTATAAATATTTTATAGTTTGGGGGTACATGTGTTATGTTTTAAAATTCAAGGCACAGTGGTACAAGAGTTATAATTGAGGGAGAATTTTTGTAATTGATCCTTATTTTTATGTATACACTTAAAAAGCTCCTTTGTTTTTTTATTAAATAATTTCATCCAAGGTAAAGAGTTCAAATATCCTCATCCCCAATTTTTTTTTTTTTTTTAAACACAGACACACACACTTTGCCTTTTTGTTACTAACTATTGTCTACAAATAATTTATAAGGACCATATAAAATATTAACTTAGGGCCCGTTTGGTGCATTGGGTAGGATAGCATTAGATGTGATAGTCTTAGAATATTGGATTGAATTGTATTGGAAATGAGAGGATAAAATTTTAGCTAATTTAATCTCATATTTAGTGTTGTGTTATTAGGATAAGAGCCTTCTTGTAAAATTTTTTAAAAAATTTAGGTAAAATTGTAATTTTATAAAATTAGAGGGATAAAAATGTAATTATTTAAAATTATTTTCATCACATTAAATTTACATTTTTAACTCTATTTTTTGATAAATTATAATTTGATCCCAAATTTTATAAAATTTTCCAAATAGATCTTTGAAGATTTTTACAATATATAAAGGTCATGTTTAAGCTCATGCTGTTCAAAGAGAAGGGGATTCAAGCATGGATTGGATCTTATTCAATCCAATCCTTTAAAGTTTTTCACCAAACAATGTTACGCTTTAATCCAATCCAATTTCTTCCTGATCTTGCCCACCAAACACGTCCTTAAGAAACTATCTCTTAATTTCCTTTTTCTATGCCCCAAGGGTTTAGAAGTCATATAAGAAAAATAAATATGAAGTGTAGATCAAATTATCCTCATTTCACATTTGTTTTATCTTTTTCTTCTTCTACACTAAATTACTTGGGAGAAAATGCTTATAGAGTTATTCGGTCTGAATGCTACATGAGGAACATAAGTCAAATGAAGGAAAGGGAAAACTTAGGATGTTGAAGATCATAACATGAGTGGTCCGGTAGATTTTGATTTTTATATATCCACTCATGCATGCGGTACTCATTATATCATATATATAAGAATTATATGATATATAAAAGATCCATCTATGCAAATATCATCATCTACATCCAAAAAGCTGTAAGCTTTAGAAGAAGCTTGTATGATTTGAGAAGGAGTTTTAATTGATCAAAAAGAAGAATCTATTTCAACATTTAACAAAGGCGAAGCAATCTTTAGATGAGAGTATTTTTTATAATTTTATACGTATATTTTATTGAAATTTATAATTATTCGTCTTCAAAACTTAAAATAATATATTCGCCCCTCCTACTTCTTTTTCTAACATTATCCCTAATATTTGAGTTTATATAATTAAAAGTTAGAGTTGGAGTATATTGTAATGTTTTAGTTTTATATTTAAAGTGTTTTATGAAAAAAGTTGGAACTAAATAGTTTTAAAGGGTGTTTGTATTAGAAAAATAATACATATCAGAATTTTAAAATTTTTTATATCATAGTATTTTTCAAAAGATAAGTTTGACACACTATATGCATAAATTAACCAGATCTTACTAACCTTTGAATGCCGAAGAACTTTCGTAATCTGTGAAGAGAAGTAACATTCCAAAAGAGCCTCAACCAACTAGTCTTCTTGCTATTCTCTATCGACGAACGGAGTGAGTGTGGCTCACGTCGTTCAGCTTTTCCACCAGGTGATTCTCCTTTCAACCAATAGAGAAATACCCAAAGCTATAATTCGTAATTTGTGAATGATAGCTCTCCAGGGAGTTCAGAGTCTAACTCTAGATTTCTCAACTGATCTAAATAATAATGAGGCTCACTCCCCTTTATAGAGGTTGGGCCCAGGAGTCAGTCCTTATCAAATAAGGCCTCAAAAATTCGAATCAGAATCAATATCTGAAAAAATCTGCGTGAAAACGCGTGATCTTTTTATTGTCTGATTGGCAGGCTGAACTGACAGATCGATCTGCCGAACCTCCTTAATCGGCAGGCCGAACTTAAAGATGAGCCTGCCAAACCTTCAATAAAAGATCCCTACGAATCTTTATTTTTACTTGAGATTCTTGAGATAGAACCTCAATTTTAATTCAAATAACTCAATCAAGAAGTTATGTAATTAAAACAATCATATCTAGATAATTTATAGGAAAATGAATATTCTTAATAATTCAACAAGTTTATCTTGAATTAATTCAAAATTAATCCAACCGATAAACAGACATGAATTATCTGATCCCAATGATTCAACAAATTTATCTTGAATTAATTTTATTCCAAAATAAATTCAACCGATAAACAAACATAAATTATATAATTTTATCAAATTTCAGTCAATATGATAAATCTGACATAAGTCACCAATTATTGCAAAAGCACGTCGTATCGTTACAGGATTTTTATGAGCTAGCAAATGGGACCAAATGGACCCTATATAGTTCAAGCTCTCAATAATTATGAAACCCAATATCTCAGATATACATTTCATAATTATCAATTCCAACGCTACTCTACTAAAAGCTTAGAGCTGCACTCTTGAAATATATAGAATTAAGAAGCTTATATAGCTAAGTCTCCATGACATATCATAATGTATCGTATCCCCATAAGATTATCCATACTCGGTTTAAAGACAAGTTCTGTCTTACCTTTCGATTATTTTTATCTTACGTTCTATTATCTTACCATCGAAAAACTTACCATCTAAAGATAGTGTACCATTCGGTTACACCTACCAAATGGCTAAGCGCTTCAGTTTTTCAATTACAGGATAACACATATAAGAGGATATCAACTACTCCTAAAGAGGAGCTATGGATTCTATATATATGAATAACAGGTTTACACTATCAAGAGTCATACCTCCAACGTACTGGCATACGTACCACGATTAAAATATAGATGTCACCATTTGGTACATCAAAATATATAAGTCAATACAACGGACCCACTATTCATCTCTAGATTAAGATACAATACAAGTGATTGTCAAAAGTGAATTGATTTACCGAGACAAAATCATTAATCCAAATCAATTCAATTTATATCTCGACCCAACACATCGTCACCTATGACAATGTGCTAATGTTTCTATTTGCGGAGTTCATCTCCGATAGTCAAGATAAACCATCTCCCATCAGGGATATAGATAACATAACAATCTTTATATGAATAAAGCGTCTAACTTTATTTCCTCGATTGCGGATCTTACGATTTAGACCATCACCTTAAGAATTGTGTCTTCTGCATAATCTGTCCATCATATGCCTAATTCTTAAAGGTTTAGATCGACAGTCTCAGACTATTGTTTACTTAACATACATTGAATAAATATGAACGCAAATAGGACAAGATTTGGTATATAAATAATAAATAAATTCTTTATTGATAAAAATGTCTTTAAAAATATATCATATTTTTACTCGTTAGAACATACATGTTTAACAGTTTGGCTACCTCAGTTCCAACTAATCAGTTAAACTCAAATAGTGTAAAGTTTTCACTTGTTATAGTGTAAAGCAAAAATATGCTACAGTATAAAACTCTCATATGTTATAATACTTTTAGTTTTAATTCATTTTTCAAACGCTTGATTGATTATGAGCAACTAAAAATTTTCACATGCTATGATATTAAAACGGTAAACGTTTCTAATTCATGTGATGATGATGATAACATAAAATAATTTGTTGAATCTCATTCCATAGGAGATGCCAAATTCTATTCAGAAAAAGATGATTTTCCACCGGTTCCGAAAGGTGTCAACTGTCAAGCATTGCCTCTATATCCCAAAAAGGCAAATATGAGCTGGACGGCCATTGCGTGCACTAGGAATCTGACGTCTTAACCCCAATCTTAAATTACTTTCCAAAAGTATTAGAATCCCATGCTTTCTGGATTGATTATGCAGTTTTACGGTCCAATTAAAGGAGGAAGGGAAAAAAAAAAAAGACTTTCACGTGCCCTTCCTTGTTTACTGCCAATCACGTCGCCGTGTAATTTGATCATGCATAAATAATAGGACGTGTTTTTAGGAAAAAGAAAATTACTTTGACAATCTTTGTTCTAGCATAATATTGGAAGGTAACCTTAAAGAATATGACATTTTTATTGATAGCGAAAATTTATCCATAACATTAAGCCTAGGGGCGGCGTTATATAAAGACAAGGGTGGGCTATCGTATTTTTTTTTTGTAATTTTGTATATAAAATTTTATAAAAATTATATTTTGTTTTTAAATTTGTATTTTGTTCTTGTAAAATTAATTTTGCATATCATCTCATTATTTCAATCACACCTCCACTTATTTACTAATTTTTTTGGCTCTACCCTCTTATTAAACTGGACTTGAGCTCACCATGGAATAAGGTTGTCATTGAACAGAAAATCATTTAAGCGCTGCATCCATTAAGGTTTTTGGGAGACGGCGGATTTCACCATGATCTCAGAAAATTAAAAGCATGACAGCTAAGTAATTTGACTTGGGACTTTTGGGGTCTAACACCTTATGTATAACTGGACAACGGTGACTGAACATCGAGTGTGGGGGGCTCGACTATGGGGAAGGGCCTAGATGATTTGAATTTCATATAATTTCTTAAAAATAATTCAATAATATACTTTTAAAATTTTTGATTTTGATTAAGTAATTAGAAAAGTAAAAATAACATTTCATATTAAAAAGAGGAGATTTAATATTAAAAACAAGGTGCAAAAAGCTAATTTTTTGGGGGGAAAAAAAGGAAAAAAAAAGTACAGGCTTTAAAGTGATTTTTTTCCCTAGATAATATGACCTAGTTTAGGTAGAAAGGCTGGTTTCTCGCACCAACGCTACAAAGGTTGGCAAAGGATCATGCTTTTTCTCCTTTTCCTTGTAGCTTCCTTGTCTTAATTTTGGGATTATTTTTCTTTTCCATCCCCACTGAAAACTGGCCACGAAGTAAATTTATGAGGGAGAAAATGAAAGAGATCCTGAAACTTAGGACTAGGCACATGCTTAGGTGCTACTTGCAAGCCCAATTTATTGACAATTGAGGAAGTCAGCAGCTCAATTATTGGGAGCAATCAGCACCAATCAAACCAATGTTGTCAATATTTAAGCCATTTATTGTGTGATATTTTAGCAGCCTAGTAGATACAATAAATATAAATAGGATATCTTTTCGATGAAGACTCTCACAGGTTATGCACATTTGCAAACCATTTGATCTAGTTAAAGTAGTTTTAAAACTAGATATCTACCAATACGTTATTTTTTTCCGGTGTTCATAGGATAAATTACCATGTAAATAATAATTTAAAAAAAAAACCTTGAGATCCAACGACCAGTGGACTACAAAATATAGTACTAGTGTGTTCAACTTTAGGCATGCCCTATTCTCTTCAAAAGTGGAAAAGTGGAAATAGTCTTTAATCCCTTGTGCGTTAAACTACAAATCTCAGAGGACATAATTCTTGATGTGGGTGTCCATTTGATCGATCCAAATAGCGTAGTCTCCTCCATAGACAAAGGGAAAAAGAGAGAAAAAGAACTCAACCAATGACGACCAAGCACATGCTAAGTTTGTTGCTTTGGAGACAAGAAGGCAGCAATTCAGATATGCAATCATTTTTGCCGGGCTGAATTGGCCATGGATGGGGTTGAAATTGCAGGCATCTAATCTTACAAACTAGCTTAATTATTTGGGTTGAGCCAACAACTACTAGTGCCATTTGTCTGAAGTTGAACCACATAAGCTTTGCAGATGTGTAACTTGATAGGGCAGAGCAGATCTTTAGAATAAGCTAAATCACTTATCTGCTGTCAATCTTTTCCAGAACTGATTCAGAGTCTTCACATAAAGGACGGTGCTACATAACCGAGGATAGACAATCATCTCACTTGATTTGTTTTTCCTTTTAATTTTTTATGTGAAATTCGATAAAATTTGTGGGTCTCGGTTTGGTATTTTAAGGTCTATTTGGTAAATAGATTTAAATTAGTGATTTAATTTGAGTTAATGTGATTTGAATTAAAATTTGAGTTAGTGATTTAAATTATTATCCGAATTGACGTTTGGATATGCATTTAGTTTTAATCTAAGTATAAAATAAAATTAAAATTTATGTTTGGAGAAATAGTAAAAATAATTTTTGATTTATTAACAAATTTAATAAAATCTTATAATTACCTTATCTCATACTTTGTGAATTCTCTCATTAATTTAATGTAAAATCTAATGAAATTATTGGCATTGGTCTCGCCCTTTTTGCTTGCTTTTCTAACCTTGCCCTTGTTCATGGTTGTTTGGTAAGCTCCATGCATTAAAAACTTTAAAATAAGTATCCATAGGTACTTTAGTTGGAAGTAAATAGTTATAAGTTTTAATTAACTATCATATAAAACTTTCGATAAATACACCAAAAAACACAAAAAAAATACTACTGTATAAAGTTTAAATGGCCTATAAAACGCTCTTGTTTAAAAAAAATAACACATTAAAAAATTCAGGTAGTTTTGGTTTTTTTTTTTTTTAAGCAAATCTACAGCTACTCTTACAAAACCCGAAAAAATATGTCCAGACTCTTACAACAAACAAAATGTATACGTCCAGGCCCCAGATTCTTTGATAAGATTTTGCGATCATTTTATATTACCGAACCAAAAACGAGCCAATGACAGCAATGACATGCCGACAGATTCAATACACAAACATCAACACGTAACCATTTCAGGAATTTTTTCAATTAAGCAAAAGACCTTTCATCACTCTTTGGCTTTAATTCTAAACAAGGCACGTCTATTTTCTCAGCTTCGTTGTGATTCATGAACATTTTCTGTCAAAGCAATCTAACTACAGAAAATCCAGACTAAAACAAAACTATATATAATTTCTATTTACATTGATAAAACTTGACATCTGTCTTGCAGAATCATTCTTCTTCATTTAACCCGCGTTTGGGTAAAACAAAAACAAAAACAAAAATTAAATAAAACAATTAACAAAATTTCCTTGTAGTCCTCTGAATTTTTTTTTACCCTAAAATCACCACCGTTCATTCCCACTCTGATCATCCAACACCCAAGCTCTGGCGCTTCGCCGCCGCACGTGCCGGCCGAAGACCGAACTCGACAGACTTCGGCTCCGGCTAAAAGAACCCGATTCTGAATCGGACCTCGTCGACGGCGAAGAAGACGATGAATTCGAATTTGAATTATTCAAACTCGAATTAGTACTAGAATTTGACCTAATTCTTCCCAAAAAGGACATCATATTACGAAAAACTCTCCCGATTCCGCGGCTCTCTCGTCCACTGCTTCTTCTCGACACCCACGAAACCCTCCTTGGAGCCCCGCTCGAGTGGACCACTCCGTCCATCTCCGTGTACACCACCGGCACTTCCCTCTCGCCGCCGGATCTACTCCCTGAGAAGAATCTCCCCACGGCGAACCCGCCTCCCGGCAGCCTCCAGATGGTCAACCCTACGGTCTCCTCGTCTGCGCCGCCAACCGAGGGCTCCGTACTCTCCGGTCCTTGCTCCGTAGGAAGCTCGTGTCGGCAGACCGGGCACGAGTTCCGAAGCGACAGCCATGGGAGAATACAGTCCGAGTGGTATATGTGCTTGCACGGCATCTCTCGGGCCTCCGACCCGAGCTCGAAGGCCTCCTTGCAGACGGCGCAGTGCGATTCCGAGCTCACGTGGCTTTCGGCGATCTCGATCGTCGGCATCGACTCAATCGCCGACTTGGACGCCGGCGGATTCTCCGGTCTTCCGAATCCGGCCACCTCGATCTGCGCCAGCTGCTCCAGCAACCTGTCCATGCCCGATCCAAGCAAAAACTCCGACATACTCGCCGGGAGAGGACGGAGGCCGGCGCCGGTCCCATCATCGTAGAACAACTCGAAACTGTTGCTCCTCTCGCCGTCGCCTCCTCCGGCGGATTCCTCAGCCGTGCCACGGAGGACGATAACGGGATTAAAGGCAGAACGGCGGTGGAGCCCCGGCGGGTCCGGCGAGAAGTCAAAGCCGGGAATTGAGAGGCGTCCCGGCCGTAGGATTGAGGAGATGCGAATGGATGGCTGTGATTGAAGGACGGAGGGGTTGACTGTGACTCGATCTCTTCGAGAAATCCGGTGTCGCAGTGGGGGCACGTGACGGTGTCCTGGACCCAGACCCGTACGAACCTCGTGCACCTGTAGCACCAATACGACGTCCCGCTCGCCGACGACATCTGTCTCCGCCGTATTCAGATTTAAACTGAAGAAAGAGAAATAGAGAGAGAAAGTTAGAGAGAGAAAAGAAGAGCGTGTGTGATAGAATTTCAGAGAAATGGGGAAGACGGTGAAGATTGGGTTAGCATTTTAAGGCACGGTCTTAGTTACAGCTAGGACAGGGGTTTCACACGAAGCGCGTAACTACCCTTGTAATTATTACGTGGCAGTTTGTAATTGGAATTGCGAAATCAGACTGGCCCACATGTCTCCAACTGGGCTTTCGTTAAAAAAGAAAAAAGAAAAAACAAAAGAAGTCGTGAAATGAGTCAAATGACATAAATGACATTAAACTAGGAGCTGGGGCGCGTGAAAAAGACGTTGACCTGACGCGTGGTTTTTAACTACTCTGAACTCGGACAGTGTAAGAGACGCCGAGTTTGAAATTCAAATAGTCGCCCCATTTGAGCGCAGCGAGGAAGATTCTCAACGAGGCAGGCGCGTCATTGGCCTCAGTCACTCGTCGTAGTCAAAAAGGCCAACTCCGACGACGACATTGGGCCCACCTCGTTTCTTTTAAAAAATCGCGTATCATCCCCGTCGTTCATTTATTTTTTATGGTGTCGGTCGTTTATATGGGTGGCAACGATACGTTTTTTGCAAAAGTGCAATCACTAATTGATACATCCAGTTTATTAATATTATAAATTATTATTTAAAAAAAATAAAATATATTAGACAATAAATTTAAAAATATAAAAAAATAAAAAAGATGGTGCAGTTAACTTCTCTTATGTCGTTATCTTGGAACCGGGATCTTAATTTATTTTTCCTTTTCATATTGTTATTTTAATTGTTAAATTAAATTTATGAAATATAATTTTATGTCACGTATTATAGATCAAAATATTAAAAAATTAATTAATTAAAATAACAGTACTTATTAATATGACAAATAGTGTTTGAAAAATATAGCTTGAACCTATTTTTGTTAAGGGTATAAAAGTTTTATACTATAATTTATTTTTTTGACTTTATAGCAATAAAAATTTTATACTATAATAGTTAAATTTTTTGCTCAAACTCAAATTACCAAACACACTAAAAAAAATATTTATCCTAAAAACTCTCTTTTTGGGTGATGGTAATTACTAATGAGGTTTGGTTTTTATTCCGGAAATTGGTTTTAGTGGGTGGTCGACCTTCGACTTGGGTTCTACAGGAAGCATCGGCGAGCTCCTTGTGGCTAACATCTACATATGTTAAATGCTTTTTTTTTTTTTGTCTAATCATTGTTTCTTGTATTTTCTATGTCGCGGTCCAACCGGGAACAGGTATATTGATGCAAAACATTGTGCATGAATTATGAGAGGATTAAATATTTCAATTGTCAGATCACATTCAATAATATCAAGTTGGCAATGAGAGAAATTATTAAGGATAAGATCAATTAAGGATATTTAATAAATGGAAGCAAATAGAAAAGGTAGGAAGACTAGTTCGATAATTTGGAACTATTATGGTCAATTGTCTAATTGAGCAACTAAATGTTGAATTTTTCACATTTTAACATTTTATTTTAAATATTTAAAGACCGGAATTCAAGCCTAATGTTAGTAATGCATGAATAATCCAGATTAACTATCTCGAGTGAAGAAGTTAATATATTTATAATTATTTTTCTTTTTTCTTTTTTTATTCTTGCAGAAGAAAAAGAAAAGCTCTTTGCTGGTTTTGCAAAGAAGAAGAGCTTGAATTTTTAGAAGCCTTAGACTCATTAATATACAAAAAGGTCACGTTTACAAATAAAAAAAATTAATAAAATATCAATTAATTAGTTCTAGAAACTTAAGACTCAGAATTGGTATACAAGAAGGGCACGTTTATTTTCAGGGTATGTAATGACAAATTGCTTAGTCCCGGAATTAAATTACAAGGAAATAAGATCATATTCTACTGTAACTAAACTAAGGAATGGAAATAAATAATATAAGTGCTTCCAAAAAATCCTTAGAGAATCTATAATTTTTTAAAAAATATATTATTTTAATACACTAAAAATAAGTATTTGTATCTTTTTAATCATGATATAATAAAACTATCTTTGTAACATTTTTTTTTTTCCAAATATCATTTGCTAATGTAAACATGTTCTTGAATCTGATATATATATATATATATATATAATCCATATCCTAAATTACAAATAAATTTAAGAATATCCCAAATTTCTTAAAATATCCTAAAATTCTTGAAGGGTTAATCAATTGCTAAGCAAATTACAAAAATTGTGTATCTTTTGGGCGGAGAGCTGAGTTAGCTTCTTATTGTCAAAACCATATCTTGTTGTACCCCATTAGCCAATAGCATATCATTTTCTCAACCGCAAAAGAAATCTAGGTATTACCAATAAACCAAATATATATAGCTCATTTAACATGACATTGCATTCATACTGTCGCCCATAAACATATATATATATATATATATATATATATTATATGGATGAAATACGAGTCTCATTGCCCATGAGGGAGCTCTTTATATCAAAATAAGCCCATAAAAAAGGAAATTTTTGTTGTAAGGTTTGAAAAAAATAAAAATACTAGAAGGTCCTTATTTTTCAACCTGCAGATTTGTATAAAAAAACCCATATATCTTAAACTTTTTTATATGATTTTGATCAAATTCAAAATTAGAAACATGGACTATCGTATGAAGTCCTACCATAAAATAATCTAAAAAAATAAAACAAGATCAATTTCTTGTAGCCGTACCCACTCAAAAGAAAAAATAGGAATAAAAAAAAGAGGAGATATTCCACTGAAAAGATACTATTCTATTCCTTTAGATATGCGTTTGGTAAAAAAAAAATGTGACAGAACAAAAGTGATGAAATTGGTAAGTTTGGTGCCATACTCATGCGCCTCATCTCTGCTCACCCTTCAGTCCCATAAAGAAGATGATGATGCATGGTTTTCTGTTCAATTGCATGCGAAAAAAGTTTGCAAAATTGTGGCTTCTTCATGCCAAGGGCTTTTTGTCAAATTTGGCCGGAATAAGGCCTTTAGCTTTACAATGATGCTGCCTGCTTTCTGGCATATCCGTTGGTTAAAAGTCAAGTATCATAATGCTTAAAACGAAAGAAAATGCCGTGACATATATGAACATAAATCACAGAATTTGAGGGCTTATTTTATTTTGCTATGTTTGAGGCGAATAATTGAAGAGAGAGTCAAATGGAGAGGCATCCGCAATTATGTGATCAACAATTAATAATAAAACACAAATACAAGAATCCTTTGGATTTGTAACTGTGGTTTTTGGGCCTAGCGGCATTTGGCTCTTTACAAAACTGCCACCGATTTTAAGGCTTTTACAATAACACCACTAATTTTAGGCTTAGATTGATTTATGTTACAAAAAAAAAAATTTGTAAAATATTAAACATATTACATAATATATTTAGAATATAAAATATTCCTTGCTTTATGGTTTTTTTGTT